>CM028134.1:347625000-347905000 GCA_016271365.2 Neoceratodus forsteri | reverse complement strand
TGCCAGCTATAAACTAGAGAGGCCAAGAGGACAGTCAATATTGCAAAGGTACACAAAAAATTGCATAAGGCAGAGGGGGTCAAGGAAGGGCAAAAACAGTTTTTTAGATATATAAGGGAAAAAATAAAGACAGGAGGAGGGATTGTCAGGCTGAAAGAGGGGGGCAGGAAATAGAGGAGGATGGGCAGAAAGCAGCTGTTGAATGATTACTTCTGCTCAATATTCAATAAGGAGAACAGTGAGCCTTTGCCAGAGAGCAGCATAAAGGCAGCTGCTAACAGGGTCCCAGAAATGAGGCTGCCGAAGTATATTAGCTAAAGTGTCAGAAAAAGGTTAGCAGCCCTGAAAGTAAATAAGACCCCAGGGCCAGATGGGGTACATCTGAGGGTACTAAGGGAACTGGCATCATTGTTAGCTGAACCTCTGGTAGGGCTATTCCACAGTTCTTTCAGCAAGGGGTGGTTACCAAGGAATGGCGAATGGTAGATATAGTCCCAGTACACAAGAGAGTGTACAAGGAGCAGGAAGGAAACTATAAATCTGTTAGCCTTACTGTACCTCCATGGTCGGGAAACTGATGGAGACGCTCGTCAAAGGGGACATAGAGGAATACCTGGAGAACAATGGGCTTCAGGATAGTTAGCAGCATGGGTTTATGGCAAGGAGGTCTTGTCATACTAAGCTGATAGTATTCTTGCCTGGGTCACCAGGTTAGTTGACAAGAGGCTTGAAGTAGACTTACTAAACTTTAGCTTCATCAAGGCATTCCACTGACATGCAACGAAGGCTGCTGAAGAAGTTGGGGGATTTAGGTACAGCTTGGGAAACAGAAGTGGGTAAGGAGTTGGTTGAGGAAGCAGCAGAGCATTGTGGTGAATGGGGTCAGGTCAGTGGAAAGAGAGGTCACCAGCAGAGTACCACAAGAATCTGTCTAGGACCCAGGCTGCTTCAATATGTTAATCAGCAACACAGGAGAGGGATTACAGGGCAGGTTTTGTCTGTTTGCAGATGACACTAAATTCTGTGGTACAGCTGACAACATAGAGGGGATAAGGAAATTGCAGAGAGATCTGAAAAGGCTGGAAAACTGGTTCAAAGTCTGGCAACTGAAATTCAAAGCCAAGAAGTGCAAAGTGATGCACTTAGGGAGCAAAAACCCCATAACAGAATATCGGATGGGAGGAGTTTAGCTGGACACAAGAGGAAAGGGACCTAAAAGTCATCATCAGTGACTCCCTTAAACAAACCAGCCAGTGTAATAAGGCCTTCATCAAGATTAATAGGGATGCTAGGGTGCACTAGGAGAGAGTTTGACAGTGAGATGCAGGAGGTGGTGTTACCTCTGTATAGGTCACTGGCAAGGCCACACCTGGTGTACCATGCCCGTTTCTGAAGTATCCATCTTATAAATGACAGGGACAGACTATTTTAGGTACAATGGTGGGTGAGCAAGATGAGTCAGGACTAGGAAGGCAGATTCTATTAGGATCAGCTAAAGGGTCTGAATATGTATTCACCTGAAACCAGACAAGAGGGGGTAATTTGACTGAGACCGTCATGTTCCTGAAAATAATAGACAAGATGAAATGTGAAGGGCTTTGTAACAGGAACACTGAAGCTAAGACATGGAGTTATGAGTGAAAGTTAATAGGAGGAAGATTTATAAAGGATGTAACTTACCATGTAAAGGATGTAACTTATCATGTAAGGAAGTATTTTATTAACAAAAAGTTTGGGTGAACCATGGAATGGTATGCCGGCAGAGGAGAGGTGATTGGTGCCCGAACCATAAATGGTTTTAGACACTGCTGGGATGGGGTAGGGGTAAAACAGTTACTCAGCAGGCCAAGGGAGGCGGAACCACAAAGAACAAAAGGAAGAATGAAGTATGCATGGACCTCACAGAGACAATAGGTCCCGGGGTATGACAGGGTAATATGGACAAACTTTATAGACCATTGGTCTTTTTCTAGCACCGTCATCTATGTTTTTACTGGAAGAAGACTTCAGTGCTACCTGAAGATTTTATTGCTGTCCTGGTTTCCAGACCCTCTTTGGCTTTCTTAGTTCTATTTTTGTAGTCCATCAGCACTGCTATGTACTACATCATTACTCGGAGGCAACCTGTCATTGTCCAGCAGGCACACCCTCTTTTTATGTAGGATCAATTGCCTAGGGTTCCTGTTGATCTAGGGTGGCCAGTTGTCAGCTCTTTTCCCCTTATCAATTACAGAGATGCAGACCTTCAATTATATGCTAAATATATATATATATATATATATATATATATATATACACACACTAGATACCGGAATCATTTGAACCTTTACCGTTCTGAAGTAGAAACCTTCAGCATCCAAAGAGATCCATCCAACCCCCTAGTCCAAAAGTGTGGGAAAGGACACAGAACACATTAAGACTATTGCGCATGGCAGATATAGAAAGAAATGAACTAAAATACTTCTGCTGCAGTAATTTTTGCCCAGCAGGCAAGCATCAGCTCCTAACAGAGGCACATCCTGCATTCCAATGCACAAGCACAAATTTGGGTCTCTGTGAAGGCTGACAGCAGGCATTCGAACAATGCCTCCTAGGCTTTTGGGATAGAATTCACTTCTGGCCAGCATCATTTTGTTGTTTCTTTGTAGAACATTTCAGTCAAAACTTATTTCAATTTGTTTTGGTGTTTGTTCCTTCCATTTTGTTAAAATAAGATTTTTTTTAACTACCTGCATGTTTAATCTTGCTTCAGCAAGTCCTAGGAAGGAGGTACACTGGGGGGGTATTGGATCTAGGGGGGATTTAGAGGGTTTAGAGGGCTAGAATACTCCTTTTTTATCCCAATTCAGCACTGGCCCTAGCTATCCTGGGGCTCTGTGTGAATCTCCTTGCTGAGGCCCCATATCAGACGATGCTAAGGCCCCAAGGAACATCCTCACCCTACCATGGTCTTCGTATATCTTCATTTTCAGATAGTTTTGTGTAATTTTTGCACTTTACTTGAATTAGAACATAGAGGACCAGGAAGAAAAGAGACCAACTGGACATCTGAGACTTTTGGGGAAACCCCCTCTTCTCTTGGGACCCTGTGTGGGAATGCACAGTTCGCACCATACTAAGGCCAGTTCTGTCCCAAATTTCTATATAATTACCAGGTTCTTCTCTCTTCTCTCTTCACCCCAGTAAAAATATGAAGACCCCCTCCCTTTCTGACGTATGACTCCAGTTTCCAGATTGTTAATGAAAATGTTAAAAAGCAGTGGTCTCAGCACCGATCTCTAAAGGACACTGCTGAGTACACCTCTCCATGTGCTGCAGTGCTTGTCAACCACAACCCTCTGTTTACTGCTCCCAAGCCCGATATTTGCTCCTGCATGAGGAATTTCACTGAAGCAAGCTGGCTGCCATGGTAGAATGGTTGTGTTTATGACTATCACACTGCCTGCAACTCAACATTTCCAAATGTTACTTTTATTCACATAACCGTAGTATATATAATTACAGTACAGTATATTAGAAATTTACATTACAGAAGAGCCTTTCTGCTAAATTAACGGTATTCTGCAAAAAATGCCACATAAATTAAATCTTCAAAATGCACCCTACCCCTAGACTGATTGTTTACGAAAAATTCCTCTAATCAAACACAATACATCCTACAGAATACTATATGGGCGACCACACACAAAAAAGCTGTTTTCATTGGGGAGTTGAGAAATGACGTTGTCAGGACCTCAAGATCAGGAGCGCATGCACGGCGCTAACAGGATGGCCGCTTAAACGTAATGCTCCGCTTCACCCACATCGCTTTATTTTTAATTTCTTTTAAATTTACAAACTGAGTGGTACCATTTCAGCACATTTAGTAAGAGGAAAGTATCGGCATTTTGACGGTATTAAAGAAAGTGTACTGTAATGAGCTAATTCGTAAAAATATACAATATACCTCCTGAGGGCATCTATTGGGTAAAATAACACAGCCGCGGCACATCACAGAGAAAGAGGCCATCATGGACAGCTACCACCTCAATATAAATGGTAATTCGGATATGGACATAGTGAAACAAATGCTCACAGAATTAAAAGTAGATATCACCAGTATAAATGCTAATATGGGGGCTCTGAAAAATGACATTATTAATAATCAAAAGAACATTACTGAAGCGGGTAACAAAATTGTCAATATTCAAGATACTGTGGCTTTTTTAGAAGATAAAATTGATCAACAATCTGAGCAAATACAATTTTTATTATAAAAAGTGAATGATCTTAAAAACAGGGTCAGTCGGAATAATATACACATTATTGGTGTACCGGAGGGAGCAGAGGGGAGGAGTGGTATGATTCCATTTTTATAGTCTATGATCCCAGATCTTTTAAACTATGAATGGCCCTGGCCTATAGAAATTGAAAGAGCCCACAGATCGAAGGTAACTAAGGCACAATCGGGGGCAGACCCAGAGCAATAATAACATATTTTCTTAGCTACTCTGTAAAGGAAGAGGTGCTTAGAGTGGCTAGAAACGTCAAACAACTGCACTGGCAAGGGGAGAAAATTTATCTATTTCAGAACTTCTCTACAGTGATCGTTAACAAAAGAAAAACATTTTTTGAGACCAAAAAACAACTTCAAAATATAGGTTGGTTATACCAGTTCAAGTATCCTGCTAGCTTGGCCGTTACCACACCGGACAAAATTACACATATGTGTGAATCGGCAGAAGCAGTTTGGAAACTCATAGAAAATTTTAAACCACGGCCTTCAAAGCAAACTGTGGGCAAGCTTTCAAATATAATCGAGAGTTCCAAAGAAGAAGGTACAAAAGTCTCGAGCTCAATACCTAACACCTCCCCCACCTCTCCATGAGGGATCTTCAACAGCAGTGGCCAAGCTATCAGAATACCACATGAAGAACTGATTAAAATATGTACTCCCCTACCATACTCGGATATTTTAAAGAATGCTCCTTCTCCAAAGAGCTTGACTTTTGCTGGTATCTCGAGGAAAAGCAAACCCCCTAGGAAAACCTACCTTTCTCACAAGCAGAGTCACAATGGATACTTCCCTAAGGCTTCAGCAAAGAAAGGTTTCTCAAATAAAATGGGTACCCAAAATAAAAATACTGTCTCCGGTCATTGTACAGTGCAATGCTTTCCTTCTGAAATGCCAGACAATGAACTCTCCACTCCTGATCTACCAATTGAGATGCTCCAGGTGGGCTAAACTTCCTGATATTTTGCAAAACGAGTTCACAGGTTAAAGGGTGCATATCTTCACTTCCGATTACTCGCGACGGTGCATGTCTCCAACCTGAACTTAGTTTTAATCTCAAGCATGCTATACTAAGATTGTGCTTTTACCATTATTAGTCCTGCATGTATATGTATGTTCACAATTGGTTAACAAATATCTTCACTTCCTTACAGTCCATCGCAACAGCAGTCCATGTGAAAATACATCAGCTTTCAGATGCACTGATCAGGATATATGTGGGTGGTAAGTGTGATCCTTTTAACCACATAAAGCTGGCAAAATGTTGATTTATAAAGATTTGCTAAATATGGAGGGATGGTGTTTAGCAGTGCACTAGATCATTGCAGAATTTTTTATGATGGATCCTTTTGTTATTATAACATACTTCAGATAGTGTAATGCAGACAATGAAAATCGTCATGAGGAGTTTTTTTTTGCATATATTTTGCTAGACATGGGATGTAGATATGTCAAACACAGCTGATTGCTATACTTAAGATTCAGGGCTACATATATTATTTAAAGATGGTGGACTCTTTTATATATTGTGGCTATCTTGGTTTTAATGACTTATTAGATATCGATATAGTAGTAGAGTCTATTCCTCTTTATGTAAGATAAATAGTTTTGCTTTAAAGCCAGCCGCAACTAACTTCTGCTTTACTTCTTTAGCAAGATGGCTGATGTGGCATTAAAGCTCTAAACTGCTGGACACTACAATTTGTCAGACTGCTATTGGGGTACAGATGCCCTGCAGCCTTCTAAATTCTGGGTAACACTCTACTACTCGACACGCTTTATAGGTGGTCTGTTGTTTACTAGTGCTTACTGTCTAACCTAAAAGTAACACTACAAATTAGATCAAAAACCACTTTAATTCTGATTTATAAATTTACCATGTTGCACCGGATATAAGGGAGTTCATGATATTTAAACATATATATAAATCCCACATGTCATGAGATTATTAGGCCCACTTCCCATGCTTAATAGCAGTGCTCTGATATTGAAAT
Organism: Neoceratodus forsteri; assembly: GCA_016271365.2. Taxonomy (NCBI): domain Eukaryota; kingdom Metazoa; phylum Chordata; order Ceratodontiformes; family Ceratodontidae; genus Neoceratodus; species Neoceratodus forsteri. The sequence continues at coordinate 347,898,733 of CM028134.1, read as the reverse complement.
AATTACAACACCATCTCTAATATTTTATAGTACTAAGGTCATATTTAGGTGTTCTAAGATGATTTCATTGCCTGGTTACTATTACTCAGATCCAAATAAGTGACTGATCGGTACCTTGATATCTATAGTTAATATATTATATGGAAACATTTGGGTGAAGCAAATGGGATTTGATACTAATCCAAACATTTAATATTATAAAATAGTACAGAATAATAGCTGAGTTTTATGTAGTTGTTAGGCACTCTGCTGGGATAATTATTTGTTTATGCTTTTAACAATAGTAGAGCTATTAATAATAATTTGTATATTGTATTACATATATAGTAGTCTTGATATTCATTTTTTGTGTTTATTTGCACATTTTAAGCTGATTGCTCCTATATTATTGTTTTATTGTGGTTTCTGATTTCTAGAACGCTATCTTATAGCCAAAGTGTTGCATTGTTATCTTCGTTTATTAGTAAAAATATTGCACATATAAAATGTCTTCAGTTTTGAACACTCTAAAGGTGGTATCTTGGAACATACAAGGATGTAACAATCCAATTAAAAGATATAAAATTGTATCCCCTCTCAAATCTATGAAGGCCGATATAGCCTTCCTGCAAGAGACTCACCTTACCAGTGAAGAAATCGAAAAAACTTAAAAAATACTGGGTAGGGAAGGTTCAGGAAAGTTCATTTAACTCTAAGTGCAAAGGGGTTTGCATATTATTTAAAAAGAACTTGAATATATTAATAGAGTCCTCATTTCCTGATCCAGAAGGCAGATACATCATAGTAATTGCAGTCTCTTAAATTATGAAGAGTTCCCAAATTGGTTAACAGAAGAAGTTAAAGCATTTTTTGAAATGAATGACAATGGAGAGGTATCTATTTCAATATTATGGGACTCCTTCAAAGCCTACATATGTGGTAGAATTATTTCATTCGCATCGCATAAAAAAAGCAACGAGAATCAGAAATAACTAGTTTAGAAAATGAGCTCAAAATAAAAGAAAATCTTTAAACTTCTCAGGGGGACAGATAATATTAATCTTTATAGAGACATTGTCAATATTAAATATAAACTTAATAATATTTATAATAGTAAGGCAGAATATGCGCTTTTTAGACTTAAACAAGCCTACTGGGAAAGCTGGGGAAGCACAAGGCAAGTTACTTGTGCACAAGCTTAGAAAAATGACAGAAGCTACCAAGGTCACAACTATTAAAAATAAACATGGAGATCCAGTACATAAAACAAATCTCACAGTGGAGGAATTTAAAGAATTTTTTGCCACTCTATACAAATCTGATGGAATCTTTAATCATACGAATTTAGAGCTGTTTCTTCAGCACATTAAAATGCCATCTATTTCAGACCAAGATAAGATCATCTTAAATAAACCCATAACACAAGGGGAAATAAGCAAAGCTATTCAATCCCTACCTTCTGCAAAAGCCCCCAGTTCTGATGGTCTATCCAATGAATTTTACAAAGCCACCAACTCATTGTTAAGCCCAATATTACATAAAGTACTATGTAATGCAGTAGGCATTATGGACGGATATTCAGACTGCGCCAGGCTGTGACGCAAGCCTGGGTGCAGCACAACTGGGCTGTGCAGGGGCGTTGACAGGGTGATATTCAATGGAGCTGCGCCATGGCACAGCAACATTGAATATCACACCTTGGCCACCTGCAGTGCACACGGTGCAGTGGCAATGTACCAGCGCAAGTGGCCAGAGTGGAGCAGGGGGATGCGCAAGCACAAGTTCCATTGCGCTAGGTGCAGCAACCATGATATTCAAAACTGCACATGCAAATGGGGCCATAATGTATGCAAGGTGCAAATGGGGCCATTTGCATGTCATTATGGCCCCATTTGCATGCAGGTGCGCCGATCCCTGGCGACTTACGCCTGGTGCAGCAGCCATCAGGGACCGATGCCCCCTGCACAGCGCGGCAAAGTGCCCCAAGGCCCGATCGTGGGCATGTGTATTGTGCAGAACACGTCCAATATCCCTAGTGGTCCAGTGGACCATTTGCAGCTTGATCGCGGGCATAAGTATATTTAAAAATAGTGAACCCTCTCCCTGGTGGTCCAGTGAACCGCTCGCAGCCTGATTGCGGGCATAAGTATAGTTACAAATAGTGAACCCTCTCCCTGGTGGTCCAGTGGACCATTCGCAGCCTGATCGCGGGCATAAGTATAGTTAAAAATAGTGAACCCTCTCCCTGGTGGTCCAGTGGACCGCTCGCAGCCCGATCGTGGGCATTTGAAGTAGAATAAATGTCCTATATCCCTGGTGGTCCAGTGGACCACTTGCAGCCCAATTGCGGGCATTCATTATTAAAAATGACACCTAATCCAACCCTGGTGGTCCAGTGGTGCCCTCCCCACCCGCCCACTGGAGACCCACCGCCCCGCTCCCAACCCGGTCAACGGCAGGTGGCAGCTCCCCACCCACTTGCCACCCCACCACCTGCCAACTGACACTGTACGGTAGGGCTGTATGCCCATTGGTCCACAGCGTGAGCCATGGGCGTGCAGCCCGTACCGTACTACACAGTCCAGATATGTGTATTTCGTTTTCTGAGTCAGCTGGTATTTGCAAACCAAATCCTATAATGTGCCAGACTAATGCCTCATGGAAACAGATTGCAGAAATATTAGATTGGGACCCCAGGTCTTCACCCCACTGTCCTCTATGGGGTAATCCAAGTTTAAAAATAGAAGGCAAATGTATAGATTGGCCTATTTGGAAATCTAAAGGTATTCTATTTCTAGATTACATTATTGATCCAAACACAGCCTCTTTGATGTCATTCTCACAGATTACCCTTAAGTTTAAAATACCCAGACTGGAATTCCATAAATATTTATAATTGTGTGAGGTCCTTAGAACTCAAATAAACAATGAGGTTATTTTTCCCCCTAGACATGTCTTAGATCAAATCTGTACAACTAATAACGGACATAAAAAATATATAAAATGCTGATAGAATCACAACTAGATCCATTAATAATATTAAAAGATAGGTGGCAACAGGAACTACAAATTCAAATGACCACAGAAGAATGGACATGATATATGGAAGCTGACACTAAAAGCTTGTATAGAAGCTAAAGGGAGGCTTATTCAGTACAAAATAGTACACAGATGGTGCTATACCCCATGTAAAATATTGAGGCTAGGTCTTACAGCAAATGACAAATGTTGGAGATGCTTAAAAGATAAAGGGCCACTGTCTCATATTCTATGGTCATGTCCAGTGATTACACCCTTCTTGAAGAGCATACTGCAAATGTGTCATAAGATTACCAAAAGTGAAATAGAGGGCTCAGCCAAACTTGTAGTGTTAGGGATAAGTTCAGACTTAGTTGTCTTGTCATTACATCAAAAACTTTGACTCTTAGCAGCATTTATTACAGCAAAAAATATCTTGTTACGACATTGGAATAGCACAGTAACCCCATCAATTACAGAATGGCTGCAGGATTTATATACAAGAGCCGGTTATGAGAGAGTGTCATATGTAAATATGCAACAACTTGATAAATTTCTAGAAATTTGGGAACCATTTTTAAATTTTACACAGTTGTAATGTTAAGCTAGGATTGCAAAGTTTATAATTATAGTATTTTTCTGATACAATGAGTTATCAACATAGTCCATTATTTTACTGTCTCAGTGATATCTATCGTAGTATAAGAATACAAATTAGAACTTTTATGTCTAGTTGAATTACAAAATTCTGCTATTGTACTTCATTTGTTTATGCATTGCAGAAGAAGAAATGTATATTACTGTCATAATCAGTTTTATTATTCATTTTAAATTTTAAGAACGTTCACAATCTCCGTCATGTACTCAGCACTGTTTTCTGTTTGACTGAATGTTGCCGCTGCTGGTGACATGCATTCAACAAGGAAACAGTTCTGAAGAGCCACCAGATATAGTTAAGCATCTTCAAAAAAAGTAAATTAAAACCTGGTTCATTTTAACTATAATTGGGTGGGGATTGGTTGGCACAGCATCCAGATCTCTAAATCAAAAACAGCGTAGCAATGTTGCCAGCCCAGTGGTGCAGAGCGTTGAGGCTCTGGACACCACACCTTATGCCATGCCAATGACCTGGGTTCGGGAGTGAGCTCTGGCCTCCGAGGGTCGGCCAGAGGGGGAGGAGGGCAAGAAGCCAGGCTTGAGCAGCTGCCAGGCAGCTGTCCTCTCCAGGGAGGGATGTGAGGTTTCCCCAACTCTTGTCTGCCATCTGGTGGAGGCTAGGTGGCAGTGCCAGGCTGGGGGGAATCTAGGCACTAGGCCGGGAGGGAGGATGGGGCTGTAACTGGAGCCGCAGGACACATGCGAGCCTGCATACCAGGGCCCTGGGAGTAAAGGTGATAAAAAGTAGAAATACCATGTCTCCCCCATTGCCAGTGAGGTAGGAGGGGCAATGGGGGAGCACCAGGCTATGGAAACTAAAAACAAACAAAAAAAACAGCACAGCAATAAATGCAGCAAGCAAAATGGTGTATGCGCAAATAAGGTTGGAAAAAAACACCGACTGTTACAAAATGCGTGCACGCCATACAAGGTAATGGGGAAAATTTGAAGTTTTTTTTTTTGGGGTGGGAGCTTTGCCCCCCATCCCCTTGGACTTATTATAATCAACTCCAGGGGGTTGTGGACCTCAGGGACAGGGAGAAACTCGGGAGAGAGGAAATATCTGTAAAAATAAATAAATAAATAATAGGGCATACCAGGAGACGGGAGCTGAACCTTGGTCCCCCGTGCTCCCGTGCACGTGCTGGTGCCTTAGCCACTCCACTATGGGAGCGGCTCGACCAGGCACCACACCTGCAGATAATTCAACACTCCCCCATCTGATCATACAGTGACAGGTGTAGTGGGAACTCCCAAACGCAGTAAAACCCTTGTCGCTGTACATGGTTTAGCACTTTCCACAGTGTGATAATTGCTGCACTATTTTAGCAGTGCCATATTGACCTGGCACCTGCTCGGCTTGGTACTTGCAAGCTGGGTGCTGACTGGGTTCTCTGAATAAAACAGAATCAAGGTTGCATAGTTTATGAGACACACTGCTTCAGTTTGCAAGAAATGCAGTAATGAGAATTTGTGCAGCAAAACGTTGTTGTACAATATCATAGTAATGATGCCACTATGGTGCAACCACAGTTTTAAGGCTATGAATCTCCATAACAGTATGTAGTTATTTTGTTTTTTTGTAGGTGAGGTAAAGCCAGGGAAGCAATTGGGATATATTCCAATCTCTTATTTTCCTCCTTAATCCTGACTGGTTTAACATAAAATTGGAGCTGTGCATCATTCAAAGCAGACACATTTGCATATCTTTGATATGCATATTGTATGTTAGTTTCAGGGCTCCCAGATCCTTTAGAGAGTTTCCTTGTAACTCCAGGGCAATAGTGCTGTATTTTCCTATGGATTTCATCATTTCCTAATCCCATGGAAGCTGAATTGCTCTGTTTTCTCATATAACTAATGAAAGTCTAAGCAGACTTCTCAGCTGCTAAGAATTTCACATATCACTATGATTTTTACACTCAAATTTACCCTTGCTCTGCAAAGGTTCACTAATTTTACTTGTAATGTTAGAGCCATTTATGGACACACAGACTACTATAACATTGAACTAACTTAATAGAAACATTAACACTTAACATATGGGGCCCACTATTCTTAGACATACTCTTCTTTAAAATAAGAAAGTGCAACACATTCTGGCAATTTGTTCTGAATTTTGAAGGCAAGTGCTATGCATTTTAGTGCTAAGAGGTTGAGAGGTAAGAGTGTAAGGGACCAATTTTCCTGTACATTGTTCTGTTTCCCTGTAAAATCTGGGGCCCTGTTAATTTTTATTAGCAATTCAGATGCAGTGCCAGAACTTAAAGAACTCCAAATCAAAGTGGATAAAGGCCCACCCTAGTCAGCATTTTTGCAAGCTCAAGTCAATTGAAGTGTACCTAGATAGTGCAGGAGGCAAGAGCCATCCTGGCTTATTTTGTTTCTTTTTTTACTGCTGCCTGGGTGGAGCCCTGCAGATGCTTCGTGAGCTCTAGGAGAGAGAATGCAGACTATGGAAGCACATGACCGGATTCCTCAGTTATGTGCTTCCACAGTTCTGTAGCTGGTGTAACCCCACTACAAATGGGGGTTCCTGAAAAGTCTTCCTTGAACTTGCCTACATGATCACTGCCAGGCTGGTGTTCTGTGTTTTAGCAGTTTAAATGTATTGCCAGAGAGTGCCTGTATATCCTCTGTGTGCTGTCTCTTTAAGAGCTGCCTGGATTGCAGTCATAATTAATCTGAGAGGGAGCTCTGTTAGAAGGTGTACTTGTTTGCTGATCATTTGTTAGAGTAGTAATAATACTGCCGTTTGTTTTAACCTGCCTTTTTTGCAGCATGGACAGTTCTGTTTGTTTCCATCATCTTGGTCCTGGACTGCAGAATGGGCCAATCAATACATTTGGGACTCTAAAATGGAGCCTGCCTACAGGGACTTGGTGGGGCCAAAACTTGTAGGAATTGTACTTTTGGGCTTTTGGCACCTAAAATAACCTGGAGGGGGAGCCCTTGTTGTGAATGACAGATCAGCAAACCGAACCTTTTGGATCTTGGGGAAAGTCCCACACTGCTTGCAGTTTCAGTTAGATCTGAGTTGGGAAGTGAAGAAGTAACAGCTCAAGATAGTTCAAGCAGCAATCCATAGTGGATTTGAGTGGGAGAACTGTGGAAAGGCCTGAGTTTGGCCTGCATGCCTGCCTGCTGTTTCTGAGAGGGAACTTGTGTTTTATTTTCGGACTGAATCCAAATTTGGAGAGTGAATTAAGCCACTGAATTGTGACCAGGCTTTAACCTGAAGAAGACCGAAGATTTGCTGAATGCGATCGGCCTGTCAGGACTTCCAGCTACCTCTGAACTCCCGGATTGTGCAGAGACTCTGTAATTGCGACCGGAGAGCCATTTGCCTGATACAGTGGACTTTCCTTACATGTGAATGTGTTGTGTGCTTATAGTGGGTCATGATTTGGTTCCCCACTCACTCTGTGTCTGAACTGTGTTTTGCTTGCTGCAGGCTGTATCCAACTCCATGGACGGAATCCGTATCTATTTCCATTTGACTGGGTCCTGCTACACTGGACCAGCTGGAATACCTGCTACACAGAGAAAGTCATCAACAAGAGACCAGCCTGGGGATCAGCCCCCTGCTCAATGCCTTGAACAGGAACAATGCCCTGGTGATTCGTGTGGGCCCTGTTTCTCTGTGCACTCCAGCTCAACAGCCTGCAGTCTTGATTTCGTCCTGCCTGTGCCCAATAGTAGTGAGTAAACATCAGGGTAGCTCCCTGAAACAACAGCTAAATCTAAAAGTGGTGTCATCTGACTGTCTTGTTGCCTTTTCTTTCACGAACTGAGCCCTCCGGCTGTGGATTACAAATAGTGTGTGTTGTGCATGTTGCTTTCTTCCATCACAGGGTCCCAACCAGCTGCAATGTTCCTGGCTAGCCCACCATTTTCCTACTTGGGTACCCAGAGTGTGTGACTATGTAGGGACTCTGAACTGCATGCATTACTGTTTGATTAATACAGCTTTTAAGCAAATCAACCTGATTATACACCCCTCCCTTGTTCAAGTCCCCTGAATAAATCAGATTTAACTTTGTTTGCATTTAACCTGACTGTGGTTCCAGTTTGTGCCAAAAGTATTGTATTGTTATTATTTGCTGTGCTTAGCCTTGTTTTACAGTGGGTCCCCAGGGTCAAGCTAGAGGAACCAGCCCTGGTGGTAAATGCAAACAGTGTGGGTAATTGACTGGTGAATAAGGGTAATTGTGAAAGTAATTATTGTATATTGTATATTGTTCAGGCCACTAGAAGGGAAGGGGGGGGGTTACAGTGTCCCGAAGGGCTGTGCCCAGGTTAGCTTGACCACTAACAACCCTGACCTCTGGGTGGAGACACCCGTTTTATTTTCAGGCCCCTTAACCTGCTACTAGCCAAGCAGGCAGGGGTAGTAGCCCTTGGGATAGCGTCACCTAGGGGTTACATCTTGGAGGCTCACCGCTGGGATTTTGTGCCTTCTAGTGGCCAAAAATTACAAATTATTGTTAAAGATTAATGGCTACCCCAATAGAAATAGCTGTACACCAGTTGGTGGGGTGTTACTGGGCAGGAGATTGACCATCCCAAATTCTCTGCTTATACTGGATATTCCCCTGGGTACCAGTAAGGACACTGTAGAGGGAGCACTGTCCAAAGTTGAATGTTTAAAAAACCCTGAGGTGGTGGGTCAACGGCCTGATTTAATCGCCCAAACATTCATAGCCTTGGTAGAGTGTAGTGACCTCATGGACAGCTCTAAAGTGTCACAGACTATTGCCTCAGAAGGGGTCCTAGCCATCTGGAGAGTGATAACAAAATACAGTAAAGACCCTGTGGAGGATGAGCTCCCACCATTATCTGAGACCTTTGAGGAGAAATTTGCTAAGTTGTTGCTGGAGGAAGGGAAAACCGTAGAGGACTTAGAGAAACTATTCCTACCACCTGGGGGTGTTCCTTCCCCAACACCCCCTCCCACTCCAGCACCTGTTACTTCCCCACCTTCTGTGCCCATGCCAATGCTGACCCCTATATCTGTACCCGCCATTAGTCACAACTCCTACCAAAGGCTGAGAATCTTCTCGGGCACCCTCCCCATCCTCCAGGGGGAGGATGACTGGGAGACCTGGATTGACTATGTTGCCCCCTTGGTACCCGAGTGGCAATGTGCGGAGGCTGAGAAGTGGAAAAGAATCATAGAAAGTTTGAGGGGCCTCACCCTTGAAGCCATTAAATTTTTGAGGTCCACGAACTCTGATGCATCTGCTCAGAAGTACCTATCTGTACTTGAAGGCAATTTTGGGAGCATTGAGTCTGGGGACACTTTGATGTGGAAATTCCAAGGTAACAAACAATGGAAGGGGGAATGTTTGTCTGTGTATGTTACTCGCCTAGAAAGAGCTCTTCAGAAAGCTTACCAGAAAGGTGGGGTAGCCGTCAGTGATTTGAACCGTGTGAGATTGGGGCACATACTGCAACATGCCAACATTCTAAACTGCAGGTCATCCAGTTAAGGCTCCAGGATAGAAGGGGTAACCCACCTGACTACTATGACTTGATAAAAGAACTCTAGGAGGTAGAGGATGAAGAGGGAGATTGTAATTATGGGGTGAGTGCAGCCCAAGTGATCATGGCACCAGAAGGCCCTTCCAAAATGGAGACCACTATGAGTGTCCTGCTGTGGGCTAAACGGTGGGGGGGAGGAGTTGCTGAAGGAAGTCGGAAAAGTACATCCAGGTGCATTTGCTGAGGTATCCCCTGCTGACAGAGACCCTGTCCCCTGTCAGGACGTGACTGTTATGGGGTTGGGGGTGTACCTTCAGGCATCCTTTACTGGTGGTGGCTTCTTGGCTGAGCTCAAGGAATTGACTGCCACCATAAAGGAACTTTTGAGACATGGTACACTACCAGCAGAAGCCAGATCACAATCTCCCATCGATGCTTCAGCATCCCCTGCTATGTTTTCCCCAAGGATGCCCCGAGAGCCTGTCATTTGTCACAGTTGGGGCAAGGATGGCCATATGAAGAGGGAATGCCGGTCTCAGAAGGACTTAGAGAAAGTGGTGAACCGGCTTCAAGGAGAGCTTTGGAAAATGAGTAAGTGGTCAAGGGGTGGGCGAAATGGCCGCAGTGAAGGCTTCGGCCATCCTAATTCAAACCCCTCTGTGGCTAAATCGTCTGTCTGGGCCCCTGCTGTTGTCCCTCCAGACTGGTCCAAAATAGTGGGCCCTTCGATGAAGACTACTGTAGCTGTGAATGGTATTCCTACTCGGGCTGTGCTTGACAGTGGGTCGCAAATGACCATTGTATTTCAGGACTGGTATGACAAACACTTATCTGATGTTACAATCCCTGGAAGGCCTACATATGTGGGGACTGAGCGACAAGTCTTATCCCTACCTGGGATATGTCCGACTCTGGTTGTCTTTTCCTGCAACTGCAACTGGTGTAGAGGAGCAAGTAGAGACACTGGTCCTAGTGTGTTCCCCCACTAGACTGTATGATGGGGTTCCCCTGTTAACTGGAACAAACGCCCACATATTTGGGAGACTAGCACAACTCTGCCATGAGAAACAAGGGTAACTGACTGGACAGGCCCTAAGAATTTCAGCCTTGGTAAAAAGGACATATAACTTATAACAGAAACCCAATGAAGAGGACCCAGATGAGCCACTGGGGATAATGTAGAAAAAGGAAACTGATTCCTTGGTATTGGCCCCCAACGCCCAGTGCACAATCCATGGAGAAGTCCGCCTAAAGAGAAACGTAAAGAACAAAATATTAATGTTGGATGCACCAGGCGATGGAAAGTTGGCAGAAGGATTATTGGTTAAATCCAGCATCTTGCCTGCCCATGCCTATGCACGACAAGTGATGGTCCAGATTCAAAATGTGTCAGATCGGGAGGTCTGGGTGAACAGAGGGTGCACTCTAGCTACAGTACACTGTATAGACACTGCAGTATTATCCAATAACAAGCACTATGGCCAAAAGGAGAGAGAAACCCTGGATTTATTTGACTTTGGTGATTCCCCATTGCCAGCTGAATGGAAGGCTAGGATTAGTAAGAAACTCGCCCAGAGCGACCAAGTGTTTTTGTTAAAGGAATGGGACGTGGGGTGTGTCCAGGTTGCAGAGCATCATATACTTCTGCATGATGACCAGCCAGTTCGAGAGAGACCCTGACGCCTCACCTCAGCAGACATAGATGATGTGAGAAGACACTGGCAGGAAATGCTCACTGCTGGCGTGATACAGGAATCAAGGAGCCCATATGCCTCTCCCGTTGTGATTGTGCATAGGAAGAATGGGTTGGTGAGGATGTGTGTTGATTATCGAACTCTGAACCAGCGGACCATCCCAGATCAATACACCATGCCCCGTATATAAAATGCCCTGGACTGCTTGAATGGGAGTAAATGGTTCTCAGTATTAGTTCTTCGCAGCGGATATTACCAGATTCCGATGGCCGTGGAGAACCGAGAGAAAACTGCCTTTATCTGTCCTTTAGGGTTCTACAAATTCCTGAGAATGCCACAGGGGATTTCGGGTGCCCCGGCCACCTTTCAGTGACTGATGGAACGTGCGGTGGGACATATGAACTTGCTGAAATGCCTAGTAACATAAAAACATAGAATTTGACAGCAGATAAGGACTGCTTGGCCCACCCAGTCTGCCCATTTCCCTACCTGATGGATAAGTTGCAGATTCAGGTTAATCAACAGCTTCCTCCTGCCTCCCACTAGAATTGCCTTATGTCTGTCCCTTGCATTCTTGAATTCTCCCACTTTTTCTGACTCCACGACCTCCTCAGGAAGGCTGTTCCATGCATCCACAACCCTCTCTGTGAAAAAATACTTTCTAACATTACCTCTGAGCCGTCACCCTCTATCTTCAAATTGTTCCCCCTTGTTCTTGCACATCTCTTTTTCTGAAAGATACTACCTTCTTGTACTTTGTTAATTCCCTTGAGATATTTGAAAGTTTCTATCATGTCCCCCCTCTCCCTCCTTTCCTCAAGGGTATACATATTAAGCTGCTTTAGTCTCTCCTCGTATGTCTTCTTGTGCAGACCCTGCATCATTTTGGTTGCCCTCCTCTGAATAGCCTCCATTCTGTCTATGTCTTTGCAGAGATGGGGTCTCCAGAATTGCACGCAGTATTCTAGATGGGGTCTCACCAACTGTCTGTACAGAGGTATAACAACTTCCTGCTTTCTACTGTTGATGCCTCTCCCTATGCATCCCAGTATTCCCCCAGCCCTCCTTACTGCCTTCTCACACTGCTTGCCCACCTTTAGGCCATCTGATATAATTCCTCCTAGGTCTTTTTCGATTTTTGTTGTTGTTATTATCTCACCCCCCATTGTGTATTCTTCCCTGGGTTTTTGTTTCCCAGATGCATTACCTTGCACTTCTTTGCATTGAATCTGAGCTGCCATATATTTGACCATTCCTCCAACCTTGCCAAGTCCCTTTTCATCCTTTCCACCCCACCTTGTATATCAACCCTGTTGCAGATCTTTGTGTCATCTGCAAAGAGAAATACTTTTCCTTCCAGGTGCTTGACAATGTCACCTATAAAGACATTAAAGAGGACCGGTCCCAGTATTGAACCCTGTGGTACCCCACTAGTTACCCTCCTTTCTTCACTGTGGACTCTGTTTACTATTACCCTTTGCGTCCTGTTGTCCAGCCAGTTTTTTATCCAGGCTACCACCTTGGGATACACTGCAAGGCTGGCTAACTTGTATATTAATCTTTTGTGAGAGACTGTGTCAAATGCCTTGCTAAAATCTAGGTAGGCCATATCCACAGCCCCTCCCTGGTCTACTACTTTGGTCACCCAGTCAAAGAAATCTATTAAATTCGTCTGACATGACCTTCCTGCTGTGAAATCTGCTGCCTTGGGTCCTGTGCCCCACTGGCCTCTAGGTACTCAACAATTCTTTCCTTCAGAAGTGATGCCATCATTTCCCTTACCACTGAGGTCAAACTAACTGGTCTGTAGTTTCCTGCCTCTGCCCTGCTCCCACTTTTGTGAAGTGGAATCACATCTGCCCTCCTCCAGTCCTCAGGTACCACCCTATCCTCCCATGATTTGTTAAACAGAGTAGTCAATGTCGTTACTAGTTCTACCCTTAGTTCTTTTAAAATTCTGGGATGAATCTCATTAGGCCCCATTGCTTTGTCCACCCTCAGTTTCAAGAGTTATTTCAAAACTCTTTCTTCTGTGAATGGACTGGTATCGACCCCCATTCAGTGTTTTTCTTGTTTTGTTTAGGTACTTCCCCCTCCTCTCCCATTGTGAATACTGTGCAGAAATATTCGTTCAGTATCCCTGCTTTTTCACTGTTACCCTCTGCCCACATTCCTTCCCCTTTATTAAGTCTCTGTAGCCCTCCCTTGGTCTTTCTTCACTCCCTAATGTACTTATAAAAGGTTTTGTCCCCCTTCTTAACAGAGTTGGCTATCTTTTCCCCAGTTTGTGCCTTAGCTATTCTGACTGCCTTCCCTGCCTCCTTCTGCTTTAACTGATAACGTTCTCTGTCCTGCTCCTTCTGTGTTTCCTTATATTTCCTGAATGCTGTCCTTTTCTCCTTAACCTTTCCTTTCACCTCTTTTGAGAACCATAGTGGTTTTTTCCTTCATTTTGTTTTGTTGATTTGCTTTACACAAAGGCTTGTTGCCTCTGTGATGGCTGTTTTGATTATTCCCCATTGTTCCTCCACCCCTCCTTCTTGCCTGTTTGCTAGTGATTTTCTGAAGCCCTTTCTCATTTTCCCAAAGTCAGCCCTCCTAAAGTCCAATACTCTTGTTTTTGTATGGCTTGACTCTATGGCTGTGTTTCTTGTGAACCACACTGTTTGGTGGTCACTTGTTCCCAGATGGCTACCCACTTCTAAATCTGAGATCCTTTCTCCTTCCCCATTTGAGAGTACCAGGTCTAAGATTGCTCCCTCCCGAGTGGGTTCCAATACTAGCTGTCTGAGGCATGTCCATTGTAGGGCACCAAGAATGACCCTGCTCTTGGATGTGCCTGCAGCAAAGGTACTCCAGTTAACATCTGGCATAGTCAGGTCCCCCATCAACAATATTTCCCATTTTCTGTCATTTTAAGGATGCCTTCTATCATTTCCTTGTCCAATTCCTCCCCCTGAGATGGGGGTCTGTACACAACCCCCATGCACATTGTGGTGCCATTTCCTGTCTCCAGGGTGACCCATAGTGACTCATCAATATCCTGTTTACTTTTAAGTTCTGTTGCTTTAATCTCTTCCCTTATATAAAGAGCTACTCCTCCTCCTCCTCTTTTACCCACCCTGTCCCTCCTGTAGATTGTGTATCCTGGTATGTTGACATCCCAGTCATGGTTCTCTGTGTACCATGTTTCAGTGACTGCCACAAAATACAGGCATCCCTCTACCATCAAGGCCACTAGTTCAGGGAGCTTGTTTCACAGACTGCGGGCGTTGGTACTCATTGCCTTCCATTTTTTGATGGCCTTACCCCTTGTAGCCCCATCCCTGTTCTTACTGCCTTTTTCTGCATTTACGCCTGTCCTACTCCCTACTGACTTCTCTATCTAGGTGTTTATCTCTTTAACTACTGTGTTTTGTGGGGGGAGGGTAGGATTTCCCTGCTCCTTTTCAGTGCCTCCCCCCTTGGCTAGTTTAAATGCTTGCTAATGAAGCATTTAAACCTATCACCTAATGTGTCTCAGTGATCCTTCCCTTCCTACTGCCACACAGGAAGTTCCTGTTGTCAGTTAAATCCAGTGGCTATAAAAGTAGAACTGGCTTAGGGTGGGAGGGTAGAGGGGTGGGAAGGAGGGCAATTAGTAAGCAAACTGTAGTTCTAGACTGCTAATTGCTCTGAAAGGACAATTTCCTCTGTCAAAAACTACAGCAGGAAGCAGTAATTGAAGACACCTGCTTTTGTACTCCTAAACTCCTAAGCCACACCCCCAATTAGCCTCACCTCTGACTCAGTACATTAAGCTGATACAGCCCCCTTTCTCAAACAGAGAAATACACAGTGAATTTCTTCTTCTTTTTTTTACTTAAATGAGACCCCTGCTTCTAATAAAGTATATGTTTGCTTAATCCAAACAATTAGTAAGAAAACTGTAGTTCTAGATTGCTACTTGCTTTGAAAGCAAATTCTCCTCTGTCAAAAACGACAGCAGGAAGCTGTAATTGGAGACACCTGCTTTTGTACTCCTAAGCCACACCCCCAATTAGCTTCACCTCTGACTCAGTAAATTAAGCTGATACAGACACCTTCCTCAAACACAGAAACACACAGTGATTTTCTTCTTCCTTTTTTTTTACTTAAATGAGACCCCCTGCTTTTAATAAAGTATCTGTTTGCTTAATCCAAACAATTAGTAAGAAAACTGTAGTTCTAGACTGCTACTTGCTCTGAAAGCAAATTCTCCTCTGTCAGAAACTACAACAGCTAGTGTACCTAGATGATGTCATTGTGTTTGGATGCATATTAGAGGAGCATGATACCCAACTGTTTAAAGTCCTAAATCGATTGGAAGACTTTGGCCTCAAGCTGTCCATTGACAAGTGCCAGTTTTTTCAAACCTCCGTGAAGTATGTGGGGCACACAGTATCTGCAGAAAATAGAGACCGATCCCAGTAAGGTCGAGTCACTGATTACTTGGCCCCAGTCCCATAACTTGAAAGAACTACAACATTTCCTGGGGTTCTGTGGCTACTACCGCAGGTTCATAAAAGACTATTCCAAGGTGATTCACCTGCTTCTGAATCTCACCCAGGGTTACCCCCCCCCCCCCACCAACCATAAATACAAGAAAGGGGCTGTCAAAAAATGCAAAAAAGTATACTTCCAAACAGGTGAACCTTCTGGGCCCCACTGGACACCCGACTGTGAAGCAGCCTTCCACGAAGTCATATACCAGCTCACCCACGCCCCCATCCTTGTCTATGTTGACCCTACCAAGCCCTATGTGCTGCATATGGATGCTAGTCTGCAGGGCCCAGGAGCTGTGCTGTATCAAGACCATGAAGATGGTTTGAGACCAGTGGCTTTTTGCCAGCAGGAGCTTGACCCCATCAGAACAAAACTATCCTGTGCACAAGCTGGAGTTCCTTGCCCTAAAATGGGCCATTGTTGACCAGTTTCATGAGTACCTCTGTGGGGCAAAGATATTGGTGAAGTCTGACAATAACCTGTTAACCTATGTACAGACTTCAGCTAAGTTGGACGCCACTGGGCACCAGTGGCTCTCTGCTTTATCAACTTATGATTATACCGTCGAATACAGGCCAGGACTGAACCATATTGATGCTGACACCCTGTCACGAAGGCCAGTCTCCAAGAGTGATTTGCTAAGGTTGTCTGAACCTGACATCCGAGCATTGTGCCAAAAGTTTGATAGAGATGAACAGATGTCTATGGACACAGTGGACTGTTTAGTAGATTGCTTGGGCCCTCCTGATACCTGCATATTGCCATTTCTTTGCTCTAGATATTAGTGCACCACCTCAATTTGACAATGACAGCATCCAGTAGACTTAATCCCAAGATCCTATGATTCAGCCCGCACTTGATGCCCTGCGTGCGGGGAAAGATGTGTCTCAGTTGCGTTCTCCTGACTTACGAACTGCCCTATTGTTTAAAGAAGGCCCCAGGTTGAAGTTGCACAATCAGTTGTTATACAGAGAGACAGTGGATCACAGTGGCCGAGCAGACAAGCAACAATTGGTCCTGCCCACAGCCTTTAAAGATTTGGTACTGAGGTCCCTCCATAATCACATGGGGCACCTCTGTATTGACAGAACTCTTGACCTGGTACGATATCAATTCTACTGGCCCAAGATAGGGGCCGATGTTGAGCACCATGTAAAGACCTGCAGTTGTTGCCTGCAAAGGAAAGCCCTGCCTCAGAGGGCTGCCCCCTTGTCAATATTACTACCAGCACCCATATGGAACTGGTCTGCATAGACTTTTTGTGTTTAGAACCTGATCAGCGGAATATTGGCAATGTGTTAGTGGTTACAGATCATTTCACATGGTATGCGCAAGCTTTTCCAACTAAAGATCAAAAGGCCTCTACCTTGATACACGCATACAATTGCACCAAAAATGATGCTACTGGGTTCTCTCCCTACTGTCTTATGTTTGGAAGGGAGGACCGCCTGCCAGTTGATGTCTGTTTTGGGGTCTCTCCAGATGGGGTCCGAGCTGAAAACTACCTGCAGTATGTACAGAAACTGAAAGCTCAATTGAGTCATACATATCAACTGGCCCAGATGATGGCTGCTAAAAGAAATCTTGCCAACAAAGAGAGGCACGACAGGAAAGTAAAGGCTCAAGAGCTACAGCCCGGAGACCATGTGTTGTTACACAATTTGGGACTACATGGCAAGCACAAAATTGCTGATAGGTGGCTCTATCTTCCTCATGTAGTAGTTGGAAAGTTGGATGATCTACCAGTATACAAGGCACGCCCAGAGAATAACTCCAAAGCTATCAAGACCATGCACCGTAACCACTTGCTGCCTATTGGCCAAGTTATTATTGAAGCTGAGCAGGCAGACATTGCCTTCCCTGGGCTGGTGATTCATGCTGCTGCAGAAAAGAGACGGAGTCAACCTATCCCAGTAGTTACAGAGTTAAGGTTTCCCCCATAGCAGGCCCAGAATGATAGTGACTGTCAGTCCACCTCTGACGACAGTGAGTGTGACAATGCCTGTTATCCCTCCTATGAACTGAGTCAGCTGTTTTGAGGTAATCCTATGACTAATTGTGGGGATGAAGCTGGGCCTTCTGGATGGCCTAAACCCCCAGTTTCGTCCTTGGAGCCTATGCTCCCTGAACATGAGGTGCAAAGCATCACATCTAAGGTTGCGGACTCTGTGTTTTGTGGAACTGTGTGAATTGCCAGAAGAAGGGGCTAATGGTCTGAGTCTCCCTGGTGACACACCAGAACTTGAACAACAATATGAGAGTGGTGACAGCTCCCCTTCAGTGCCACAAAGCCTAACTGTGCCAGAACCTTCTCTAAATGAGCCAAGTGTTGTGGAAACAGAGCCTACAGAGCAAGGACCTGACAGTGCTTCCAGTTTAGGCATTCTCATCCATACAGAGGCACCCCTCACGAATGACAAAAGCTCCAAAGTTAGTGCTGAAAGTACAGAGACTGTGGTTGTTCCCCCCCAGAAAGACTTGCCGAGCTGTCAAGCCAGTATCGCGCGCTTCAGTTATGATACTCTCAGGAAGCCAGTGGATTTGCCTCTCAATGTGGTTCACAAAGGTGTTTATATTTCTCAGAGCTCACTACCCAAACTGAGCTTAATAGCCAATTCCAGGTTGATTGTTCTTCCTTCTCAGTATGGTGCCCCTGCCCCATCCAGCTCCAAGTTAGCTGATAGGGAAGGGCCCCTTCCTACATTGTTTAATGTACAGGAAGTTATAACATGAATCAGTATTGTGATGTCACAAGTATGTTAATCATAGTGGAATCAGAATTACCTGTATGAAATATGCATAAGTATTGTCCTTATGGATATAGTATCATAAAGTGTAGTGAATATGTATAGTAAAGTAATAAGTTTATGTTAACAGATGCATGATGGCACAGACTTGACGTGGATGGCAAGTTTTCTCCAGGCAGGGAAGGGTGTAACCCCCCTACAAATGGGGGTTCCCGAAAAGTCTTCCTTGAGCTTGTCTAAATGCTCACTGCCAGGCTGGTGTTCTGTGTTTTAGCAGTTTAAATGTATTGCCAGAGAGTGCTTGTATAGCCTCTGTGTACTGTCTCTTTAAGAGCTGCCTGGATTGCAGTCAGAATTAATCTGAGAGGGAGCTCTGTTAGAAGATGTACTTGTTTGCTGATCATTTGTTAGAGTAGTAATAATTTTGCAGTTGGTTCTAACCTGCCTTCTTTGCAGCATGGACAGTTCTGTTTGTTTCCATCATCTTGGTCCTGGACTGCAGAATGGGCCAATCAGTACATTTGGGACAATGGAGCCTGCCTACAGGGGCTTGGTGGGGCCAAAACTTGTAGGAACTGTAGTTTGGGGCTTTTGGCACCTAAAGTAACCTGGAGAGGGAGCCCTTGTTGTGAATGACAAACAGAGCAGCCATCCAAGCATTTTGGATCTTGAGGAAAGTCCCACACTGCTTGCAGTTTCAGTTAGATCTGAGTTGAGAAGTGAAGAAGTAACGGCTTGAGATAATTCGAGCAGCAATCCATAGTGGATTCAAGTGGGAGAACTGTGGAAAGGCCTGAGTTTGGCCTACATGCCTGCCTGCCGTTCCTGAGAGGGAACTTGTGGGTTTTTTTTCGGACTGAATCCAAATTTGGAGAGCAAATTAAGCCACTGAATTGTGACCAGGCTTTAACCTGAAGAAGACCAAAGATTTGCTGAATGTGATCAGCCTGTCAGGACTTCCAGCTACCTCTGAACTCCAGGATTGTGCAGAGACTCTGTAATTGCGACCAGAGAGCCATTTGTCTAGTACAGTGGAATTTCCTTACATGTGAATGTGCTGTGTGCTTATAGTGGGTAGTGATTTGGTTACCCACTGTGTGTCTGAACTGTTTTGCTTGCTGGAGACTGTATCCAGCTCCACGGACTGAATCTGTACCCATTTCCATTTGCCTGGGCCCTGCTACATTGGCCCAGCCAGAATACTTGCTACGTAGAGAAAGTCATCAACGAGAGACCGCCTGGGGATCAGCTCCCTGCTCAACGCCTTGAACAGGAATGACGCCTCGGTGATTTGTGTGGGCCCTGCTTCTCCAGGCACTCCAGCTCAACAGCTTGCAGTCTCGATTTCATCCTGCCTGTGTCCAGTATTGGGTATTGTGAGTAAACATCAGGGTAGCTCCCTGCAACAACAGCTAAATCTAAAAGTGTTGTCATCTGATTGTCTTGTTGCCTTTTCTTTCATGAACTGAGCCCTCCGGCTCCAGATTACAAATAGTGTGTATCGTGCATGTTGCTTTCTTCCATCACAGGGCCCCAACTAACTGCAACGTTCCTGGCTAGCCCGCCATTTTCCTACTTGGGTACCCAGAGTGTGTGACTGTGTAGAGACTCTGAACTGCATGCATAACTGTCTGATTAATATAACTTTTAAGCAAGTCAACCTGATTACACCCCTCCTTTGTTCAAGTCCCCTGAATATATCAGATTTAACTTTGTTTGCATTTAACCTCACTGTGGTTCCAGTTTGTGCCAAAAGTATTGTACTGTTGCTATTTGCTGTGCTTAACCTTGTTTTACAGGGGTTCCCCAGGGTCAAACTAGAGGAACCAACCCTGGTGGTAAGTGCAAACAGTGTGGGTAATTGCCTGGTGAATAAGGGTCATTGTGAAAGTAATTATTGTATACTGTTCTGGCCACTAAAAGAGAAAGAGGGGGGTTACAGTGTCCCGGAGGGCTATGCCCAGGTTAGCTTGACCACTAACAACCCTGACCTCCAGGTGGAGGCACCCGTTTCATTACCCATGCCCCTTAACCTGCTACTAGCCAAGCAGGCAGGGGTAGTAGCCCTTGGGATAGCACTACCTAGGGGTTACATAAGATTCTAGTAATGTGCCGTCACTCGCCCCTCCCTCCATGGTTAGACCTCCTCGTGGGGCACTATTTTTCTGCCATCACTTCCCACAGTTGTGAGCAGACATAAAATAACCTGCCATGCTCAAGATGGCCACTGTGAGCTTAGTGCGCATGCACGAGAATCACGCATGTGCACCTATGTCACAGCGGCCATCTTGGGCATGGCGGACTCATTATCACGCATTCACAGTGATTATTGGTGACTACGGATGTGCAAGAGTCACACAAGTATGGTGTCAGCTGCAGTGGGAGCTCCAAGCACTCTTTGACTCGGACTCCCCACTCTGCAGAAGCAGTGCTGGCTCTGACCTGAGTTTGTTTAGGTCTTGCTGTTGTGAGGGTTCTACATTTGGAAAAAAAGACAACTTTTACAATGCCTGTTCTTTTGTTTTTGTTTTTTGTAGTTTAAGGGGAAGGGTGTAAAAAACAAATAACCAGTATGATGGAATTCAGGGAGTTACGACAGCAGCAGGTACTCAGAGTTTTATCTCTCTCTCATTGGCTTTATCCTACGGGCTTATCAGAAGGGGAATGTCTGTTTCCATTACTCTGTCTCTCTCGCGTTCTGCACACTCTCTCTCTCCCATCCCCCTCTCTCAGCTCTGTCCTTTACTTTCAAGGAGACACTTTAAAGGCCTGAATTCCCTGGATGTTCCCACAATATGCAGCAGTAAAATACCAGGGTGCACTCTGGTCCTACAGTATTATAAGTACTACTCCATGAAAAAGGCTGGAAATAGGACAAAATATATTGACTGTGAGCCCAAAGGGAGTTTAAATCTGATGGTAATGGGGCCAGCTGGTACAGTGTGGAAAGCACTGCCTTTTTTCTCCACTGGAAACTGTAACGCCTCCAGTGTGGAATACAGATTCCAGCTAGCAAGTCATTCAGCATACTGGTTTAGATCTTGTTTTTGTGTCTACAGGTTGTGTGTTTGTATTTCTCACTAATTTACCTAAGGGTTTACTTTGATGGACTGTGAGTTGGACGCCTAACACTAATGTTTTTTATGTAAGTTTTCATTTTTTTTATAATTTTTTCCTTTTATGGATCTCACTCTGCCCCACCCTGGTTATCAGTATCCCCACAGTTGCACCTTCCTCTGGCCAGGAGGGCAGGCAAGCAACTGTCTTCACATCTGAAGTAAATTTCTGCTCATTTTAACAAGGTGAGACCCTCTTGGCCAATCAGAATATGTCTCTAGAGTGACTTTGTGGGAACACAAAGGCACTGCAGATAGGCAAATAAAGTGATAAAGACCTTCGGCCCCGGAACTATACAAATTAGCATGCACTGGAACATCACCCCACTAATTGTTCTCTACAATGCCCTCTGTTGAAGTTTCCAAGGCTAGCAACCTAAAAATAATTGAGGAAAGATGAGAGAAAACATACAAACACAAGAAAAGCCAGCAGAAGGCCTATTGATTTATCGCATCTGCTCTGTAACTAAAAAAAATACAAAAGGTACGCCACTATGCTACTATACTAAGAATATTAGGTAGTGGAAGTGTGTACATAGGTGTAATGGCACTGGGCTTCAGTTTTAATCTTCTGACTCAGTGTCATTATGCCCTTACCATTATGCTCTCATAAAAACTTCTACTAACATTATTGCTTGATTCTACAATAATCTGCCAGCAGGGGGAGCGTGAACACTAGGCAGTCTGCCTTCTCAGTTGGAGGCAGGTTCCTATAATGCAGTGTGACACACCATGTCAACACCTATGGCACACACCTTTTGTGTTGGAGCTCATTTCTCATTCATATTAACAGTTTAAACTCCACGCCGGTCTGGAGCACTGCAGAAAGTTATTTGTTACTTGGTAAGCTATGGGTGCAAAATGTATTGGTGTGATGACTGGTATCAAACTCCATCCCGGTGCTGTTCCCAGAACACCACGTAAGATGCGGGTACAGTACGCCATCAACCTGACATAGCTGGTGGTGCAGTTTTGCTGTTTTTCTGTTTGTAGTAACAACTAATTTTCACGACAGTCGAGTGGATGACAGAGTGGCAATATGTTTTTGATGTGTGTGTGGTTGGAGGAATAGGAAACTCTTCAGGCCTCCCAGAGGGCTGAGTGCATCACTTCCGTGATGTGCTCAGCCCCCAGTCAGCTTTAGAGTAGGGTTCCAGGTCTCGTGTCATCCCAGATCTCCAAGCTATTGTAGCACAGGGAAACCGTTCCTTTAGCATATTAGTAGAGCTCTTGCTTGGGGAGTGGGTTGAAATTAGTGCTGGGTGAAATTAGAAAAATCCATTATGTGTACTTTTTGTGAAAATTTGTCAATTTCATGTAATTTCATACAGATCGTGAACTATGTGTTGAAAATGGGCAATTTTGGTTTAAAGTGTTCTTTTGTAAACACAATGCACAGTTTAGAAAAATAGTTCAATGTGCTGAAATTGTCATTTTAAGAACTCACTATTTTAAAAATGCACAATTTGGGGGGGGAATGGCCCTATCTGAAAAAAAAAAGCATTGGTGAAGTAACACCAGATTTTGGCACAGTTTTGCAAAAAATGCACAGCTGTGAAATCAGCAATTTTGCACAATTTCGCAAGCGTAATAAAAATTCACCCAGCATTGATTTAAACATCTCCCTCTGTGAGGCAACAGATCTTTCACAGAAAGTCACATACAGCCTGGACCTGAGTATCAGTAGTGGTTGGAACTCGATTCTACAGGGCTTAGCTCAAAGCAGGCCCAAAAACTAAACAGGCATGGGTGACAGCTACCAGCTAGTCCAACAAGAAACTTGATGCCACCTAGTAAAGGCTAAGCTATACCGTTGGAAGACATACGTACACTCATCTGCATTCTACCTGGTCTGTTAGTCTGCAGGACACTCCAGCACCAGAGATTGGAGTGTGCCATATTCACCCACACAAAACCATAAGAACAAACCAGACGATAATTCTTTGTTAGGTAAAGCTGGTATCTTTATTAGGCTAAGAAAAAAATACTTTTTTGTTTTGCAGCCTACTTTCATTAACAGATACTAAATATAAAATAGAACTTATTTGGGATACATCCACTTGCCGTCCTTCTCATTCTCTCTCTTTTATGTGTGAACACACACACACACACACACACCTCTCTCTCTCTCTCTTAATATAAAATCAGTCTAATCCCACTTTCAATTCACTCTGCTCATCCTTAATCCATCCACCTGCGAGATAACAGAAAGGCCTTCAGTGTTAATCGCATAAAGAAAAGGAATAAAATAAAACTGCAAAGTAACTCAAGGAGTCTACGTTAACTCTGTGTGTTCCATTGCTAATGCTAATCTCCTACTTGTCGCCTCTCACACTGTCCTCATTGTTCTACTGTATGCCCCCCCAAAGAATGAGGCTCTCCATAATCAATAAGAAACACACACTGACAGTAAACAGCAACCCCACTGCAAGCGCTCTAACAGTGGCACTCCAGTTAAGATCCAGTGAAGTAATATAGAATACTGTGGTGGAAAGGGCTTGTTCAACCCTCCTGACACACAGCAGCATATACCCTACTTTGAGTTCTTTCACATATCCATGCTTTACTGCTGGATTGTTAACCCTACTGATGACATATAACCCTCAGCAGTGTTCTCCATCAGGATTCTGTCTAGTCCTACTGTGAAAGCCTGAATAGTGGCAACTTCCACTCCCTCACTGGGTAGTCTATTCCATATGCTCATTATTGCCTCCTCTGTGAAGTAATGGTTTCCAAATGCATACCGTGCAGGCACCATACCTCTCAACTGTACCACATTACGAGGAACTTTCCTCATTTTACTTCACAAAAGCTCACTGTTCCACATTGTGAGGACTTGTTCCACATTCAGTAGTAACATTTTAAAGCAAAAATCTATAGTAAATGATGCAAAAAATATATTATTCAATTAATAACAGACTCTCTGAACATAAATGCAAACATTTTAACAGTGTTCTGAGCTTCCTAGGTAAAGATTTGATTATGTGTTCCACATTTTGCTCATTTGTTCCACATTTTGAAAGGCAATGTTCCACATTTGGGGGACAAAAGGTTGATCGGTATTGGAGACCACCTGTAATGATCACCCAGAGTTTACCAGGAGACCTGGTCTAACATGTGGCATTTGGCACACGGAAGTGAAAATCCCGACTGGTGCTGGGAGAATGCCTCAAGCTTGTGCACTGTATGATCAGCGCACCAGAGGCTTGTGGCACTCTCAGGGGCTCTGAAAATCAGGCTCAAAGACTATAACTGAGAAAGTAGTGCTGGTGGGCAGGCAGGGGTAGTTATGCAGCTATTATATACATAAATGCAAGATGACTTGGCTACTATGTACATAAATGCTGATGAAAAGTCTACTATGTACGTAAATGACATTTGAGTACACAGTAGCTCAAATAACAGCATTTATGTAATTTTTTTAGTTCATGCCTACTGCATAAATATATAATATATTACAGGGGCGCAGTCGCCCGCTATAGTTAGGGTTGAGTAGGCACTTTAATGTTAAACCTCAATTTTTGCACCTTAATAACTTTGCAACCGTTCAACAAATTTGCACGAAATTTGGAATGCGCAGTCTGGTATGATCTCTTGAATTACCAAGTTGCATTTCGGTTGGAGATACGATTTCTACACAGTGAAATACCAAAAAATTCACTTTTTGCCACTTTTGACACATTTTTTGCCCATAATGCTGCAACCACATTGTGTGGTCTTTTGGTCGGAAATTTGGAACATAGAAAGAGTTTGGGTAAAGGAGCAATCCAGCGTTGGTTTGGTAAAAAAATAATAATCCTTTCAAAAGGTATTTAATTTTTAATTTCTGGATTCTGAGCATGCTCAGTTCAGTCCAAAATTTATATGCATTTTTTGAGAACTAGAAATGGTCTCATGGTCAAGGATTTTGTTAGCTCATGGACTAAGATTGTAAAAAAATTCATGGTCTGAGAGCTGCCATCTTATTCTAATTTTTCAGCCAAACAAAATGTCATATCTTTGTCTATGAATGACTTTTGGGCCAAATGAGGTATGGGTTTTGTTCAGAGTGATGCCCTCTACAAAGCCATGCCTTTGGTTTGGTTCATTTTTGTAAAAAAATAGCTTTTTAAAAATTTTAAATTCTTTGACCGCAACTCGCTAATGATCCTAGTCCGTGAGCTGACAAAATCTTAGTCTGTAAGACGATCCTGGTCCATGAGCCTTGTCCATCACTGCTTGACCAGATAGCTGGAATTTTGTGTTCAGATGTCCCTGATGGTGTGACCAGATGTCTCCTCGTAGATCAGGAGTTGATCTGACGGACTAGGATTTTGCTAGCTGACAGACTAAGAAATCCTAGTCCGTCAGAAAAATTCCTTGTCCGTGAGCCACCATCTTGTTTACAGTTTTTCCTGGAAACAAAATGTTGTAGCTTTCTCCATTGGTGACTTTTGGGCCAAATGAGGCATGGGGTTTTGTTCAGGATGACGCCCTCTACAAAGTCATGTTTTTTGTTTGGTAAGATTTTATCAAAAAATAGGTTTTTAAAATTTAAAAATTCTTCGACCGTGACTCGGTAATGATCCTAGTCTGTGAGCCGACAAAATCCTAGTCCACAAGACGATCCTGATCAGCAAGCCTTGTCCGTCATTGGGTGACCAGATAGCCAGAATTTTGTGACCAGATGGCCATGATGGTATGACCAGATGTCCCCTTGCAGACTAGAATTTTGCTGCCTCGTGGGAGAGGGGATTGATCTGACGACCCAGGATTTTGCTATCTCGCAGACTAAGAATTTTTAAAGATGTAAAAACTTTACAATTGCATAGCACATTAACAGTTTGGTCTTTTTACTTGAAATTTACAGGGTGTTGAGATGATGGCCTACAGGTGTGAATTATGCTGTTTAGGTGTTGGGGAATTAAGTGGTTTCATAGATATGCCACTATGAAATTCAGATTTTTCCCATAGGCTAACATTGTGCTGACCATTGCGCTTTTCAGTCTCCGTATCTCGGAAATGAAGCGAGATACAGACTTTTTGCTACTACTGGCTTAGATCAAGAACGGAAACCATAGACTACACCTGCAGTGGAACTTTTTCCGTAAGTTGTACGGTTAATAAGATATTGCCAAATTAGTGTCACAAGGGTTCAAATAGGGCCTGTCCAGTGGTTTTTGGTGCCCATATCTCATAAACAATGTGAGATATGGGTTCAGTCATTATTGTCACGTGCAGTACTCACTGTCATGGTTACAATGACACTTTAATATTTTTTTCTAGCTGATACAGTTCCCGAGATATTGGCAAATTAGTGTTACAAGGGTTCCTTGCCCTATAGGACTGCTGGATGGCTCTGTAGCTATGTGTAAGTGGGATCATGGGCCCAGAGGGCCCGCGCTCCCACACATGTATATTGTTATGCAGAAATGGCAACCCCAATACATGTTATCTACTAGTTATACTAAGGTTTCTCAAAAAGTAAGGAACTGCATAGCAAAAAAAACTGCATTTAATTGCATCAGTTAGGGTTAAAGCAAAAAAAGTGAGTAAATGAAACATTAGGGCTGAGCCCCTAACCCCCCACACACCCATCCTCCACAGACTGACAGATGTCAGGGTGTGCCATGGGGTCGTGAGGCCTAACTCTTACCCCATTCTCCTTTACTGTAACATGTCAACCTGCTTACACATGGAATGGGGTGAGAGTTGGACCATATGACACCATGGCACACCCAGCGTCTGTCGGTCTGTGAAGACAAATGAAGGATGAAACTCAACCCTAACATTCATTCTCACTTTGTTGCTAACTAACTGTCGTAAACTCTGATTTTGCCATGAATGAACATATATATATATATATATATATATATATATTATACAAGCATGGTAGCACCTGTATATTAGGTTGCATGAGCTCTTTAATGTTAAACCCCAATTACAGCACCTTAATAACTTTGCCCCAGTACAACCAATTTACATGACATTTGAAATACACAGAAATGGTGCTAGGTCTCTGGATCCTGAAAATGTTGTGACCATCAATTCACTGGGGACAATGTTGCAGATGGGCAAAAGCCCCCCAAATCACAAAAATTAAGACCTTTTTTTACTCAACTTTAACAAAAAAACTAGTAGGATTTGAAACCCGCAACTTGCAGGTTTGATACAGTTCGACCCAAGGTCTGTGTTTTTTTGTTTTTTATCTCCCAAACTACAATAGTTTGTAAAATATTTAAGAGAAAATGTTCCATTTTTGAGCATGTGCAGTTACAAGAATCAGCATTATAAAAATAATTGAATTTTTACAACCTCATGAAGTCCTGAGGTCATATTACAAACATGTCCCGGTCTGTGTATGCCATCCCTGCTGTTTTCATTCAGCAGGAAGGGGACTACATGTTAGTGTGTAGCCCAGCCCCTGTGTCTGCCATAAGTGGCTTTATTTATTTGAATATGAACACTGTGGTGCCCAATCCCTGGTGCCAGTTTAATTAACATTTTAGTCTGACTCCAGGGTGCCCACCTGCCGGTGCCAGCTCATTTCCTCTTGCCCTCCATAATGTCCCCCTCCCCAGTGCTCATAATTTATACTTGCCGACACCGGGGCCCAATCCTTGGTGTCAGCATACACAACCCCCTCCTCCTGACACAGGAGTGTGGGACACCCCCAGTGTCACCAACTGTCATGCCAACACTGGGTGCCTAATCCCCAGTGTTGGAGATACTTTCCCCCTCTCCTCTGTTATGTTCCTCCCATGACCATAATTTATACTGTCCAACACTGGGGTACCCAGTCCCTGGCGTTGAAGCGGACAATCTCCCTCCCCCTACCCAGCAGCCTGGAACACAGGGATACCCACTCCTGGTGCCCCCAAGTGTCATGTTGACACTGGGGTGCCTATTCCCTAGTGTTGGAGGTGACTGTAAAAAAGAACACTATCCCACAACATTTCTAAAACAAAGAATACAGTCCCTTATTGTCAGCAGCTGTCCCCACCCAACCCCCCACACTCAGCAGCTATACTCCACACACCCCTTATCCCATATTTATGCAGGCAAGGTCCAATGCCATAATTCTGGAGATGCATCTTCACTCTTCAATACCAAACTGGGAACTGAGGAAAACAGGTAAATGCTGTATAATGTATTTCAATGTGTTTTGTACATTTCTTCATAATTTGGTCATTTTTTTATATATTTTTTACCCAAATTTTCAACATAGCCTTTTTGGGACCCCACCTCACAAACAAGTGCAGTGAAATGATATAAATCTAGCTCAAACGGTGATTGTGCGGTCGCTGCACAAAATCACCTCTTGGGTTGAATTTGAAAAGTTTTACCACCTTGTTCATGAGGTGGGGTCCCAAAAAGGTCATGTTGAAAGTCTGGGCAAACAATATGTAAAAATGACCAAGTTATGAGTGTAAGTTGAAATTTTTCTACACTCACTCATAACTTGGGTAATTTTCAATATTTTGACCCCACATTTTTTAACATAGCCATCTTTTCACACTACTTATGAACATTACAGCTGTCATTTTTCACATCCTTACCAAAAAATGTTTTCACACCTGTGGCATAAAATGACATTTCAACAAGGATTTGAATATTTTCACCTCCTGGTTTCAGGAGGTGGGGTCATAAGAATACTATGCTGAAAATTTGGGATCAAAATATTCAAAAACAACAAAGTTACAATGATATGTTGTAGTTTTTCTATGTATGATCATAATTTTGGTAATTTTTACTATTTAAACCCTGGGGCCCGGATATTCAAACTGTGCCATTCTGAGGCGCAAGCCCTTGTGCTGCACAAAATAGTTGCGCAGGGGTGTGGCCGGGGCGATATTCAAAAGAGTTGCGCTATTGAGCAACTCCTTTGAATATCACCCCCCAGCCACAGCCACTGTGCATGGCGCAGTGGAACTTGCGCCACCCAAGTTGTCAGAGTGGAGCATTCAACGCGGTGGCAAAGTACCATATCGCATGTGCAAATCACGATATTCAAAGGAGACATGCAAATGGGGCCATAATTCATGTAAGAAGCTGGGGGCCATTTGCATCTGATTATGGCCCCATTTGCATGCTATTAGCATGTAGGTGCGCCGCTCCCCGAGGACTTGTGCCTGGCTGCCCTGCCAGGCAGCAGCCGTCGGGGACCGATGCACCCTGCAGCCCGATCGCAGGCAGAATGTGAAAAGAACCCCCGCCCAAA
The DNA here is from genome assembly GCA_016271365.2 of Neoceratodus forsteri. NCBI lineage: Eukaryota > Metazoa > Chordata > Ceratodontiformes > Ceratodontidae > Neoceratodus > Neoceratodus forsteri. The sequence continues at coordinate 347,869,314 of CM028134.1, read as the reverse complement.
CATCTCCTGGTGGTCAGTGGACCGTAATGCCCGATCGCGGTCAGAATGTAATAAGAACCCCCAATGCCCGATCCACGGGCAATAAGTAAAGTGCCCCCTCCCCCACCGAATATCTCCCTGGTGGTCAGTGGACGTAATGCCCGATCGCGGGCAGAATGTATATTGACAACCCCCACCAAACATCTCCCTGGTGTCTAGTGTCCCCCACCCCACCACCCACAAGCCCCACCACCCGCTCCCCGGCAGCTGGCGGGCGGCAGCATCCACCGCCTGCCGCCCGCCGCCCACCGACTGACTGGCTGGTAGGGCTGCCGCCCGATGGTGCAGAGCTAGAGCCAATGAGGTGCAGCCCATACTACATGACGGTCAGATTTGGTGGGGTGGGGGGACACTAGACACCAGGGAGATGTTTGGGTGGGGGTTGTCAATATACATTCTTCCCGCGATCGGGCATTACAGTCCACTGGACCACCAGGGATGGAACGGAGGGGGTTACATTGATGCCCGCAACCGGGCTGGTGGGGGGCACAGGGACTGAGTTGGGGCCAGCCACTGGGTGCAGCTGCTGTGTTGCGCCCTGCAATACAGCAGTTCACCTGTGGGTGGCCCTCAACTTAAGCCTTTTTTTGGCTCAAAGTTGTGCAGGCGCAGGTTGGGGTTGCGCCTCCACAACTCTGCACAGCCCGACTGAATATCAGGCTGTGCAGTTTATGCATGGTTCCTCCCCCTCCTGTTGAGCATGCATTCATTTGCATTGCGCTGTTGCTCAGCCTGTTTTCAGTGGCGCAACTGCCTCCTGCTGAATATCGCAGAATGGCGCAATGTAGGACTTGAGCATGCACAACCCTGTTGCGCATGGCGCAACCCTTTTGAATATCCGGGCCTGGATTTTCAGCATAGCCATTTTTTCGCACCCCCAATATGCGTGACAGCTGTTTTTCAAATCCTGGCCAACATGTGATCTCACACTTCTGGTGAGAAATTATATTTTGTCCGCTATGTTATTAAATGGCACCTGTCAGTTTCAGAAGGAGGGGTCATAAAAAAATTCTTGAAATTTTTTGGGTTCAAAATGTCAAAAAAAAAATCTGAAGTTACGTTGTTTGCTGGGAGGTCTGCTGGCCCAGTGTGGATCACATCGCCTTCCCATGTCACTGACATGCATTCAGGTGCAAGCTCAGTGGGCTGGCTTAATGGGCAAAGGCTGGAGGGGGAAGGTGCTGCAGCATCCAGCACCAGCCCCAGCCCCAGACTGGGGAGGGAAGACGCAGTGTTCTGTTGCACTCACAATGCCTTGTGGGCTGCCAGGGAACCTTCCCTCACAAGGTGTTTACATATGTGTTGAGGCTGAATGGGCCCATGCACTATCTCCAGTATTCTATTTATTTCATTTTGTGCAGATCCCTTTGGGACCTGTGCAAATGAGAATACGATTCCATTATCAGAAAAAGAAGGGTAATTAATTATAAAAAAACCACATTACTGCAGACATAAGGGCTGAAGAAAGCAAAGTACACAAAGTAAGGAAATGAAAAACATTAGGGTTTGGGATCTCCAGAGTATTGATAAATCACTGGTGGGTGTCTTCCGTGTGGTTATCAACCCTAATGCCCACCCCCCTCCCCTGAGCAAACAAGGTCCAGATGTCATCTCTTTTCTACTACTATGACTGAGTTTGTTGGCAACATATGGCAAGCCATGCTTCTCTACCAAAGAGAGTACCGCTATGACGGCACTGGCTTGGGGCTGTACCTTGTGCTTTGGACAAGAGGCTATAGGCTGGGGGGAGGGGGTATTAGGATTGACATCTCAAAGGAAGAACCCACCACTGATTTGCTAATACTTTAGAGACCCAAAACCCTAATGTTTTTCATTTCTCTACTTTGCGTGCTTTGCATTCTTGAACCCTAATGTCTGCATCAATGTTGTTTTTTTGCAATTGATATTTATAATAGCAGATATCTTGCTTATCAGGCATCTACAGTGAGAAATGAGGATATCATAATATTCTTACTCTAGGTGGATTGACAAGCAAATACTGGTATTCACACTGTATGCCCTTCAGAGTAGAAAAGCTTGACATAATTTAATTTCAGGACTTGACAGAATTCAGAAAGTTCTATTTACAGAAGTTTAACAGTAATTTCCTTGAGACAGCAGCACAGAAACAGTTTTCCCACACAAACCTATGCCACTGCAGAACCCAAATATGGCATGGGCTGATAAAAATATTCTTGATATTTTCCTTGTGATCTATGACCCTGTGACTTTGCTCGTGGCTTCACCACTCGTAGCCAACAGACTATAGTCCAAGGATCAAGAAACAGCTCCAAGCTAGTGCCTTACAGTGACATGCTCTGCAAAGTTAGAGAATTATGTCTTGCCACATGTTGCCAACACAATTTGTTGTAGCGTTCTTCACAGAGATCATGTGTGATGTTGTTTGCTCAGGGAAAGGGTTAGGCTTTAGGGTTGACAACCCCAAGAAAGACCCCACTACTGATTCGCCAAGACTCTGGAGACCCAAAGCCCTAATGTTTTTCCCTTTTGCTGATTGGGAGGTGAGGGTGGAGCATTAGGGTTGGAAATCCTAACACCACATTCCCCTACTTTTGTGGCATTAAGTTACCCTAACTGGTGCATTAACAAAGTTTTTTTGAAAAGAATTTCCTTTCTTTTTGAGACAGTGGAATCCTTTCCTCATTGGGACCTGCGTGAACAGATGCAGATGCTCTGTGCCAAGGGAAAACTCCATCTACCTACTGACAGTTCTGTGCAACAGCAGATGTGAAGAATTCATGGTGCTGTCTGGTGGGCTGTGGAAGTGCAGAGCCCTGCGGTCCCTGCACTTCTATGTGACCACAGCAAAAGATGCACAGGGCAAAGAGTGCATCTGTCAGCCAATGAACAGGGCCCTCTGTCACTCAAGGGAGGAGAGGCACAGGGCCCTATGCCAAGAAGACAGTTGTCTTCACTATATGGTAGCTAGGCCCATGTTGACAACCGTGCACCTTTCTGTCCCTGGCTGGAGAGGTGTCACATAACAGTGCCATCCCCCCACCCTCACCCCATCCAGCTGTGTCACCGATTGCATCACTGAACTCAGTTCACCTGCACAGGATCACAAAGCATACCCGCTGGAGTCAAGACTGCCACTACATACAACATCTGTTGATAATTTTTTGTTGTTATTTTTATCCAAAGTTTCTCAGATATTCATGTTATGATTCTCCTTATAAACATGACATGTACCATTTATAGTATATTGGATGAAATGTAATTTTGCACCAGAAATCCGAAAACACATCTCGTCCAGGATTTAAAACATGACACATGTCATGTTTATGAGGTGTCATGGAAAAATGGCTATGTTGAAAGCTCGGACTCAAAATATTTTAAATTAGTGAAGTTATGAGTGAACATTGAAATACTGCAACATCCACTCATAACCTGGGCAATTTACTGTATTTGTATACCACATTTTCAGCATAGCCTTCTTATTACCCCACCTCATGAACCTGGTAGGTGAAGTTTCAAATCCCTGCTGAAATTTATTTCCACTCCACCAAAACATAATTCCATGCCACACATGCTAAAACATATTTTGGCCAGGATTTGAAAAATGGCAGCTGTCACATTCATGAGATGGTGTGAAAAAATGGCTGGGTCAAAATATTTAAAATTACCAAAGTTACAAGACAGCGTAAAGAAATTTCAAGGTATGCACATAAGTTTGCCATTTTTACATATTTTGATCCAATATTTTCAACATAACCTTCTTATGACCCCACCTCATGAACAAGGGTGGTGAAAATGTTCAAATCCTGCCTGAAAGGTGATTTAGCCAAACAACTGTGAATTCACCTTTCAGGCCTGATTTGCATAATTCCACCATCACTAATTATGAGGAGGGATCCCAAAAAGGTAATGTTGGAAATTTTGGGTCAAAATATGCAAAAATGACAAAGTTATGTATCAAAGTTAAAAACCCCATTGAAATACATTGAACCGCACTTACCTTAGTTTCTCATATTGCAGTCGGTGGTTCCAGCAGCAAGACATGTCTTCAATTGGAGACTGGATCTTTGCATTTGGATGTGTTTAGGTGAGTGAGTGAGTGAGTGAGTGAGAGAGGGTGTGTGAGGGGAGTAGGGGTGTGTGGGGTGGCGGGTTCTCTGTGGAAAGTCGGGATGGGGGTGGTTTCTGATTGGCAAGGGACCATTTTCCTTTTTACAGGTTTAACAGATAAAAAACATCAAGGGATGGTTTTCTTTATTATAGGTGTAACATTAATGCAGGGACAGCAATCAGAGGGTGTGGAGTGCCATTAGACACCAGGTAAAAAAGAATACATAATGAGATGTCAATCGGAGGGTGAGGGTTGCCACTAGACTCCAGGGAAACATTATATGAATAACGAGACAGTGATCAGAAGGTGTCAGGTGTCACTAGACACTAGGGAAAATTGTATGAATAAAAGGACAGTGATCAGAGGGTGGGGGGGGGTCACCTAGGCACCAGGGAAATATTATATGAATGAGGGGATTACAACTGAAGGGTAGGGGTGCCACTAGACACCAGGGAAATATAATATGAATATGAAATAGTGACCAGAGGATAAGGGACACTGCTAGACACCAGGGAAACATAACATGAAAAAGGGGATGGCGATCGGAGGGTGGGGGGGTGCCACTAGATACCAGGGAAGTGGCGGCTCACTGCTCTCACAGCAGCCTGTAGGATAAGTTCCAGCTGCAGCTGCAGAACTCAGGGATGTCCTGCTGTTCTCATACAGAGAACGTAGGTCAATGGCGCTTTTCACTAAGCTGGGCTCCCCACGTTTTGAGATGCTCAGAAAATGTATTTGTGGCAAGACTTTAAAAAGACAAACAGCAGAATCTAGCTAAACAAGTCCCATTTAGCTAGACCCATTTAGCTAGATTCTGCTATTTGTTTTTCTAAAAAGATGTTATTGTTATACATTTTCAGTGTTTGTGAGTTTCAAATATGAACTAAAATGGCAGTGGACAAGATCAGTATTATTTCAGCACAAGCGGTAAATAATGGAAATAAGCAGTCCCAATTATTTTTTTTCACTGTGGGGGAAGTAAATCATAAAAAAATGGAATGGTGATCTTTTTTTTTTACTGTTCATGTCAGGACATAACTCTAAAATCATTATTATTCTGGGACCATATAATATTTTTTTCAGGAAAACTTCCAAAGGCACATCCTTGGTATGGGCCCCTTCAACCCTTAAAATGTCATGGGAAAATATCACACCGTTTAGGCTATAGGTGAGAGCAAAACATACCCAATGTTAAGCATAGGGAAACGAAACATGTTTTTTTTTTTTGGCACCTTGTTATCTCAAAAACTAAACAAGATGACGTCAGGAAACTTTTCACATCTTGAGACTCTAGCAGTCTGACCGTGCATGCCACGTTTTGTGCTATTTCATTAAATGACGCCACAGTTATTGAGGTGCACAAATTGGGGTATAACATTAAACAGATTTCTCAGCCCTAACTATAGGGGTGCTACTGCACCCCTATAATATATACAATACATGAATGGGAACTTTTCTCCATAAAAAAGGCCATCCTTTATTTCCCTGTATACTGTACCTGTGACTAAACTATCAATTAAAAGTGTACCTGTGACTAATCTATCAATTCAAAGACTATACCTGCACTAATTAAACAATTACAGCTATATACCTACACTAATTAAAGCTATAAACCTACACTAATCAAACAATTAGAAGTATATACCTACACTAATAAAAAGCACTACATAAAAGCCTAAGGGACAGCATTAATAACACAATGAACACATCATTAGGAAGCTAGCCAAGCCAATTAACAAGCTGCAAAAGTACCTAGAAAAAGGACACTTACATAAAACTCTTTTAAACCAAGAAATCCCCCAAACTCCTGTCTGCAGTCACCACACACCATTCCTTCCTTGCTGCAAGAGACCTTCAAGTGCTATAATATGTTCGCAAATCCAATCTCCATAACAATAACCATCCTAATGTATTGTATTCAATAAACAATGGGTAAGGGTGGAACACTGGGAAGTATACCCATCTCAGGGTCTATTTAGGGCAATAAAGTCACTCACCCTTCAGGCTCATGGCCTTATAGCCCTAATTAGCCCCCTCAATGGGTATACATCCTTGTATGACACCCTTACTTATTATTTATTTTATATATTGTAGGGGCACGGTTGTGCCCCTATATTTAGGTTTGTACAGGCACTTCAGTGTTAAGCCCCAAAATTTGCACTTTAATAACTTTGAAGCTGTTCAATGGATTGCATGAAATTTTGCATGCATGGTCTCATAGGGCAGATCTCTTGACGTATCAAGTTTCATTCCAGGTGGATAAAAATGACAAACATAGGGAAATGTGGCTTTAGGGTTTCCAACCAATGCCACCCCTAAAGCAAATCAGGGGTTGAGTCTTCCTAGGGATTGTCAACCCTAAAACTCACCCCATTCTATACACTATAGAAATATGCACACCTAATGGGGTGAGTTTTTGAGTGAGTTTTCCAAACTTTTGTCTCTGGAACCCTAACTGATGCATTAATAAAGTTTTTTTCAATTTATTTCCTTACTTTCTGAAATAGTGCAATGGTATCCTTATTTGCCTGTGCAGAAGATTTTCAAATCCCCGGCAAAACGTAACTCTGTGCAACCACAATGTCATTTTGCATCACAGGTGCGAAAATACATTTTGGCCAGGGTTTGAAAAATGATAGCTGTAACATACACTAAATGGGATAATAAGAAGGCTATGTTGAAAATATAGGTGAAAATATTAAACATTTCCAAAGTTACCAGCGTGCATAGCAAAATTGCAATTAATTGTTGTAACTTTGCCATCTTTAATAATTTTGACCCAAATTTCAAACACGGCCTTCTTATGACCCCATCTCATGAGCAATGTGACTGTCATTACACAAATCATGCCGGAAAGATAATTTTGCCAACTGACTGCAAAATCACCTTTCTGGCAGGAGTTGCATAATGAAAGTCTTATTGTTCATGAGGTGGTGTCCCCAAAAGGCCATGTTGAAAACCTGGGGTTAAAATCTCAAAAAATGCCAAAGTTATGCATAAAGGTTGAAATCCCTATTGAAATGCATTGAACCGCATTTACCTTAGTTTCTCATATTGCAGTCACTGCCGGTTCCAGCAGCAAGACATGTCTTCTATCGGAAAGTAGGACTTGAGCCTGGGATCTGATCAGGTGAGGGAGGGTGTGTGGGTGTGTACTGGTGTGTGTGGGGTGGTAGGTGCTGAGTGGCAGGTGGGGGTGGCAGGGTGGAATGATCAGCGAGGGATCATTTTCTTTTTTTTACATTACAGGAGGAAAAAAAAAAGAAAGGACTGTTTTCATTTTTCCAGGCACCCAGACACGGACTGGGGGGGAGGGTACCTCTTGACACCAGGGACAAACGGCAGCACAGGGAGGGTGATCAGAAAATGGGGGAGGGACCACTAGACACCAGGGACAAATAGCAGCATCGGGACAGCAATCAGAGAAGAGGGGAGGGACCACTAGACTACCAGTGACATATCCAAACAGCAGTCTGAGAAGGGGAGAAGGGGGGAGGGACCACTAGTCTAGCAAGGACAAATGGTAGCACTGGGACACAGATTGCAGAACACAAGAGGGACCACTAGACTACCAGGGACTAACATCAGCACTGGGACATGGACCAGAGAACAAGGAGTGGGGAGGGACCACTAGACTATCAGGGACAATCGGCAGCAATGGGACATGGCTCAGGGAACAGAACAGGGGAAGGGTGAGGGACCACTAGACTACCAGGGACAAAGGGCAGCACCGAGATGGCGATTGGAGAACAGGGGAGGGACCACTAGACTAGTAGGGCACATAAGGGCAGCACCGAGATGGCGATTGAAGAACAGGGGAGGGGGGAGGGACCACTAGACTACCAGGAACAAACAGCTGACATGGATCAGGGAACAGGAGAGGGGGGAGTGACCACTAGACTACCAGGGCACATAAGGACAGCACCAAGAAAAAAAATCTTTTGCTGGAAATTGCAGAAAAAGAATCTTCTTTTGTGACAGAACAGAATCCTTCTTTGCAGTTTGTGGCACAGGATTTCTCTTTTGTGAAAGAGACTGCCTGCAATTTGTGACAAAAGAATTCCTAGGATAAAATAAACATATTTCTGAACTTTTATGTGAAAAACTGACCCCAGAATCCAATTCCTTGGGCCCTGTTTAGGTAAACACAACCGTTGGTGTTTACCAACTGGCAATATTTTTTAAAATACTTAAGTCTGTTTGCCTCACAAACTGAAAACAAGATAGCGGCAGCAAGAAAGAGCATTCCCCATTTGCAAACTATGACGACACTTTCACGATCAAGAAATCCTCTTTCACGCGGCACATTTAACTTTCCCCACAGGAAATAAAGGGACACTTTGAAATTTAATCACTTTTGAATGGATTAATATTTTTTCACCAAACGTTAAAAGGGCACATCTGTGACCCACCCCTTATATACCCTAAACATTTCAGACCAGACACCTAAGCCGTTTCTGAGAAACAGTGTGACAAAAAATTTACACAGAAATGGTAATTTTCACATTTTTTGACAGTCTGTATCTCCATACCCACACATCCGACCAGAACGAAACTTGCCACATCAAGAGATCTTGAATCCCTGATGGCATGTGTAAATGTGTATGGAAATTGCTTGAATGGCTGTGAAGTTATTAAAGTGCAAATGTTGGGTTTAACATAGTGACTGTTGAACCCTAACTATAGGGGCACGATTGCACCCCTATAATATAGAGGTATACACACACACACACACACACACACACATATGCATGAATCCACATTTCTATACTGTAGGTCACACATATGTGGTCCCACTCCAGTACTATGGCTCACACTTGGAACTCGACACCCAAAGCCCTATATGCTGTAGGGGTATACAGTACACACAGGGCCCCTAATCTACTGGACAGTATGACATGCACAGACCGGCAATCTGCAGCAAAAAGGGTAAGCAGAGGACTGTGTTCCATAAATGTCTGCCTTATGCAGCTATTTGCTTCACAATTATGAGCAATCACAAGTCAGCGATGGACACAAACACTTCTCAAAACAGGATCTAGTAAAGTCTCAGTCAGCACCAACCTGAAATCTGTGGTTAGCCTTTTTGACAAAGTGCGTCTGGAGTCAATATGCATTTCTTTTTGAAGAGGAGCTCTGGGCAGTGACAAATTCTCTACACCTAGCAAATGAAACTCAGGGGAAACATTCACTCACATGAAAGATCAGGGATTGAATTTAATAGGTTCTTTTAGCCTGTAGCATAGTTCAGCTAGTACCTAATGGCTTAGAAGCAAATCCTTACACAGCAGTTGCTTTACCAATATAATCTATTTTTAATGCTACAGGATCAGGTGTAGTAACATTTTCCTGGCTGGTAAGTTTCCCAAACAACAGAATAAGCATTTTCCTATATTTGCATGATGGCAGTTGTAATCCTTTTAGAGAATTGGACCTCAAATGTGGCCATTGTTTTGGTTATAGCATGTTGTCAGTTATTATGTCATCAGTTATAAATCTGATGGCACACTGGGTCAAGAATCATGCATTCTGATTGGTTACGGGATAATGTCAGTTATATAGGGACTGGGAGGTACTGAAAGCCACTAAGCAGGAAAAGGAACCTTGGGGTAATCATAACTGATGACTTCCAAATGGAAGAGCAGTGTGACAAAGCAATGGGTAGGGCAAGTGGGATGCTAGGGTGCACAACGAGGGGTATCTCCAGCAAGAGGAGGGAGGTGGTATTACCACTGTATCACTCACTAGTGAGACCTCACCTGAAGTATTGTATACAGTTCTGGAGACCATACCATACAAAGGACATATACAGGGTGGAAGCAGTGCAGAGGAAGGCAACTAAAATGGTGCAGGGGATGCAGCAAAAGCCCTACAAGAAGAGACTGGGGGATTTCAACATGTACACCCTGGAGGAGAGGACAGCAAGGCGGGACATGATAGAGACCTACAAATACCTCACAGTGGTGAACAGGATACAGGCAGGGAGTCTCTTTCTAATGAGAAAGAGCACCTGGACCAGGGGGCATGCGATGAAGCTGGGGAGGGGGAGTTTAAGAGAGATGTGAGGAAGTACTGTTTCAGTGAAAGAGTGGTAGACACCCAGAACACACTGCCAGTGGAAGTGGTGGAGACAAAAATAATGGGCAGCTTCAATCATGAGTAGGGTAACCACAAAGGAATATTAGTGAATAGACAGGGAGGAAGGGGTGTCACCGGAGACCAGTTTAGGTCTGTGTATATGGACTAGGCAGGGAATATCTCGGCAAACTGGGAGGGCCAAGCAGTCATTTTATGCTAACAAATTCTATGTTTCCATCTTATAACTCTCATAAAACATAGGGTCAAAAGTCAAGCCTTCTGTTTGATTCACTGTATGATGTCAGTCATAAATATTTGTTGCCCATTTGGACTAAGAATCATGCTAAATGACTGTCTACTGCATAATGTCAGCAATAAATTTTGTAGAATGTGGTGACAAGAACTGTGCCATCTGATTGGTTGCCACATAATGTCAGGTATAACAAGCTTTGTGGAAACCTGGCCATGAAGTGTGCCATCTGATTGGTTACTCTAGCAGCCAATAACTGACAGAAAATGACCACTAGAGGGAGAAAGAAAACCTGCTGCATTTCTTTGGTATTTTACTTATTGAAATGTTTCCCCAGGAAGGTACACTGAGCGACAAGTCGCTCGTCTCCCGGTACAACCTGGTGGGAAGGGGTACAATAGGAGTGAGACAGTAAACATTCAAGTTACAAGATCAACATTAACATACAGTTGTAAGGCAGGTGTTACAAGCAGTGTTATAACAGTGTTACGCACAATAGGTAGAAAGAGTGGACAATAATAAGTGCCATGTCATTAAGTAAACAAGTGCTTCATCAAAGCAGACCACTAAACCAGTAAGTAAGGCTAGAGGGATGTTGGGGTGTATTAGTAGGGGTTATCACAAGTCATAAGAGGGAGGTAATAATCCCTCTTTACAAAACACTGGTTAGGCCCCATCTGGAGTACTGTGTGCAGTACTGGAGGCCGGACCTGCACAAGAACATTAATAAAATGGAGGCAGTCCAGAGAAGGGCAACCAAAATGGTGCAGGGACTGCATCAGAAAACATATGAGGACAGATTAATGGAGCTCAATATGTATACCCTAGAGCAAAGGAGGGAGAGAGGTGATATGATCGAAACATTCAAACACCTTAAGGGCATTAACAAGGTGTAAGAGTCTAACATTTCAATACAAGAAAAATAGCAGGACAAGAGGACACAGCATGAGATTAGAGGGAGGCCGATTAAGGGGCAATGTGAGGAAGTTCTTTTTCACAGAAAGTGTGGTGGATGCATGGAATGGCCTACCTCAGGAAGTGGTGGATATGAATACAGTGCAGGGCTTCATACAGGCATGGGATAGGCATAAGGGAGCAATACAGATGTATGAATAGATAGGCCATTGACAGAGTAAAGGCCTATGGCACATTCATAAGGTAGAAAAAATAGGCAGACTGGATGTGCCTTGTGGTCCTTATCTGCCGTCAGCTTCTATGTTTCTATGCTTGCGTGAAAGAAAAGGGGGAAAGGAGAGGGAGGGGTGAGGTGGGGGGAGGGGGAAGAGTCGTATTCAAGTTACATTCAAGTTACAAGATCAACATTAACAAACAGCTGTAAGGCAGGTGTTACAAATTGTTAAAACAGTGTTGCACATAATATGTAGAAAAGTGGACAATAATAAGTGCTGAGTTAATAAGTAAACAAGTGCTTCCATGAAAGAAAAGGGGAAAGGAGAGGGAGGGGTGAGGTGGGGGAATCGTGTCCCTGGAGAACCCTTCAGGATTCAAGGATCCCTGCAAGGGGACTCGGGGGACCAAAGAGAAGTGGATAAGACAATGTCCCAGAGAGACCACTTCAGGATGTGGGGAACCCTGCAAGGGGGCTATGGGGCTAGACAGAAATGGGGCTAAGACTGTAGGATTTAAAGAGGGAGGAGAAAGAGAAGGAGGAGGTGTGACTTAAATGCTAGGAGGGGGATTGGACCTAACCCAAGAGAGGACCCTTCAGGATGCGAGGTACCCTACCAGGGGGTTGGGGAAGGTCAGCAGATAGAGATTAAGAGAGTGATAGGAGAGGGAGAGAGTGAGAACTGAACCCTTGTGGAGGAGAGAATTTGCACCTTTGGAGGGATGGGGCCTAATCAATAGTCCATCAGGATGCATTGGACCCTGCTAGTAGTCATGGAAAGCCAAGACAGTGGTTAGATAGAATAGGGGAGATATACTAAGGCTCAGTTGGACCCCTTCGGGATGTTGAGAACCCTGCAAGGGGACTGTGATGGCCAGGGAGAAAGGTAGATGGGGGAGGGGGAGGAGAGGAGACAAGACTAAGCACAGTAGGACCCCCTCAGGATGCTGGGAGCCCTGCAAAGAAGACTAGGGAGAAAAGTAGAAAGGGGGTGGGGAAGGAGAGGAGACTTGCCTAGGCACAGTAGGGCACCTTCAGGATACTGAGAACCCTGCAAGGGGACTGCAAAGGCTAGGGGGACAGGTAGATGGGGGAAGGGGAAGGACAGGAGAACAGACCAGCCTTGACACAGTAGGGTCCCTTCAGGATGCTAAGAACCCCGCAAGAGGACTTCAAATCTAGGGAGATAGGGATGGTGGGGGAAGGGAGTAGATGAGGGATACAAGCCCCTTTGGGGGCAGGAGAGGGACCCATGGAGACCATTCAGGGTCCCTTACATTTTGTGAGAGATCAAGGGAGGCCAGTAAGGGGGAGGAGTACTAGAAATTTTGGGAGGGTGGGGGTAAAATGAAGGTGACGGTAGAGGGGTAGGGTTTATCCAGGGCTTATAGGAGGGAATTAGGGAGGGACATGGCAGGGGAGCAGCTAGGTGCAAGGTAATTATTGAAAGCAGAGCTGATGGAGTAGGCAGAGGATGAGTGCCAGATTTGAGGGGAGGAGGGAATTCCACATATTTGGGAGGCAGTGAGAGTAACTGGATTGGCTAATTAGGGTGGATCTGCAGGGGACTACCAGGGTGCGGGAGTCGGTTGATCTAAGGGAATGGGAGGATGGGGGGTGTTATAAAGGAGGAGGTGAGGTAGGAAGGGAGCTCACCCAACCAGTGCTTGGAGGTGAATTCAGCACACTGGGAGAGTCACATATTTGTAAGAGAGGGGAACGATAGGGCATGATAAAGATCGCAGTGGTGGATGCGAGGGGGGGCATCCAGGGCAAAGTGGCAGAAGGAATTGAAGAGGGTGTCCAGTCTGGCCAGGGAGGACTTAGGGGCAGCACCATAGACTATGACACAATAGTCGAAAATAGGCAATATCATCTTCTGAACAAATTCTTGCCTAGCCGTAGGAGGGTTGCAACTACAATTCTTGAACAGGGCACCAAGCTTGGGGCACATTTTTGTCTGGATGGCGTCAATGTGTCCAGAGAAGTTTAGGTGTTGGTCCAACCAAACACCTATGTACCTGAAGGAGGATGTGTCCTCAAGTAAAGTCCCATCAAGGCTGTGGAAAATGGGTAGGGAGGGAAGCCTAGAGAGTCTCTGCCTCATGCCAAATGTCATGGAGACAGTCTTCTTGGCGTTGAGGAAAAGTTGATGGTTAGTAAACCAGAGCTGAAACTTGTCAAAGTCTTGCTGTAAGCTGGTTGTAACCTCAGCACTACAGGAACCAGATGCATACAGCTCTGTATCATCGGCATACATATACTGTATATGGCGGAGAAAGGAGAGACAACAGAGGGAAGGTCATTAAAAAAGATGGAGAATAAGAGGGGCCCTAATACAGAGCCCTGGGGGACACCAGTGCTAATTGGGAAGGGAGGTGAAGTGGCGTCCAAGATCTTAACTGATTGGGTTCTGCCAGTAAGGTAGGCCTTGAACCAGTTTGTGGAAGAGGGAGATAGGCCAGCTGCTGGGAGTGAGTCGAGGAGAAGGGAGTGAGATGTGGTGTTGAAGGCCTTGGCCAGGTTGACAACATTGGCCATTGTCCATCCCGGTTAGGATGGAGTCTGTGAGCCATAGGAGAGAGGTGGTGGTTGAGTGTTTTTTCCTGAAACCAGACTGAAAAAGGGGTGAAAAAGGAGGTGTCAGATAGAAAAGAGGTGAGTTGGGAGAAGACAATGTGTTCTTGAAGCTTGGCAAGGATAGGGAGGAGAGAAATGGGGTGATAGTTGCCAAGCGATGAGGGGTCACCCCCTTTGGGTAGAGGGAGGACCACTGCATGTTTCCATGAAGAAGGGACTGAGGCAGTAGAGAATTAGAGATTTAGGATTATTGAGAGGGAGTAGGCAATGGCCAAAGCAGAGAGGGAGAGAAGTTTTGGGTCAAGACCATCAGGGGAGGCACCTTTAGAAGAGTTGATGGTGAGGAAGGCACTTAGGGCATAATTTGGGGTTACAGTAGTGAAAAAGAAGGGAAGGTGGATGGGTGGTGGAGGGGGCACACCCTCCCATGATATGGGCAAGTCAATTTGAGCAACTCAATTTGACCACCTGTCATAAGGGCGAGTGTGAAAGGACAGTGAGGCGTGGTAAGAGCGGCTGTGAGAGTACAAGAACTGTGACAGAAAGAATACAGCAACTGTGTTAGGGAGCTATTGTGAATGAGGATATGAAACATAGACACACAGACTTTAATGGCAGATAAGGACCGCTTGGCCCACCTAGTCTGCCCATTTCCCTTCCTACAGGATAAGCTGCAGATCCTAGTTAACCAACAGCCTATTTCTTCCTACCCCCCCAAAAAAAAATTACCTTATGTCTGTCCCATGCATTCTTGAATTCTGCCACAGTTTTAGACCCCAAAGCCTCCTCAGGAAGGCTGTTCCAAATGTCCACCACCATCTCTGTAAAAAAATACTTCCTCACATTGCCCCTGAACCGCCCCACTCCCCCATCTTCAGATTGTGTTCCCTTGTTCTTGCACATCTATTTTTCTGAAAGATGTTACCCTCTTGGACTTTGTTGATTCCACTGAGATATTTAAAAGTTTCTATCATGTCCCCCCTCTCCTTCCTTTCCTCAAGGGTATACTGTACATATTAAGCTCCTTTAGTCTCTCCTCGTATGGCTTCTCTTGCAGACCCTGCACCATTTTAGTGGCACTCCTCTGGACTGCCTCTATCCTGTCTATGTTCTTGCAGAGATGAGGTCTACAGAACTGGATGCAGTACTCTAGATGGGGTCTCACCAACTGTCTGTACAGAGGGATAACAACTTCCTGTTTTCTGCTGGTGATACCTCTCCCTATACATCCCAGCATCCCCCCAGTCCTCCCCTACTGCCTTCTCACATTGCTTGCTAACCTTAAGGTTATCTGATATGATTACCCCCAGGTCCCTTTCCATTTTTATTGTTGTTACTACCTCCCCCCCCCCATTGTGTATTCTTCCCCTGGGTTCTTGTTTCCCAGGTGCATTATTTGCACTTCTTTGTATTGAATCAAGCTGCCATACTTCTGACCATTCCTCCAACCTTGCCAAATCCCTTCTCATCCTTTCCACACTTCCTTGTGTATCATCCCTTTTGCAGATCTTTTTGTCATCTGCAAAGAGGTATACATTTCCTTCCAGTCCCTCTGCAATGTCACTTATAAAGACATTAAAAAGGACTGGACCCAGTACTGAACCCTGTGGTACCCCACTAGTAACCACTCTTTCTTCGGAGTGGACTCCATTTACAATTACCTTCTGTGTCATGTTGTCCAGCCAATGTTTTACCCAGGCTACCACCCTGGGACCCACTCCCAGGCTGGTTAATTTGACTATTAATCTTTTGTGTGGGACTGTGTCAAATGTCTTGCTAAAGTCTAGGTAGGCCATGTCCACAGCCCCTCCCTGGTCTACTACTTTGGTCACCCAGCCTAAGAAATCAATTAGATTCGTTTGACATGACCTTCTCCCTGTGAACCTATGCTGCCTTAGGTCCTGTGCACCGCTGGCCTCTAGGTACTCAATAATTCTTTCCTTCAGAAGTGATTCCATCACTTTCCCTACCACAGAGGTCAAACTGACATGTCTGTAGTTTCCAGCCTCTGTCTTGGTCCCACTTCTGTGAAGGGGAATCACATCCACCTTCCTCCAGTCCTCAGGTACCACACCTTCCTCGCATGGTTTGTTAAAAAGGGTAGTCAGTGGTTTCACTAGTTCTCCCCTTAATTCTTTTAGAATTCTTGGGTGAATTCCATCAGGCCCCATTGCTTTGTCCGCCTTCAGTTTTAGGAGTTCTTTCAGAACCCTTTCTTCTGTGAAAGGACTGGGATCGACCCCCCTATCCAGAGTGCTTCTGTTAATTGGATTAGGCACCTCCCCTCCTCCTCTTTTGTGAATACTGAGCAGAAATATTAGTTCAGTATCCCTGCTTTTTCACTGTCCCTCTCTGCCCATCCACCGTCCATTCCATTCAGCCTCACTATCCCTTCCTTTGTCTTTCTACACTCCCTGATGTACCTATAAAAGGCTTTATCCCCCTTCTTAACCGAGTTGGCTATCGTTTCCTCAGTTTGGGCCTTTGCTGTTCTGACTTCCCTCCCTGCTTCCTTCTGCCTTAACTGGTACAGCTCTCTGTCCTGCTCCTTCTGTGTTTCCTTATACTTCCCGAATGCTATCTTTTCTCCCTGACCTTCCCCGCCACCTCTTTGAGAACCATAGTGGCTTTTTCTTTTGTTTTGATTTGTTTATTTGCTTCACACACAGGCTTGTTGCCTCTGTGATGGCAGTTTTGATGTTTCCCCTTTGTTGCTCCACCCCTCCTCCTCGCCTGTTTGCTAGTGCTTTTCTAAGGCACTCTTCCATCTTGACAAAGTCAGCCCTCCTGGAGTCCAGTACCCTCACTTTTGTATGGCTTGACTCTGTAGCTCAGTTTATCGTGAACCACACTGTTTGGTAGTCACTTGTTCCCAGATGGCTACCAACTTCTACATCTGAGATCCTCTCACTGTCCCCATTTGAGAGTACGAGGTCTAAGATTGCTCCCTCATGAGTGGGTTCCAAAACTAGCTGTCTGAGGCATGCCACCTGTAGGGCATCGAGAATGGCCCTGCTCTTGGATGTGGCTGCAGCAAATGTGCTCCAGTTAACATCTGGCATATTCAGGTCTTCCATCAGCAGTAACTCCCCTTTCTCTGCCATCCTAAGAGTGCCTTATATCATACCCTTGTCCATTTCCTTCCCCTGACATGGGGGTCTTTATACAACCCCTGTGCGGATTGTGGTGCCATTTCCAGTCTCTAAGGTGACCCACAGTGCCTTCTCTCCTCCCTGTTTACTCTGTTGTTCAGTGGCTTTTATCCCTTCCCTTACATAGAGAGCTACTCCTCCCCCTCTTCTCCCCTCCCTGTCTCTCCTGTAGGTTGTGCACCCTGGTATGTTAACATCCCAGTCATGGTTCTCTGTGTACCATGTCTCTGTGACTGCTACAATATCCAGGCATCCCTCTTCCATCAAGACCACCATTTCAGGGACCTTGTTGCCCAGACTACGGGCATTGGTACTCATTACCCTCCATTTCCTGATGGCCTTACCCCTTTTTGCTCCATCCCTGTCCTTATTGCCTTTGTCACTTTCTCCATTTACCCCTGCCCTTCTCCCTATTGACATCTCTATCTTGGTGTTTACCTCACTTACTACCCTGATTTTTTTTTGGGGGGGGCTAGAATTTCCCTGCTCCTTTCCAGTGCCTCCCCCCTTAGCTAATTTAAATGCTTGCCAATGATGCACTTAAACCTATCACCTAGGATCCTGGTTCCCCTCCTGGACAGATGCAGACCATCATGCCAATATAGGCCTGCATCATTCTAAGTGGACCCCAGTCCCCAATGAAGCCAAATCTCTGAGCTCTACACCAGTTTTTCAATCACTGATTGAATCCCATGGTGTGGAGCACCCTAGTCTCACCTACATCATAGACAGGCAGCACCTCCAAGAAGGTTACCGTGTGTGCTACTTGTCTAAGGCCGCACCCCAACTCCACAAACTCTTCCTGCACTGCTCTGGTCCCTTTCTTAGCCAGGTCATTTGCCCCTAGGTGGACAATGACATCCAGCTCCCTTCCCTGTGCAGCTGCTCCAGCGATCCTGAGGATTCGCTCCCTGTCCCTCCAACCCATGGCACCAGGCAGGCACCTTACCTCCCTCTCCACTTCCTCCCCCAGTTCTATCTTCCTAACAGTGGATTCCCCCACCAGGAGTTGTTTCTTTCCCCTGTGGGGTCCCATGCCACCCTCATTGGGTCTCCTTTGTGGAGGTTCCCAGCATCCTCCTTGGTCTCCACTGCTGGTGCCTCCATAGAGGAACCACACTTTATCAGAACAGCATATGAATTGTGGAGAGGTACAACTGGAGGGATGCACATCTGTTCCACCACCCTCACCCTCCCTGAGCCCACTGTGGTCCAACCACTCCTCTTTCTTGGAAACCTCTGAGGCAACGGCAGTGGCCCTGGTGGTCTCTGGATGGGAGAGGAGGTCCCACAAATCCTGGCCAACTCAGCCTGGAGATGAGCAACCTCCTCCTCCCTCAGCCCTGAGAGGTGTCTGCAGATGGGACAACACCGCATCCTCCAGAACGTCTCCCGGAAGACTGCTGCTCCACAGCCACTGCACTGCACCACTCCCATCATGTCTCATTTCTGGCCCCTTCACTGTTGTTTGGAATACTTACTCTTTCCTCTGTTTATTTTTTTCTTCTCCCTACTTACTTACTGCCTTTGTGCCCTTTAAGCTCCTGATCTTCCTGTTCTGGGACAAGAAGATCCTATATTTCTCAGTAGTCTCCTTACTTGCTCAGAGGCAGACCTCCAGCAGCTAGGGGGGGACGGGGAGCTACCCTTGTCCTTTAGGATGGTGAGTCTTTGGTGGCTTTGTGATCACTCACTTCCTGCTCCCAAACAGGAAGTTCCTGTTGTCAGTCAAATCCTGTGCCTATAAAAGTAGAACTGGCTTTGGGTGGGAGGGAAGGAGGGCAATATAGTCCCAGTAGAGAAGTCTAGTCACAACAGCAGCTCCTTCGTTCTGGTGTTCTCTGCCAGTTCTCTGGCAGAAGCTATCTAGGGTAGTGTTTAAATCTGGCTTTAACCTGGCTTCCTTCTAGCTAAGCCACTCCCCCTACTTAACAGATCTTTCTATGCTTAGTTAAATTGCACAGATAACAATCTCCTTCAGCCACCTGAGACTAACACCTAGATAACTGCACAGATAACAATTCAATTCAGCCAACTTAGACAAACACACTTTTTTTTTCACCCTAAATTGAAGGTCCCAGTAGTAGAGTTCTACTTCTTTAGTTCCGTAGAGGAAGTCTAGTCACAACAGCAGCTCCTTCATTGTTTGGCCAGGCAGTTCCCAGCTGGCTGTTTGGTGTTGTGGTAGCAGTCACTGCCTCTTGTGTGGGAGGACCTGGGTTCAGAGCTAGCTAGGTGGGTGGGAATAATGTTTTGTTCTGTTGTTTGGGTGCTTAAGTTTTTTGTTTTCATGTCTCCGACCTCCTGAATTTGTGCTCTATGCTTCCTTGCCTTCCTGAATGTGATCCCCCCATCCGCAGGTTGCCACCCCAATGTTCTCTCCCTTGATGACTTGATCCCCCCAAATAGCCCCCTTCCAAATTTTCCCCTGTACCCCAGTGTCAAGTCTCCCCTCCCAGAGTTGATTCTATAATAATGGGGTTGTAGGGTGGCCCCTGAACAAAAATCATGGTACATATGACCTCTGTAGAGACTGTTGAGGACTGTCGCTCTTCATGGTTTCAGTGTAGTGCATGTTGGTGTTCTTGAATCCGGAGATGTGAACTCGCTCATTTGAAGACTGCTATTTTTGAATCGCTGATATCACATGGAATCCATTTCTTTGACTGAAAGGTTGGCATTTTTTGACATTTTATAAAAAAGGGAAAAAAATATTTCCTTTCTATTTTAAAAATGGTAACAATTCTTCTTGGTGGGCACTATTTCCTGACAGAGTCATAGTCAGCTGTTCAAAAGCCAGAGACAGAAAGCCTCCAGCTGGATGAAACTCTTCATTACCTGCATGAAAATGGCCCTCATTTTGATCCTTATGTTGTGTATTTAAAAAGAAGTTCCAGTTTTCAAGGAAACTTAAAAGCAGCAGTGCACCAACATTGGGCAAAAATATGACCAGACCATTTTTCACTGTAAAAAACTCCAGACATCTTCCAGTTTTATTTGGTAGTAAAATGTTCTACTCCCACCAAAATTTGAGTATTTAAATATATGTTTTAATTTATTTTCTTTTTCTCAAGAAATAAGATGTTCGCCACATTTGGCTTAGAAATACACAGTATACTTGGTAAGGGTTAGGATCGAGAAAATAAAAAATTACTGTGCACAGCATAGGAGGTACCTAGAAAAGTAAATTTAATGGGTGTGCTAATATTTTTATGAACTGTAGCTGAAACTAGCTTTGTTGGAAAAATAAATTCATTGCACTACTGCTTAAAAAAACTAACATAAATCATCAGTGTTGAATAAAGCAATCAGATGATTTGCCTATATATGAGGACCACTTATAACCACAAGGGTGCCACACATGCAGAGTATGCAACAGTGGAAAGTTCCACTTTTTAGAAAGGGGTGTCCATCTCTATTAGAGTTAAAAAAACAGATCTTCTACAATTTCTTATCATTACGTCATCAAAAATGGTTTAATGACATATAATCATTTCAGACTGATGGTTGGAGTTCCTCTTGTGGTTATAAGAGTGTCTCGAGACATTTGTATCCTTAGGATAACAGAACTGCACACTTTCTTTTTGCAGTTCTCTTGTCTTGAGAACATGCTAGGAGACACTCTTCTATAGAGGTGTGTGAAAAGAAAAAACTTCCGCACACAGAATTTAAGTGAAAGTGTGATTTTTGCTTCCATGAAAGTTTGGAAATCCATTTCCAAACTTTCACAGAAATTGCACCTGCTCTGAGCCCTACTTTATCCATGGTGTCTAGTGCCCCCACCACCACCACCACCGGTTGCCGATCACAGACCGATTGCCCAAAATGAATAACATAAATCTCTGGTATGTATTTAAAAAAAAAAAACTGGTGAAAGCTGTGTGCCAGCAAAGGCAGCATGATGATTTTCCTAAGAAAGTCATCGTACCTTAGGAGTGACATCAGAACTGTGGTACAATGACTTTCAAAAGTCCCTTTACTATAGTTCTGGTGTCACAGCTATGGTTCGACAGTGATGTTGAGTGCATGGATTTGCAAGCACAACAGACCCTAGCCATATGCACTTATAATTTTTCAACACATTTCAATTTATGTGTGATATATTCTCTGTTTTCCTTTCTCCCACTTATGTGAATTAACATGAAAGCAGGAGCATCACTACCCATTAGACATCATCTGCTCTGGCGGACTGTAGAACTTTTTTATTTGCTCCACCCTTCTATAGTAATTTATACTAACTGTCATGGTTTCGAGTCATTTCAGGGACTAGGACATTATCACTTACAATGCTGTTTTTTGTGTGTGTGTGGTACTGGGAGTATGGATGTGTGTTTGTTTTACAACTTACTTAGCCATAGCTAAGACGTATGCTTGTGCTGAAACATGGGCTGCTGTGCTGAGGCACTATGGGGACATACCTGAGGATCTGGATTCTTAGCACTTTGCAAATTAAATCCTTCCTGGATACAATTCAGAGTAACTTGCATTATTTATTTATTGATGTATTAATTTATTGATTTAGTTAAATTTACTGGTTGCTACTATCATTGAGTGCTAAGGATACCCACAGTAGCCAACAGCTAGTGAAAATCAAAGGGCACAAGTAAAAAAATACAATGTGACTTCTGAAAAAAATGCAATTTACTGTATTTTTATTGCTATACCGCAGTTTGCAGTATGCAGTTAAACCTTTTGAGCAGCATTTGGGGGATGCACTGGATACTGTTTGTAAACATTTTATCCCCGTAGCGCTCGCCCCTCCATTTCCACCAATCCTAATCCAGAAAGAATCAAGTGTGCTTGACAGCATTCACTGGCATCACAGGAAAGAACACACACTCATGAATCCAAAGCCAATGTAATAGTTTTCAACAGGCTAATTAGCCTGAAAAAGCCTGTACCAGCATTTCACTTATCAACAGCTGGGAAAGTATTGATCTTTTTCTATGATGTGAAACAACAAACTCAGATGAGACACAGAAACTCATTCTACCTGTGACCAGAGTCTGGATTTCTCCCAACTGTAGAGAATTAACATTGTTTTATTGCTCAGATCTTATCCACTTTCTGCTCCGGCTCTTCTCTTAACCTACACCCCACCCCCCCTTCTCTGCAGTGTTACTATATTGCCTTTTCAAGTGTAATTCACTTATCCCTCACATTTTAGTGTCAGTGGGTGGCTGACAGAGGGGGTGGGTGCCAGGTGGGGGGAATAAGAAGGAACGAAAGGTGAACGGGTGACGAGTGGCCTCTGAATAGTTAATGAAAATGTCTCTTGCCAAAAATAATTGGAGAGAAATAAGAGGGTGTTTGAGAGAATCAAATCCATTATTCTTTATAAATTGCTTTGACATTGTAGCAGGCAGTGACCTTCACAGCACTAAGACTTTAATGGCATTTACATCAACAGCAGCTGATTTCACTATTAAACAGGAATGCAGTGCAAGATTACACAGCTAAATCACTTGTGTAAATATTTAATATCGTTGTCTTTCTTTTCTTTTTTATTACAAACTGCTATCAAAGGTTTTACAGATACAGGAAAAAAAAGCCTATGTTTATTTACCAAAGAGTACTTAGATACTGTCATTCTGCCCAGCCATTCTGGACTACCCTGAGTCATGCTTCACTCAGTCATACTGTAGAAGTAGAACGGCACAGAACTGGCCATCTCAGATGTTCTACTGTCATTTTGGTGGACAGATGTGTCACCATGCCCAACACAGCAAACAATTATAGAACCCTGTAATGCAGGGTGCAACACATTTTGTCCATGTGCAATTTCAAATCAGGATGTCAAACTGATTTTTTTTCGCTTAATGATGCGATTAAACCTAAGGCAAAATACCACCAAACAAAGCTGCTATTATAACATTTGTAAATCATGACATCAGCCAGTCAGGACTGATTATTTCTTAACTTTACAGGTACTGTTATACCCATAAGACAGAGTCTCATGGTAATAGTTCTAAAACTCAAACATTCTAAGAGCAGTTGGCATAGTCCCTTTCCACAAAGGAGTTTCTCTAATTTTCTGCAAAGCACAAACAGCTTGATTTTCAATGTGCTACTATTTTTAGAAATAAAAATCTTCTACCTGCTTTGTAATATGTTTACTGATACAGTACTGCTACTGTGCCTGTTATGGTTTTTGAAAGTTTTTTCTCAACTCCTTTGTGTGACAGAACTGCTCATCTTCCCTTGGCAGTTTTCTCACCCACAGAACTTGAAAAAGGCACTATTCTGTTTCTATCATGTATTCACTCTGATACTTACATGCATTGATCCCACCCCCCATCCCACACGTAATGTAGCCTAACTTTTTAGTCTCCACTTGCATACCTGGTTACATTTGTTTCAAATAAATAAAATAAATTCCATGAAAACAGGATCACAGTCCCTTGGAATCAGGGGTTAAACTGGGCAGGAACCCACAGGAACTCAGTTCCACCACCTGTTGAAAAAACTGTATGACAGTTTCACTGCCTCTGCCGTCTTTCTCCATTTACTACCACAGGAGAGTTCCACCACCTCAAAATCTAGATGTGAGAGATCCCTCGCCAAAGCATTTTGAATTTAAAGAGCTGGTGACATGTTCAGGAGAACTTTAATAAAACATAATATTTAGACACAGTCCAGCCTGTATTTCCCATTAGTGCTATATTCCTCCTCCCCATTATTTATTACTGAGGTCATCTGTATGAAAATAGGATCTTTGCTCCTGAAGAGTTTGTTCCTGCTGCTTTCTCACTACCTGAAGTCTCAGAGTACTGCTTGTGGTATCACAGTTACTTCCATGGCAACAGGCTGTGATGTCACAATAGATGACTATGACTAGGAAGTAGGGAGTAAGCTATGGAGGCAGATGGACTCTAAAGAAACTCTAAGGGATAAAGATCATATATTCATGCAAATTTCCTTAGTTACAAATAATGGGGAGGAGAAATATATAAAATATAAATGGAATGCAGGCAGAATTGTTCCTAATTATTATGCTTTTTAAAGTTTTCTTTGAGGCGGCAGTAGTTCTTTAACCACTGCTTGGAATTCACCTATTCCTGCAGCCTGTTCCCTATTTGATGTCATATTTCTCTGTTTGTGACATCATAATGTTTATTGCAACAAGTAATTACATTATACACAGAGGATTATGAACAGGGGTGGGCTTGTGTCATAGAAAATCATGGTATTTGCTGGCCAGTCAAGCACAACAGTACTGCTACCACCTGCAGCTCCGGTGACCCCGGTTCAGGACAGAACCCCAAGTGCTGGGGATGGACAGGGTGGGGGTAGGAGGCTTGAGCACCGTGCAGAATTCTCGGCTCCTCCAGGGAGGGAAGATAAATGTATTCACTGCCACACTGTCACCTTGGTGCAAACAGGTAGCGGCGCAACCTAAGCCTTACAACAGAAGAGAGGACACTGGTGCTTTGTATGTGTGCCAGCAGTTTGCTTGGATAGTGTCCCAGGGAGGGGAAAAAACTACTAGAAATCACCCAACTAGTCGGCCCAGTGGTGTTGAGGGTTGAGGTGCTGGATGACACACCTCGCACCAAGCTGGAGACCCGGGTTTGGGAGCGGACTTGGGTTGTCAGGGGTCAGTCAGGGGGATGAGGATTGAGCATCCCTGTGACTGCTCTCCTTCTCCGGGGAGGGTGGAGAGGGAATCCTGAGATGGTGCTGGCCCCTGGTGGTGGCTAGGGGGGTAGCGCATCTTGCGGTGTACCTGTGGGGGCGATACAGGCAGACGTCTGTTGTGTGGCATGCGGGAGAGCATGCTACAGAATCCTTGGCATCACTACACACCCAAACCATGGGGAAAACAGGGAAAAAAAATGTATGGCTGAATCCTCTGGTGCATTTGAGGATCCGCCTGCGGCACTACCCTGGACACTCCAGAAGCTCCCTCCAGTCCTGACCCCTTGGCCTTCCACGTTTGGGGTGCCTGAGACATGGCCTGAGAGAGGGAGAAGGAAGAGGTCCAGCTTGGGCACAGCGCACGGTGCAGGAGCCGCCGGCGGGTCGGATTCGGAGGCACCATAGGAACACCCCCAGCCGAGGAGGTAAGGCCAGGGATAAATAAAGAAACAAAAAAAAAAAAAAAGAAATCACCCAACTACAGTATGATGATGCTGAACTCCACAGCAGACTTTGAATTATCTACTGAAGGCATGCTCCAGCTGGATCTATTCTCCAAAGGTGACTGACAACCCCAAACTGCCTTACCATGAGTTGGAAAACCCATGGAAAATATGGAGAGGTGATTCCCAAAAGAGATCGGTGATGGACTTAGGAGAAAGTAGGCAGACAGGGGCAGGCTGTTGACGCAAGGGATAGAGAATTGAAAGAAAATAGAAAATCAAGGTACCTTTATGGTAAAAATGACAGAAATCGTAAAAATCACAGTAAGTCATAAAATGTCATGGATCCATTTTGTGATGACCAACTTGACTCTAATTTGAAATATTTGTTTTAAGACAAGTGCATGAGAAGAGGCTTAAATGTTTTACAGATCATATTTTAGAGTCATCTCAGTGGTCGGTAGCAGTTGGTTGTGCTTTGCCCTGAGAGACTGAGGTTCATATCTGAGCCATCAAGTGTACAATGGGCCTGGCATGGGGCCTAGTACATCACAGAAATGCAGGAAAAAAATCATGGACTTGCCATAGTAAATACCAAACACTATGGTGTTTTCATGTAAAATGTCAAACACTCATGGTATTTTCACAGGAATGGGAACAATCTGGAATTCCATGACTTCTGTGGCAAAAGTATAGCTCCTAGTATGATGGACACAGGCTACAGGAGCAGTCAAATTCTAAAGCAGTATGAGCCAGCTTTCATGCAAATACCCTTAGTGGTAACAAAGAGGACGCACGTTATAGAAAATATTTGAAATGCAGGCTGTACATTATCTAAATCACAAAGCAAAGGGTATTTGCAATCAAAGAAATACTATATTATACATGCCCCACTAGTGCAGTGTATCAGGGGAAGTGAATGCAAATCACCATGAATAAACTAAGAACCAGATACTCATAAGGATTCCTACCCATCCGCATGTTTGAAGGGCCAGAAAAAGCTGCAGAGTGCCCCCCCATGCGCAGGATGCATACCACAGGGGACCTCTGCAGCATTCACAGTGGATCTCCACAATACAGTGAGGGATGCATGTCCCCTCTGCACCCAATTCTGGCACACATGTGTAGCTACATGGGCAGGCATGATGGCAGCAGGCCAGGAGGTGGGGGTGGGCTTGTACCTACGGTGTAGGATGCACAGTGCAGCCAGCCTGCAGAAGGGGGAAACTTATGCAGCTCTAGGGGCTGCTTTAAAGTCTATTCCCCCCTTCAGTCTGGCCACACATGTCAACTCCGGGGCCTGATTCATCCCTGCCACTAGCCTCCTGCTCAAGGTGCCTGCATGGTAGATTAAGGTCATCACCCGCACCAGCTGGGGTGTTTCAAAAATATACGGTGATTTTGGTGATGATACGACAACCCTGGAGGACAGTCATATTCCATCATTCACTGCACCCAGCACAGGCAGGGATCCACTTGCAGACGGGTGCTGTCATTTGATTAAATGCACGTGGTCTGGACCAGTGCCATTCCCCCACTGACCTCAGCCACCATGGACTGGCTATGCATGACAGTTGGGAGTTAAGGATGCCATCCAGTACAGATGAGCATCAGGGGCACAGAGCTGCTGCCAGAATATGCTTGAAATGAGCCTGTCAAGCCCACCTATGTAGAATGGCCCCTAAGTCGGTTTGGATTTAAGCAAGACTGAAGGGTGCCAAAAGGTCTCATGTTGTGTTTTGTTTTTCCCTCAGTAATCAGTGCCTTTTTACGAACATATGAACATATGAAATTGCCAGCAGAAACAGGCCTCATGGCCTATTGAGTCTGCTCGAGTGTGTAGCTAGCCCCTCATCTTGCAGCTGCCACTGCCACCCCCCTCTTCTCAGTATCCCTTACCCTTACCCTGTCCCACCCTTCTTGAAACTGCCCACCATCTTATAGGACATTCTCACATCTGGTAAGGTGTTCCATTTGTCCACCACTCTGTCTGTGAAAAAATGTCTCCTCATCTCCTTCTTGAATCTTCCCCCTCCAATCTCAGTGCATGCCCTCTTGTGTCCCTCCCCCTTCTCATCTGAAAAATCCCATCTATATTGGTCTTGTTTATCCCCTTCAGATACTTAAAGGTTTCAATCGTATCCCCCTATCCCTCCTCTCCTCCAGTGAATACATATTCAGCTCTCCCAGCCTGTCCTCATAGGGCTTGTTCTCCAATCCCTGGATCATCTTTGTGACTCTTCCCTGCACCCCCACCAACAATCTGATGTCCTTCTTCAGGAATGGGTGCCAGTACTGCATGCAATACTCCAGGTAGGGCCTGACCAATGACCTATACAGGGGCAGGATAACCTCCCTCCCTCCTTCTGGAGGAGATCCCTCTCGCAATTCACCCCAGATTTTGTTGGCTTTTCCTGCTGCCATCTTGCACTGAGCAGAGTTGTTCATCTCCCCGTAATGATCACTCCTAGGTCCTTCTCCTCTGTGGAGCTCCCCAACTGTACCCCATTCAAGTGATAATCCCTACCCTGGTTCCTGGCTCTGAAGTGCAGAACCTTGCACTTATTGGCATTGATCCCCAACTGCCATGTTTCTTCCCATTCCTGCAGCTTAGTCAGGTCCTCCTGCAACCTCTTCCACCCTTCTGCATCATCAACCACGGCTCCCATCTTGATATAATCTGCGAACAGACTGATCCTGCTTTTGATCCTGTGTGAGATATCTGCAATAAAAATCCCAAACAGCACCAGTCCAGTACCGATACCTGTGGTACTCCGCTCGTCACTGCTCTCGGTGACGAGAGCCCCCCCAACCACCCTTTGCTGATTTCCCTTTAGCCAGTTTATGATCCATTTCACCTTTTTTGGTCCCGCCCCCACATATTTCAGATCCCCCCAACCTCCCATGCGGCACTGAATCAAAGGCCTTGCTGAAGTCCAAATACAGGATATCCACTGCATGGCCCTTATCCAATTCCCACGTCACCCAGTCGTCGTACTCTACAAGGTTTGTCTGGCAGGATCTGCCCACTATAACAGCACGGATTTATAGTGGACAGATCCTGCCAGACAAACCTGAACTCACCAGGTGTAAATGCTGTAGAGAGAGTTGACTAGTGAAACTCTAGCTCATCATATCTCTGTGTCAAGTAGTTTTACAATGCACTGTAGTCCTTTTACACCAGAATTTTGGAAGACAATGAACGGCATCTGTTTATACCCCACATTTGGTTGGCTTGTGTCCTACAGAAAGATTCAGCCTAGCCCACAAATTAACGCGGGTGTGTTTGAACTAGACGAACAGCTAATTTCTATGTCTGGAAAAATGGCCTAGTGGAGGGGAATTACTGGACTGCACAAGTGCCATGCCTGAAATGCGTGACTACAGTGTATCTGCTACACGTACTCAGCACAAGCCTTGCACATTGGCCTATCACAAGTAAACCAGTTCAAGTCATACCTCTCTCAAAGTGGCTGCAGCCAGTTTAAAATATATTGGAATTCTGGACATGTATGTAAGTCTGTGGCACTGCATGAAAATTCTGCAAGTCTTAAGTATGTGACCACAAAGGTTTCATTTGAGGCCTTTACAAATGCACATCCAATGGACAGATGGACCTGGGAAACTGCAAACTCAGGACTTGAGGGAATAGATGTTAAAACGCTGATCACAGAGAGATTTGTTTTTTAAATTTGCTTTAGGTCTCCGAGATTGAGTTATATATACGGTAATCTTCTGGTTTAAATACTGTAGCAGTTCGTAAACACTACGAAGTTGGGGAATCTGCTTGAACTAAATTAAATAAGTCCACTCAAATGCCAAAAGTCTATGATGTTTATTTCTTTTTATGGCAGACCAGAGAACATTATTTTAGAACTAGTAATATTTGTTAAGGTACTGTGTTGGTCCTGGGCCACAAATAAATGAGATAACACTTATTAATATGGTCCAGAGCCAATATTAAACAGGATCTCTATGAACCAAGAACAATATATCACAGTCTAAATCAGCAGAAATCCATTATGCAAAATTCCCATCAAAACTGGAATTCCATGCTATTCCATTCTCAACTATGAAGGTCATTAGCTTAAAAGAAGGATTTTCACCCTTATAGTTCATCAGCTTTTGATGATTATTTACTAGCAGAGGTTAATGAAGCTAATGGTGCCCTTGAATTTATGTGTAACTCCTGACTGGATAATGGGATAGATGAAAAGACTCCTGCCTGCTTCCATGCAGTTCCGGGTCACTGATTCGCCCTAAAGAGTTCACAATCTAAACACAAAGACTGCTTCGGTATCTTCTTCCACTATAACCCCACTCACAGTGAAATATACAGGGAAGCCAGACTTCTGAGGTGTAACAGATGTGTGGTCCTCTAAGATACCAGTAAAATGTTTACTAAGCAAAAGAACAACATGGTGTTGGTAACAAAGTTTGAAAAATGTACGTCAGCATGAAATCCAGTGTGATGCCTCAGAGTAGCGCAGGCACTTTTGTTGGATGTGAAAAACTGTTCAGCACTGCAGTTAAAATGTAAACCACAAATCTCAGGGTCAGTGACCAAACACCAATTGAAAACCATCTGGAATAGCAGGTGTGGCAATGGCATTGCTTATTCTGAAACCATAATGATCATTCAACTGAAAAGGGCATTGTCAGCCCTGCAACACACAAATATACACACATACATCTTCAATTACTGCAGCATTAGAACAAATCCCTTGATATCATTTTTATTCATGTTTGTATATTACAGTATTTAAAGATGAACGTCACTGAAAAGGGCACCGTTCAACAGCTTACTCATTTACTGAAGGCATTCATATTTACCAACTATTCAAAAATAGTTATTGTTAATATTATTATTATTGCTGTTATTATATGTTGCTGAGATGTCAAGATAGTTTGCTATTAATTCTGCACCACAGACTTGCCACAGGCTTTCTCGTTCTCCCTGCAAAAATGTCATTATAATTAGATGATTTGCGTTCTTCTACTAGATGTAGCCATCTTATGAAGATGATGATGTTGCAGGAGAAACACAAGGCCAATGTCCGCCTTTAGGTACAGCAATATAAACAGAATGCTCTGTTTCTGCAATTATGCAGTGCCTAATTTTTGGTATGATCAGTGTATAATCAAGAACAATCTGTAAATGAGATTATTACTGGTAAGCTGTTGAAACACAGTTTCTTTTCTGTAAAGAAAGTTCTCCCTTATACCTTTTGGCAAAGCTACACATCAGCCTTTCAAATAGTGATGCATCTTTCTACCTATATCCGTCAGGTCCATGAGGTCACCAACACAGCCTGAAGCAGCCTCATTTATATGCACATTAGCACTATCTGACTGGTTCCAGGCTCTGCAAACCCTGAGGTGGGTTGGGCCTGCTGCTGGAGCTAATTGGATCATGCTAATGTGCAGATTAATAAAGCTAATAAAGCTGCTTTCCCAGCTTCGGGGAAGGACATAGTGTGCACTGTCTCTTTAAGGACTCTAAAGCCAGAACAAGATCATTAATCCATGGACATCACAGGTCATTTTCTTGCAGCTTCAAATGGAGACTATTTTTCCCCAACACAAGCTCATAGAAGCAGCATATATCACACTCCCTGACACCGTCATACCAGGTCTTGATTTTAAGGGTAACCATGTAGTATTGAATCAGCAAATTTATTAAACTAAAGATCATTTTTTTAAACTTCGCTGAACCCACTGTTTAATCGGCATTTCACTGACACTTTTGGTGTGATGTTGTTTAGAAATACGTACATACTACTAGAAATAGGAAAACTGCATTTCAACAAATCAGACAAATAAAATAGTCACATATTTTAAGCATAGCAACATTGAAATGCAACATTAAGAACAAATGTAAATAAAAAAAACACATCTCTACCTTTATTTCTACCTACAGAAATGAAGATTTGCGTCCATTTAAGTTGAGGTGTGCATGGTATCCACCATGGAGAAGCAATGCAGGAGGAGGGGAAGGATAACAAAATAAGAACACTTAAACACAGCAACAAACAATAACACACAATAAAACACTCAAAACATAACACACCATTTAACCCTTGGAATGATTTAATTCTACAGATATGGCATTTGTTTTAAATCTGAACATTCTAGTGGTCTGTTCACATGGCCTCAGGATTCTAACTTCAGAATATGTTTGTGTGTCTATGGATGTATGAGTCCTTAGTGGTCAGGGATATGTGGGCATACAAATATGCATCCTTAAATTTAGGAGTTCTGGGTATGTGAGTCGTACCGTGCGCATTAATGCATACTGAGTATGTGTGCCCAGAGCTCTTCACATACAGCAACTATGGCTGAGTCAGTGAAGAGTGGGATTCTACCTTGAGGCACTGTGGGTGTGTCAGTGTGGCTCAACGATTCTACTTTGAGGTACCTTGGCTATTTTAACATACTTCAAAGGAAATAGCATAAGGAGAAGTGAGGTGCCTCTGTAGCTTGAAGCTTCTATTATAATGTAACATGGACATATCCATGCTCCCTCTGGGTGCTAACTTGAGGTGCTGTGGGCAAGTCTATTCATCCTCAGCGTTCAAACATTATGTGCATTAGCCCACCCATACTCTCTCGTGGTTCTGTATTGATGTGCTATGGGCAGGCTCATGCTCTCTCAAGGCTTTATCTTAAGATGCTGTGGGTATGCCCATGCTCTCTCAGTGTTTTAGCTTCAGGTGCTGCAGACAAGCCCATGCTCTCTAAAGGTTCTGTCTTGAGATGCTTCAAGTATGCCCATACTTGCTACTGCTTCTGTCTCGAGATGCTGCAGGTATGCCCATGCTTGCTACTGCATCTATCTTGAAATGCTGTGGGTATGTACAGTGGAGCCCACCAGGATGCAACACAGTGTCTCAGGTTACTGCATAGTAAAAAGGATGAACTCCCATTAAAATTGCCTCGTCTCCTGCAATAACTCTGCTGCAGTATGCGACTGTATTAAGTTCATCCTGGTGGGGGACACTGTACAAACTCACTCAAGGTTCTATCTGGAGCTGTTGTGAATATGTTGTTGCTCCTCAAAGTTCTATCTTTACTTGAGGTGCTGTGGACATATCCAGTCTCCATTAAGGTTCTATCTTGAGGTGTTGTAGGCATGTGAATAATTTTTCGGTGCCATATTATGTGGTGCTGTGGGAATTTCCATACTCTGTCTGGTTTCTCTCTTGAGGTGCTGTAGGCATACACATGCTTCCTCAGGGTTCTGTCTAGAAGTGCTGGGTCATGTCTATACTCCCTCAAGGCTTTATCTTATGGTGCTGTGGTTATTTCCATGCTATCTTAATGTTGTATCTTGAGGTGCTGTGGCTATATTCATTCTCCCTTAAGACTCTATCCTGAGGTGTTGTAGGCATGTGAATCATTTTACATTGCCATATTATGTGGTACTGTGGGCATTGTAATGCTCTATCTGGTTTCTATTTTAAGGTGCTAAGGGCATACCCATGCTCTCTCAGGGTTCTAGCTTGAAGTGCTGGGTCATGTCCATGCTCCCTCAAGATTCTGTCTTGAGGTGTCGTTATATGTTCATGCTCTCTTAAGCATCTAGTTTGACTTGCTGTGGACACATCCATGATCCCACTAGGTTCTGTGTTGAAGTGCTGTGGGCATACCCATGCCCCCCCCCCAAGGTTCTATCCTGAGGTGCTGTATGCATGCAAGTCCTTTTTGATGGTGATATCTTGTGGCATTGTTGGCGCTTCCATGCTCTATCTTGTATCTATTGTGAGGTGAGGTGGGCATAACATACTCTTTCAGGGTTATGTAGAAACATAGACTTTGATGGCAGATAAGGACCGCTTGGCCCACCTAGTCTGCCCATTTCCCTACCGATTGGATAAGCTGCAGATTCTAGTTACCCAACAGCCTACTTCCTCCTGCCCCTCACTATAATTGCTTTATGTCTGTTCCATGCATTCTTGAATTCCCCCCACTGATTTTGACCCCAGACCTCCTCAGGAAGGTGGTTCCATGCATCCACCACCCTCTCCATGAAAAAATACTTCCTCACGTTGTCTGTGAGCCATCCGCCCTCTATCTTCAAATTGTGCCCCCCTTGTTCTTGCACATCTCTTTTTCTGAAAGATGCTCCCATCTTGGACTTTGTTGATTCCCTTGAGGTACTTGTCCCTCCTCTCCCTCCTTTCCTCAAGCGCATGCATATTATGCACATTTAGTCTCTGTCTTGAAGTGCTGGGTAATGTCCATGCTCCTGCAATATTTTATCATGATGTTCTGTAAATATACCCATGTTCCCACAGTGTTCTATCTTGAGATGCTGTGGAGATACCCATGTTCCCTCAGGGTTCTGTGTAGACACGTTGGGTCACGTCCATGCTCCCTCATGGTTTTATCTTGAAGTGCTGTGGCTATATCTATGTTCCCTCAATGATGTATCTTGAGATGCCTTGAGCATATCCATTCTCCCTTAGGGTTCTATCCTGAGATGTTGTAGCTATGTCAGTCATTTTGGGGGGCCACAGCATGTGGGGTATGGGCCTTGCCATGCTTTATCTGGTTTCAGTCTTGAGGTGTTGTGAGCATAACATACTCTCTTAGACTTTTATTGTGAAGTGCTGGGTCATATCCATGATCCCTCAAGGTTTTATCTTGAGGTAGTATGGGAATGTCTTTGCTCTTGCAAGATTATATCTTGAGGTACTATGAGTATGTCCATGTTCTGTCAAGACAATATCTTGAGGTGCTGATGACATACCCATGCTCTCTCAGGGTTCTATCTAGATGTACTGAGTCATGTTCATGCTGCCTCATGGTTCTATCTTGAGGTGCTGAGGGTATGCCCATGCTTCCGTTGAGTTCTGTCTTAGATGCTGTGGGCATACCCATGCTCCCTCATGGTTCTGTCTAGAAGTGTTGTGCCATGTCTATTCTCCCTCGAGGCTTTGTCTTCAGGTGCAGTGGATATGTCCACACTCTCTCAGTGTTGTATTCTGAAGTGCTGTGGACATATTCATTCTCCCTAAAAGTTCTATCCTGAGGTATCATAGGCATGTGACTCATTTTTTTGTGGTTTTATTGTGTGATGTTGTGGGCATTTCCATGCACTAGCTGGTTTCTATTTTAAGGTGCTCTGGGTAGACCCATTCTTCCTCATGGTTCTAGCTTGAAGTGCTTGGTCATGTCCATGCTCACTCAAGGTTTCATCTTGAGGTACAATGGGTATGTCCAAGCTATCTCAGTGTTCTATCTTGAGGTGCTGTTGACATATGCATGCTCCCTCAGGGTTCTGTCTAGAAGTGCTGGGTCATGTCCATGATCTCTCAAGGTGCTATCCTGAAGTGCTGCAGGTGTGCCCATTCTCTCTCAATGTTGCATCCTGAGGTGCTATGAACATGTCCATTCTCCCATAATGTTCTATCCTGGGGTGTTGTAGGCATGTGAATAATGTTTTTGTGGCCATACTGTGTGGTGTTGTGAGTATTTCCATGATCTGTTTTCTATCTTTGTGGTGCTGTTGCCATACCCATGCTCCCTCAGGGTTCTGTCTTGAAGTGCTGGGTCATGTCCATGCTCCCTCAAGGTTTTATCTTGAGGTGCTGTGGACATACCCATGATCCCTCAAGATTCTGTCTTGAAGTGCTGTGGACATATTCTTGCTCCCTTAAGGTTCTAGCCTGAGGTGATGTATGTATCTCAGTCCTTTTTGGTGGCCCTATCTTTGTGTTGTTGTTGTCACTTCCCTGTTCTATCTTGTTTCTATTGTGAAGTGCTGTTGGCATATCATACTCCTTCAGTGTTCCATCTTGAAATGCTGGGTAATATCCATGATCCCTTAATATTCTGTCATGAGGCTCTGTGGACCTAACCATGCTCCAGCTGAGTTTAATCTTGAGATGTACTGGATCCACCCATGCTCACTTAGGGTTCTGTCTGGAAGTGCTGAGTCATGTTCGTGCTCCCTCAAGGTTCTATCTTGAGGTGCTGTTGATATGTTCATGTTCTCTCAATGTTGTATCTTGAGGTGATGTGAGCATGTCTCTTCTCCATTAGGATTTTATCCTGAGGTGTTGTAGGCACATGAATAATTTTTGTGGCCACATTGTGTGGTGTTTTGGGCATTGCACTGCTCTGTACAATTTCTATCATGAGGTACTGTAGGGAAACACATGCTCCCTCATGGTTCTGTGTTAAAGTGCAAGGTTATGCTCATGCTCCCTCTAGGTTCAGTCTTGAGGTGCTGTGGATATGTCCATGTTTTCTCAAGGTTCAATCTTGAGGTGCTGTGGACATAGACATACTCCCTCAAGGTTATACCTTGAAGTGCTGGTTCATGCTCATGCTCCATCAAGGTTCTATCTTGATGTGCTGTGTGGGTATGTCCATGCACTCTCAAAGCTGTTTCTTGAGGTATTGTGGGCATGTCCATGCTCCCTTAAGATGCTATCCTGAGGTGTTGTAGGCATGTCAGTCCTTCTCAATGTTATTTCCTATGACACTGTGTGCATATGTATGCTCTTAAAGAGTTCTTCCTTGAGGTGTTGTAGGCATTTGCATACTCTATGTGATTTCTATCTTGAGATGCTGTGCGCATAACCATGCTCCCTCAGAGTTTTAATGTGTGCTGCTGTGGACATGTCCATGCTTCCTCAAGGTTTTATCATAATTTGCTGTGGGAACACCCATGCTTCCCCAGGGTAGTATCTTGAAGTGCTTTGAGTCTGCTCATGCTGCCTCATGGTTATGTACTAAGGTGATGCAGGCATGTTTCTGTTCTTACAGGTTCTATTCCATTATACCATGGGCATGCTCATGCTCCCCTTAAGGTTCTGTCTTAAAGTGCTGGGTCATATCCATGCACCCTCAAGGTTTTATCTTGAGGTGCTGTGGGTATGGCCATGCTCTCTCAAAATTCTATCTTGAGGTGCTGTGGACATACCCATGCTCCCTCAAGTTTCTGTCTTGAAGTGCTGTAGACAAGTTCATACTCACTTAAGGTTCTAGCTTGAGGTGCTATATGAATATCAATCCTTTTTGATAGCCACATCTTGTGTTGTTGTTGTTACTTCTATGTTCTATCATGTTTCTATTGTGAGGTGCTGTGGGCATATCATACTCCTTCAGTGTTTTATCTTGAAATGCTGGGTAATGCCCATGGTCCCTTAATATTTTTTCATGAGGTTCTGTGGACATACCCATGCTCCAGCTGAGTTCACTCTTGAGATGATATGGATCTACCCATCCTCACTTAGAGTTCTGTCTGGAAGTGCTGGGTCATGTCAGTGCTCCCTCAAGGTTCTACCTTGAGGTGCTGTTGATATGTTCATGTTCTCTCAATGTTGTATCTTGAGGTGATGTGAGCAGGTCCCTTCTCCATTAGGATTCTATCCTGAGGTGTTGTGGGCACATGAATCATTTTGTGGCCATACTGTGTGGTGTGTGGGGCATTTCCCTGCTCTGTATGATTTCTAACATGCGTTACTCTAGAGAAACAATGCTCCCTCATGGTTCTGTGTTAAAGTGCCAGGTTATGCTCATGCTCCCTCTAGGTTCAGTTTTGAGGTGCTGTGGCTATGTCCATGTTTTCTCAAGGTTCAATCTTGAGGTGCTGTGGACATAGACATACTCCCTCAAGGTTTTACCTTGAAGTGCTGATTCATGCTCATGCTCCATCAAGGTTCTGTCTTGATGTGCTGTGTGGGTATGTCCATACACTCTCAAAGCTGTTTCTTGAGGCACTGTGGGCATGTCCATGCTCCCTTAAGACGCTATCCTGAGGTGTTGTAGGCATGTCAGTCCTTCTCATAGTTATTTCCTGTGGCTCCTTGGTGCTCATAAGAAAGCCCTCACTGTCGTTACGGTGTACATACCTCCAAAAGAGCAATGTAATGGTCTCTCAGTGGTCCTGGATTTCATCTACTCGCTCCCACCTGATGCAGAATCTATACTGCTAGGAGACTTTAATATAAATTCGCCTGCTGCTAAGGCAGGAGCAATTAGGGACTCCATTGCAGCTGCAAACCTCTACCAGATGGTTGAGTCGCTGACCAGAAAAAACTACAAAACAGGCTCCAGCACCCTCCTGGACTGGATCCTAACCAGCCACCCTACCCGGATCTCAAAAACCACTGTCCTCCCAGACACACTCAGTGACCATTCCCCAGTCAGCTGCCTCTGGTCAAATAAATTCATCAAACCACCTCCTAAAATTGCTACAAGTAGGGTTCTACCCCGTACAAATTAATTTATCTCAAAGCTCATCTCCTCCAACAAGACTGGACTCCAGTCCTCTCAGCTACAAATGTGAACATGGCTCTGGACCACTTTATCAGTATCTTTAATGAAGCATGCAACATATTTGCTCCTATCAAAAGGTGGAAAGTTAAAGCACTCTGTAACCCCTGGATCACCAGAGACCTCCTTAGGCAACTACAGGAAAGAGACCACCTCTGGGCGCTCACCAGAGCCTCTGGGAAACACACTGACATCACCAACTACAAACGTGCAAGAAATGACTGCACCAAAGCAATTCGGGATAAGAAATCAGCCTATTTCAAGAACACCCTCACTAACTCCTGGGGAAAGGGAAGAGATTTCTGGAAAAACATAAAAGAAGTCACCGGGCAGCAGACAAGATACACCCCTTTGGTTCTCAGCATTAATGGAGATATAACTCTTGACCCCAAACTCAGCTGATACCTTCAATACCACCTTCATTGACCTTAGCTCTGTACTCCCTCCTGACTTTTACAATGAAACAGCCGATCCCTTTCCCCCTGCTTCCACTACCCTGACTAGTCACCCCCCTTCTACTTTAAAGCAGCTAAGATGTACCAGGTGCATGACTACGTAACTAAAGCTATCAGCAAATCAAGAACTGGCAGTGATTCCCTGGACCTCAAGCTTCTGTCCCTCACTCTTGATGAATTGCTTCATCCACTGATGAAGATCTTCAATCTCTCCCTCAGCCTTAGCCAGTTCCCCGAAAAATGGAAACTAGCCACCATAACCCCCATCCATAAAAGTGGTGCCAAAACTGCACCTGAGAACTTCCAACCCATCTCCATCCTCCCTCCTCTCTCAAAGGCCCTGGAGCATATTGTCACTGACAAGCTGACAGACTACCTTGACAAACACAACCTGCTGAGCAGGCACAACATGGTTTCAGAAAAAAATCACAGCACCTCCACTGCACTGCTCGAATTTACCGGCATCATCCACCACTCCTTGGTCAAAGAGCATCTAACTGGCGCTACCTTCATCGACCTAATAAAGGCCTTCAATACTATCCACCTTGGCCTCCTGCTTGCCCAGCTCCGGAACATGGGTCTCTCTCCTAACTCAGTAACCTGGTTCAAAAGCTACCTAGACAACTGTTCCCAAAGAGTTAGAATTTCCAACATCCTCTCTAATCCCAGACCAGTCCGCTCAGGTGTCCCACAGGGCTCCATTTTAGGCCCCCTCCTTTTCAGCTTGTTCCTAAACTCGCTTCCTGAGTCCTGTCCTCAACAAATCATTCTCTATGCAGATGATGCAGTCATCCTTGCCTCCCACCAGGATCCTCAACAACTGCAAAATAACCTTCAGCATGGTTTTACTTCAGTCGAAAGCTGGTTCCTAAAACACAAATAGATTCAAAACCAGAGAAAAACAAAATCCATGCTTTTCAGCAGCACTCATCACAAATTCAAACAGTTTCACCTCACCATCAAAACTAAACAAGGAGTCACACTCAAACAAGTACAATCCTTTAAATATCTTGGCATCACCCTTGACTACCACCTCTCCTACACTGCCCACATAAATACTGTGGCTAAAGAAGCTAACATCAGGATGGGCCTGCTGTTCCAACACAGGAAACACCTAACCACTGAAGCTTTAACAGTTGCTGTCCAGAGCTCCATCATTAGCAGCATTGATTATGGATTAATTATCTATGGCTCCGCCACCGTCTCCTCCCTCAAGTGGATTTCTACCACCCTCAATAAGGTCTGCCGTCTCACTCCCGGATCACACCATCTCACCCATACCTGCGACCACTACTCTCTATCTGGGTGGCTACTGCTAAATAATCACCTTAAATATCAAACCTGCATCACAGCAAAAAGAATAATGTTGGGCAATGCCCCCCCCCCCCGGAGTCTGCTCTCTCATCAATCTCAAGACCAACAACTGCAACACCAGGAATTCCAAACCTCACCTGCCGCAAATCCCACACTGTCACACTTCCCAAGGCCAAAGGTCCTTTGCATATAGGGCACCTAGCTGGATAAAGAATCTCAGTAGTGACATCACTGCCCTTGCAACTATGGGAGACTTCAAGACCAAACTCCACCAATCTCTTCTGGTCTCAAACTCCTGCGACTGCTATTGACCATCCCTTCCTCAAACAGACTGCCCATTACCCCACCTCCCAGCACTTATGCCTCCACTGCCCAACTTATGCTCTTATCCTATCCTCCTCTTGACAAAGCTGCCTCTGGCTGCTGCATACTAGCCCCCATCTCACCTCCCCCCACTCCTCACCCCTCCTCTCGTGTCCCTCCAGCTTTCAATGTTTCCTTCTTCCATGCCTCTCTTGACCTCTATGTACCCTCTTTTCATTTGTTCGCTTGTAAGAAACCTTGTATTAACATGTCAAAACCTCCTTTGTTAGTGTTTGCTTTATGCTGATATTGTAACTCCAAGACTGTACACCCTGACGTGGAACCTTTGTAAAAGAGCCTCGGCTCAAAGGTACTTTGTAATCTAAGACTTGAATAAATAAATAAAAATAAATAAATATTTATGCTTTTAAAGAGTTCTTCCTTGAGGTGTTGTAGGCATTTCCATGCTCTATGGGATTTCTGTCTTGAGATGCTGCAGGCATAGCCATACTCCCTCAGAGTTCTAATGTGTGCTGCTGTGGACACATACTTGCTTCCTTGAGGTTCTAACATAATTTGCTGTGGGAGCAACCATGTTTCCCCAGGGTCGTATCTTGAAGTGCATTGAGTCTGCTCTTGCTGCCTCATGGTTCTGTACTAAGGTGATGCAGGCATGTTTCTGCTCTTACAGATTCTATTCCATTGCACAGTGGGCATGCCCATGCTCCCTCAAGGTTCTATCTTGAGATACTGGGTCATGTCCGTGCTCCCTCAAGGTTCTATCTTGAGGTGCTGTTGGCATGTTCATGCTTCTCAAAATTCTGCCTTGAAACACTGTGTGATTGACACCATTCCCCTCTAGATTTTACCTTGAGTCACTTGAAGAATGCTCATCTTCTGTCAGAATTCTACAGTGGGGTTCCTTGAGTATGTAAGTGTGCCCTCAAGTATCATATTTGAGATGCTGTGTGTCTGCAACTGTGCCATCAGAATTTTACTATAACGTGTGATCAGCATGTGTATGCTGTCTCAGGGTTTTACCTAGAGGTGCTGAAAGTATACCCGTGCTCCCACCAAGTGCTATTTCAAGGTATTATGACATGTTAATAGTTACTTTGAGTTGCACCTTAAGGTGTTTCCATGTTCCTTCAGGAGTCTGTGTCTTAAGGCACTGTGGGCATGTCCATATTCTGTCAGGACTCCACCCAAAAGAAATGTGGGTGTTTCAATCTGCTCTAAGGAGCCTACCTTGAGATACTTAATGATGTCCATGCTCGCTCTGTGGATTTACATTGAAGTGCAATAGATTTTCTCTCTAGATTCACTTTGAGGTGCAATAGATTTGAATGTGAGCCCTTAGGATTCTACCTTGACGTGTTATGAGCAGGTCCATTCATGAACCCTAATATTCCGGGGTTCTACTTTGAGGTCCTGTTTGGATATCCACATCACCTCAGGTTTCTGCTCCTAAATACCACTAGTGTACTAATGTCCCACTAACATTCTGCTCTGTGATACATAGCAAGTAAATGTAGTTTTGCTATATGTCTATAACTTGCTCTAAGTTCTGAGTATGCAAGATGACAGTTATTCTTTGAGCACCAGTCATTATTCATTTTAAAACTCTTAAGAGATGGTACCAAATTCCACCACTTGTTGCCCCTTCAAACAGCACCTATAATTTAAGGGCTAATTTCTGTATAGTACTAGTAGTGTACCTCATTTCATTAGAATGCTTAACTTCTAAGGGTTAAAGGTCTTGGTTTAGCCAAAACACTACAGGAACTTGGCTGACTACAGTAAACATTTTAACTCCTAAGGGTTAAACACAGTTCTTTACTACAAACTATTGTAGTAGCTCCAGCACGTTGTTAAGTTTCATTATGGAAAAAACAAACAATCACAACAGACATGCAGCAGAACTTAAACCACAGCAAATAAAATGGCAAAACAGTGGAACAAACTAGGACATCAGTGTTAAGGCTACATGGAAATGCATCACAAACCATTTCCACCCACCGATAGCCCAGTTAGAAAGGGGTCCTTCACAAGACTTTTCTAACCAGTATGGTACCATGCAGAGGTGAGATCTG
The DNA here is from genome assembly GCA_016271365.2 of Neoceratodus forsteri. Taxonomy (NCBI): domain Eukaryota; kingdom Metazoa; phylum Chordata; order Ceratodontiformes; family Ceratodontidae; genus Neoceratodus; species Neoceratodus forsteri. The sequence continues at coordinate 347,827,462 of CM028134.1, read as the reverse complement.
CAGCTTCTTCAGAGAACACAAATGCAAATGGCCACCGCACACGCAAAGCCAGCACAGCATCACAGTGCAGGAAAAGAAGTTCGATGTTGCCACATCATCACCATTGCAATTCCGCTCGGACTTCCTTGCAGTCTCCCACCTGGCGGCCAGATCACAGCCCATATTAAAACAGCAGTCAGAATGATGAAAGGACTGGGCGTGCTTTGGCAAATGATGAAATTGGTGAAAGAAAATAAGCAGCTTTGTGTGCTGTCTAGTGCACGGGCAATGGGAGAAAATGTTAATAAAAGTGAAAGACTGGAAAAAGAGGCAGAAGGTAGAAGAAAGAAAGCATACCTTGTTCGCCCATCATCAGATGTGAGAAACCTTTGAGATGCAGGAAAGCAGAGACAGTGGGAGGAAGAGAAAAAAGAGAAACGTAAAAATCAAACATGTAACTCAATCCAATACTCATGACTGGTATTGTGATGTCACATACTTGTACTGAACAAAGTATGGCATCCTAGCACTCTTGCAAACAGAAGCTTTCCACAGCAGGCTGAAAAGCTTTTTGTTAGAATAGCAGGTTGTTTAAGAGGTGTAAGATAGTGCTGAAGTCAATACCATGTAACAGGAGGTGGGGACATGTTACAGTAGGGCAGATAAGACCCTTAAATACTCAAATTGTCCATTAAAAGAAGAAGAAAATGAAGCTGGTTGGCAGGCCTTTGTATCAGTGATGTGCCCCTTTAGTTTTGACTTACATATCATATCACAGATTAATTCTGCAGGATTCTGAAAGAACCCCTAGCATCTCAGGGGATGATGTTTCTAGGAAAACTTCAGGGAAAAACATTTTAGACACATATTTTCTTGTATAAAACTTCCAGTATTATACTGAAGAAATCTCTCTAAGCCAATTAGAACACAGAGCTACAGTCCCATTATTCTGCAATAACAGGACAGTAGACTTCATACAGGGACTTTATTCTAAACCCCTGTGTTCTGATTGGCTAGGTCTAGCACTGAAGCATGTCTACAAGAATGTACAAAACATCTTCAGGTTTCTCATAGATGTTCTGTAGCACTAATGAGAGTGACTTTGGCGTTCTAGTTAAAACTTTTTTCTGTCTCTTTTTTAGTATAATAGCTATAATAGTATAGTGGCTGAAGTTTTACTTGGTACTAACTGGACCAGGATATTGATGAACAACCCTGCTTACAGTCTGTTCACCCTGGTCCAATTATTGCCAAGTAATATTGTGTCCACTATCCCATTATCATTCTATTCTTGGTATTTAGATTCCCCTTGTTCTGTACAACCATATGCATTAACACAGAATCAAGATCACTGTCTCCTAGACTTCATATGCACAGGCTGCTTATCAGCACATGGCATCATTCTCTTTTTATGGCATCACAAGTGAACATAATGTCATAAGCAGAGGATTGTGATGAGACCATCCGATCATCTGTGAAGTTGTGGTTCCTGAGCTATGACTGTACATTAGATAAAAAAAATAAATATATATATATATATATATATATATATACTTTTTAAGACTTTTGTAACTTTCACTTTTTTGCCTAATCTCTCATGATTGTTGGTGACTCAGTAGGAGACATCCTGAACTGCAGGTCACAAAGTCATATCCTGCCGAGGGGGAAAAAACTTGCTTCCAATCACATCTCCTAGGGGTGGCATGGTGTTGAAGGTGCCTTCCATTGGAGAAGCCACTATGTGAGTTGCAAACGCACACACAAAAAAAAACATTTATGTTTGTTGAAGGAGAATAGTGACATTTACATTAATGCAGTGTCCATACCCCACCCTTAAAAAAAAAAAAGAAAGAAACAGTCATTGGCCATTTTCTTAATGTAGGGAAAGATCTGTACTATAAAAGCAAAACGTGTTCAGTGTCACCTTGTATTAACTATCTTCAGGGATATTGGGGGAGTAAGGTTCCCTGGTACCATGTCTATACTTTTTTTCATCAAGTGTTATGTAAAAATGATTAAAGATTGCACTGATTTTCAATATTCTATATTTGATTTCATTCAGATATGCTCAAAAAGCTACCTCTCTTTTATAGTTAATCCCTTATTATGTCTCATCATAGGGCAAAGCACACCTCCTTCACCAAATGTCATTTAAACTAAACTTTGCATCATGATTCATCTTTGAACAAATACCCCCTCCCTGATCATTGTATTTATATTAGTTTTAATGAAACACGGAAATCATTTTGAGTCAGTGTGCCTCTCTTCCCCTGGGACTGGCAGTGCTTCTTCAGTTCACCAGCTTTGCCACAAGCCACCTCCTAAAGTTAGATCAGCAGCCCAAGGCTGGTGAGTTATGTTGCCTTGCTTCTGCCTGGCAAAATGGCTGCACATGCGTGTGCACTATACATGCTCTGACGTCAGGCGAAGGGTTAACTGCTCAGCCGCCTGCAGAAGGGCAAGCGGCTGTTTATTATGGAAGTCATAAACGGCGCTATTAGGAACTCATTACTTTGGGGACAGAGATGTATGATAAATCCATTAAGTGGAAGATTTTTCAATGAGCAGCAACAGATTTGCTTTGTGAGATGTAAAACAAATCCAGGTCAGCTATGAAAATGTTTGGCCATGGATCTGCTGGAGAGGCTTGCCCATGGACAAAACAATGATTTATAATTTAATGCTTATTAAAGTGACAAGTGTGGGGAATTAAAGATTCTAGTTTTTATCCTGCATGATATATTGCATATTTTTGCAACTTCTTCCCTGGCCCATCTTCCCTGCAATTTAATGGATTATGGGATGGAAAGATTAAGCTGACTACTAACCAAACCAGAAGGGTCTTATCAAGTCTCTCTCTGTCTCTCTGTCTCTCTGTCTCTCTCTCTCTCTCTCTACTCTTATCAGAGACTATATCTTAAATAAACTGTTTTGGACTTTAATGCAGAAACAGTACGTTGATCTCAGTTTAAAGTATGAGCAGCAAGTCAGGGAATCAACGCCTCAACTCAGATGGACAAGAAAGGCAAGGGTGCAGGGAGGGCTCAAGGCAAATATCACAAACCAATGGCTAAAAGCATCAGTAAAAACAGATATTAGCCAGACAGAGTTGCTCATTGCTGCAGCTGGCCCTGATAAGAGTGGGAGGCAGAAACTGGGGGTGGGTAGCAGTCATTTGGTGAGACCCAGCTTCATGTGCAGACTTGGGTGTTCTACTCTGAGGCAAGCAACTGACCACAGAGATTACAAGGGTAAGACATTTTTCTCACAGGGAGAGCAGGAGTGGCAATCCAGCAATCTCAGAACCTCTTTCCAGCAACCATGGAGTGGCACTGGTGTTTCCATCAAACATCAAGGCAACTATTTACCTACTTTTTCCTCTATAGACTAAGGTGCAGTTGCAGCCACCTGTACCAGCTCCTCCTCCCTGATATCCTCTCTGGTCAACTGAACAACTCCTTGGGGAGTAGGTAGCCTCTAGAACTCTGGGATGTTGGTGGTAGGGATAGAGTGGAGGTCAGTAGGATGAGCATTCCTAGTGGTTGCCCCAGACAGCATATGGCTTCAGAGAATCGAGGGTAGTCCCATTCTTGGCTCAAGAATAAAAACTTGGTAAAAACAAAAAGCATAAAAAAAAGAGTATATTAGGGGTGACACAAGGCATTCCAATAATTTAATGGTACTCATTTTCTTCTGCCATCCACCACTCTTCCTCTTACCTCTCTCTTAAATAACTTATCAGAACTCACTACATCCCAGTCTCTTCTTGCCTTTAGCTCCAGTGCCTTATTCACAGTTAAAATCACTTTTACTGTACTCTCCCTGGGTTGTCTAGTTAGCAAAAATCATGTTAATCTGCACTATAGTTTTTCTGTGCTTGGGTGTCCAATTCTCTGTTTCAACACTGCCAAATGTCCTATTGCTACTGTCACCTTTTAATTAAACTGCTCAAGTATATTTTTCACGTTCACTGTTTCAGATGTAAAACTGTGGCTGTGCCTTTGTTGATCAGTCTCTGTATTGTTTATACCTTCTCTCCTGATTCTTAACCCCCCCCCCAGGTCACACCTGGAAATGATCCTTGGCTCGGTGTGCATCTCCCAGTTATCATATTCTAAATATACAGCATGCCATATCAAGTGGTGGCAGATGGAGAAATCTCTGTTTCTTTTCCCCAAAATGGACCTACAGTAAGCCTGCATCAGAGGTGAGGTGTTACCTACTGAGTCACCAAGACCTGTAGCAATCTGCCAATAAAATGTCTTGTCAAGCCAGCATATTTCAGAGTAAATTCTGATCATCACTAGTACTTTATATTAAAAAAAAATCTCCATTAATGATGCAGTACACTAAAACATGTGACCCCATTGTGGTTGCACTCGTCCCACCCCTCAGGGGAATCTGATTCTGAACATGAATTTGTATGTCACCGAGGAACAACTCTCTTTTAATGTGGGCCAATGTTGTCTTACGATTCTACACCCGAATGTAAATGTCTGAACAGGTTAGTGCATTCGGAGGTGTAGACACCTGAATAGTCTTTTAAAAGTCATGAATTTCAAAACCCCAACATGATGGAGAATTGAAACCTTATGTTTGGGATTCCGACTGGCTCTCACCACACCCCCAGTGGGAATGTAAGGTTTTTAGGCTTTCATGTCAGGAAAATGAAATCTGCTGTGCCTCCAGCATGCAGTTCTTCTTTATAGTGTTATCTGTTCCATGAAGAGAGACTGCTCTTGTCTGAAATGTTTTAAAAGGAACTGCCAGCTGTGATTTTATCAACATAAAGCCTCTCTCTCTCTCTCTCTCTCTCTGCCAACTGGTTTTCATGAAAACATTTATTGGACCAGAGTACTACTGTTGTTTAGGGAAGAGGCTATATTATGCAACAGCAGGACATTTCTTAACCACACTGTTGGCAGTTTGGGTATGACTGACTATGGCATGAAAAAATGTGCAAAACATTTACGGAGGGCCTCCAGTCTCGAGGGGAACAAAACCCCAGCTGGCATCAGCATAACATGGTTACAAAACATTCCCCTAGTAGGTGATTTAATTCTAGGGCAAATTACAATGGAATGGAATTCCACAGGAATTCAGAAAAATGCCACCTAATTCAGCTGGATCCTATAGTTAGTGGAACTCCAAAATTTCAAAAGCGGAATTTGTTTATTTTTTTTTTACAGATTAGTGGTCAGCATATTAAATAAACTGCAGATTCTTTTTCTGTACATCATCTGTGGAGTGTTATTCTGTGGTTTACCTTGAAATGCTTTTCAGAATTCTGTGGATTTCAAAAGGAAATTAAAAGAAAACATTTTGGAAGTGGAATTGCCATTCTTTATGGATTCCACATTCTGAAAAGCTGTAGTTGACACCTTTTATTAGACCAACAAGAAATCTTCAGTACACAAGCTTTCAGGTTTACACAGAGCCCTTGTTCAGGTGACTGCAGTTTCTATAGAAAGATATTTTGTAGAAACTGCCAAAACCTGAAGAAGGGCTCTGTGTAAGTCTAAAATACGTACTGAAAATTCCTATTTTTTTGTGAATATAAGTTTATTGAATTTTCAAAATACAAACATAAAAATGTCATGCTGGTCTAATAAAAGAAATCAAATAAATTACCTAGTTTGTTCTGTTTCTACAAGGTCCAATATGGCTACAAACAATTCCCTACAACCTTTCCCCAAAATTTCAAATTCTGTCCATTATCATTATTATTAAAGACATCTAGATGAAACCAGAATCTTTCTCCTTGTATTTCACTTACAGCTTAGTAGTGCGGTGTGACATTTTTAAAATTCTGACTTAACTGAATTCTGTGGGATTTTAGAAAATTCTACTTAATTCTGTGGAATTCCGTGAGCAGCAGAATTCCTAAAATTTCCGAAAGCGTAATGTTTATCGCTAATTACATAAATTGCGAGTTCCTTTTTCATAATTCACAGAAAATTATTCCACAGTTTCCCTATCCTGCAGAAAGTAATGCTTTTCAGAATTCTGCAGAATTCAAAAAAGAAATTCCAAATAGAGTTTTGGACATGGAATTGCCATTCTGCATGGGTTTTGTGGATGGAATTCATCATTCCACACAGCTGAGGCTTATTTGGGAGCTAATCTCAACATAGTTTCATCCATCCCCTCTTCTTTGGCAAATGCACCCTCAAGCCATTGCTGGGAATTAAACCTCTGACCATGAGTCCCAAAGGCAGTGGAAGCTTTCAACATTAGGTGGCACTGCTTTGCATAGTCTACTTTTTTTTTTCAAATACAACAATAATCCTGTTTGTGACATCACAGTCTATCACTGTGGAAATGACTATGGTGTCACAAGTAGAACATTATTACTTCAGCTTCAGAATAAGTCTGGGCTGTAGATGAAATGTAACATATTCATGTAAATACCCTCTGTAATGAAAAACGGAATGATCCGAACATGTTTTGGAATGTAGTGTAAGTGAAATCTGTTGAAGACAAACATGATTTGTGTTTTGCTGGAAGCCAGACACACTGTTTAGGAAACCCTGTCAAGCCACCCGGGATTGCTGATTGTCTACTTCTACTCAACCGGCACGCTCTCAGATGATGCTGCCCTTGCCTTTTCTGATCCAGGCTGCTTATATATTCAGCTTGATGAAATAATACGGTGCACTGCATCATTTGTAGAGTTTTTCAGTTACCTTTGATTTTTGTTTTAGATTTAACAGCCAAGTAATTGGCTGGGCTAGCTGAATTATTTCCTTAAAGGGGACAGGACATGCACATGATTTTCTAACTACTTGTAATATTCCTGCTTTTAGAAATTATATTCCTACCCCCAAAGGATCATAAAGGATCCCTATTTCACTGTGAATAAACATTAAAACTGGAAGCTGTTTTATATTGTTTTCTTTGAAAAAACAACATTCTGTATAGTTCTTTTAAGGAAACCAGGAATTTGGAGTGTTGGCTATGTCACTGCAAGGATTCAGAACTCTGAGCACAAACTGATGGCTTACAGAGAGTGCTGAGTTGGGTTGCTTGGATTCTAAGACATGGAAACAGATTCAGTGGATTTTGCCCCAATTTCTGGAATTAGGATTTTCATGATTGTAGTCCAAAAATCTTAATTCCGAAATGTAAGACTACAACATGTTTTTACAGGTTTTATGTAATAACAGCGAGTCTTTAACTGTGCAGATCACATAGAGCAACAACAAAAGAGCCTGAAGTCAAAAGGGTGAGCCACATAACAGTGACCATTGTACACAGCGACAGTCGCTTACTACAACAATCATGGCAAATGAACCAAGCCTCCACCCCCAAATTATGATTACTAACTCCAGGGAGAGCAGACCTGGAAAAAAAATAATAAAAGCCCCAGGAAGCAAAATATTTCCCTGCACCAGGATCCAAACCCGAGACCACAGGCTTTAGGGGCAGTGGCTCAAGCCACTACACCAAACGACCAGCTCAGCAGAACTTTGTCAACCTTATCCCAATATACACTTTGTATAGCGAGTGTAGCGAGTGTCACTTAGTGCTACACTTGCTATAACTACTTCTCGGTCTTTTTTGATAGTCGCTGTAAATAACGAGCGGTATTTATTGAGTTGCTCATATTGAGCTGCTCAATAATACTCTCATATCACTGTACACTGTTATTCGATAGGAATTTAGGATTTAGAAATTAGGATTCCATATCTGATGCACATTCTGATTTTGAGGTCCTTTTTAGACTCAGATATAAATCAGAATTGGAATCAGAAATTCCTAAATTCTTAAATTGTCCAGTTGGATTGAAATCAGCCAATTCCAAGCATCTCTAGTGCTCAGAACTCTGAATTTGTGCACTGACATGTGCAAAACTCCAAATTCCTGGTTTCATGAAGAGAACTGTATAGACTGTAGTCCATTCAAAGAAAATAATAAAAAGCAGCTTACTATTTTAACTTTCATTTAGGTACGGTTAAATATGCTTTCCTTGGTGAGTATACTGATAGGTGTTGAACATATTGAACATTACAAACAACTGCACATCAAACTCGTCCTCTTTAAGTCCTGTTGTTTAAACTGCTGGGAGAATCAAAACCTAGAAGAGTTTCAGTGTTTTGAATTTGGCAAGCTTTTTCCATCATTCATTAGGAGTTTGTCACCCTATTTCAAGCAGCAGAGTTTGGAAACCAAAATGTGGTGATTTATTGCTGTGAAACTGGTGAAGGTAGCCTGCAAATTCTCAAAATTTCAGCAAAGCAGTAGCTCCCAATGAAACTAGGCTAGTACTTTTTATATAGTACCCCAGTAAGAAATGTGCATGACAATACGGACATTTTACTGCAAAGTGAAATTTTACAGTTTTGCACCTATCCACTTTAATGTTTGAATTCAGTAACAAAGTCTTAAAATAATGGCTAAATCTGAGGTTGCCCCTGCTGTTACGGCCATGGACAAACCATGATCATGCACTGATAAACCCTGGTACAACACAGGTTATCCATGTTTAACCACAATTTGTCCATGCTTGACCAGGGCATCTCCATGTTAGGCTTTGGTTTATCCATGAATGACCATAGTTTTTCCATGTCTGACAACAGTTCATTCATATCTGACCATAACTGCCCCTTGTTTTACTGTGGATTATCCTATTAGACTATGGTTTCTTCTCTCACCATGGTTTCACCACATCTGGCAATGGTTTGTCCTTGTTAAGACTACTGTATGTTTTGACCCAATTTCCAACCATAGCTCATTCATGTTAGACAAACCATAGCCAAACACATTCAAACCATGGCATGACATAAATAAATCATAGTCTGCATCTGTACATGGTTTCTCCATGTTTGGCCATTATTTATTCATGGTGGTATGTATGAGGGAAAGTCCTTCGCATACGAACTGTTATAACATCACAAGACTTGCTGCTAAATTTGATGACAGAGAGCAAAGCATCAGTAGACAGTGGTATTTTGTTACTGCTATTGTCTATAGTTCAAGCCCTGTGCAAATGTTCACTTACTGCATCTAGCCACAGTCTGAATGGACCTAAAGTAAAATCTGCAATATGAAGGAACACACAGGCCTAGAACCCAACAAGCTCAGAGACTCACCTGGGATATGGTTGCCTTCTGAATATGCATTCAAAAGAAAAAGAGAGAAAGAGACAGGAAGAGGAGAAAGATTAGAAACACACTTTGTCCTTGCATGGAAATGCATTTCATGCAAAACAATTCTATATTTTACACGCATGTGCATGCAAGTGACATCATTCCACTTTGCATGGTAAAAGGTACACAGAACATTGTCTTCTCATCTGTCCTGGGTGCTGAAAACAGATAGACTAAGGTTAATCCAACAAACCAATCTCTGTCGGTGGGAGATTTGTTGTCATTTATACACAGTATTCACTCGTACAACAAAATGCCCTACAACAGGTCTTCCGCATAAATTCAAGCAAGCTTTACACAGGCAGCCCTGCTCCCCAGAAAGGGGTCACAAGAATTTATTACCAGTTGTAGGACCAAAGTATTCAGTTAGCAAAGCACTAGCACAGTGCACAGCACTTTTAATTAAGCTTTCTTTCTTGTCCTCCCAAACAGAATGTCTCATTGCAGACACACACATAAACGTATAAGTGAATGTGTGTTTGCGTGTGCTTGCGCGCGTGTGTGTGTGCGTGTACACATTTGTTTATACAAGTGTGCTACCTGCTGCTTTACTGAAAGTTGGCCCCCTTCACAGCATATCCATACTGTGAGAAAGAAATATGGTCAATAACTCAGAGAAAAAGAGTGACCGTTAGAGCAACTTGGCACTCATTTCCACCTTGTGGCTTAGCTGACAGAGTGCCTGGATAAAGTGCAAAGAATGTTGGTTTGATCCAGTTGTCCAGTTGATCCAGCTGTACCATATAATTAGATTCATATTATATTGGTACTTACTCTCTATATATGTGTATACCATGAGAAGGCAAATAAATCTGGAAGATAAAAGGTGTCATTTTCACTAAAGAGATGCTGTAGCTACTGTGTGAATAACATCTGAAATCATGTTATTTGCACATCAGCTATGTTATCTGCACAGTAGCCTACATTCTCAAATGTACCCTGCATTTGGTACAGTATGACTGTCATGTAAAACAGTGTCAGTTTCATCAGACAGAACATGAAAGAAGCTGTTCATAAAATCAGTACAAAAGTGTGACACAACAGAATTTGTTAGAAAGTAGGCAGAATTCAATATTTGTGGTTTGACTAACGCTGTTTCGCTTCTCTAAACATTACTCACTTTTAAATTAGTCAGTTTCACTGTGACCGCAGACAAAATGCATTGTCGGTAGGCAGCTTAAATGCAACGTTGTTAATATCCACGTATGTTAAGCAGAGAAACCAAAAGGATATTTCATTTTCAAATGCCCCTGCAAAGTAAGAAATCTCACTACCAATGCCTTTTTATGAATGCCTATTTTGCCTTCTTGTCAGACCCCAGCAAGCATGCCTGTAACTCTGCTACAAACACTGCTAGACATGTATGTCTTCTGAGTGACAAGCAAGTAACCATATACTGAAGAGAAGACTTCTCATGGCACAAGGCCCAGAAGGCCCTGCACCTCTGCACCCATTGCTGTACAGATGCACAGGGCTTAGAGTGGTGTGAGATTCCACAGCCAAATGGATTCATGGCCATAGACATCTACATCTGTAGCCACATGGAAGCAGCCCCCCAGACAGCCCCACAAATTCTTCTGCATTCATAACCATGACCCGGAGGGCACTGTGCTTCCACCAGTAAACATAATCTTCCCATGTTGCACTTCCCAGAGGGTTCTGTTTGCCTGCATCTGTTCACACAGGTCCCAAAGAGAACCACATGAATGAGGATGCAAGTCCACTATCTCATAAAGAAAGTGAACTGATTGTAAAAAACTCTGTTAATAGACAAGTTAGGGTTCAACTTAACCTAACAAAAGTAGGGAAATGTGGTGTTAGAGTTTTCAACCCTACTTTCCCACCCTCCCAAGCAGCAGAAGGACAAAACCACACAAGCAACCATAGACAGCCATCATTAAGCAAGACAAACAACATGCAACTGTTTGCAGATGTCACAAATCCAGTAGCACTGATATGCTACCTTCGTGAATTTGTATCTATGGCTGCAGAAGCACAGGCCCCACCTGGCTTATGCAGTGAGAAGCAGTGTTGTAATTTGGGTATCATGGATCTGTATCTATGGCTGCAGAAGTGCAGGCTACACACACAGGGGACTGCACTTCTGCAGCCAAAAGTCAGTGTGTATGTTTTACACTGTGCATGTGTATCTGTGGCAGCAAAAGCAAGGCAAGATGTGGTTCCATGTTGTTGATGAAAATGTTGAACAGCAGTGGCACAAGCACTGATCCCTAAGGGGCACTGAGAAGTACTCTTCTCCACTTGGAGCAGTGGCTATTTACCTCAGTCCTCTTCTTCCTGTCCCAAAGATAGATAGCAATCCACCTTATGCATGTCTCATGTATACAACACTGCTATACTTTGCCCAAAAGTGTGCCATGCACCACAAGGTCAAGGGCCTTGCTGAATTCCAATAGTCTGTGTCCATGGCCTGGCACCTGCCCACCTTCCTGGTCACCACCTTGAAGAATATGATCAGGTTTGTTTGGCACAAACTACTGCTCATAAAGTCATACTGACAGGGGAAAAAACCATGGCCTCAGTCAAGTGCAACATTAAATTAGTTTATTTATTAAATATTTTTTTGTTTCATTTTGTTTAGAAAATATGTCATGGTGCTACTTTTCTATACTGCTAACCAATAAGAGCAAGCACAATCAATTTACTGAGCACATTCATTCTCATTATTGGTACAGTACGTAAACAACACAGATGCTGCATCATTTTCACAATAAAATTTAAAACAAAACCATAAATGTCTTTTTTCAAAATGAAACACAGAACTGGCTCTATTGCTCCACAGACACTTAAATCCCAGTTTTATTTACAAAGAGCCTCAATGTCTCTTGTATGTGGTTGACAGGGTCTTTTTAATTATTATAGATTGCGGGAGCATCATATGACACTCCTGGCCAATCACGGGGCTTGAGTTGTGAGACACTTGTTTTAAGAGCATCTCACAGACCATGCCCAAGCAACCGCCTTATTGCTGACACTAGTTTTCCTGTACAAAACGTTGAAAAATGGCAAGCCAAAGTTAATTTAAAACAGCAGTGCAACGAAAAATTTTTTTCTAAAAAAATGCTGGTTTAAGCTACAATTAATAAAAATATTAGCATACCTGTAAAATCTACTTAATACTTTCTATGTTGTGAGCCACAAGTTTTTCTCTTTATTTTCTTAATCTTAATTCTTGTCAGGTCTACAATGGTATTTCTGTGAAAATGTGGTGGCCATCTTTTTTCTTGAAAAGAAAAACTAGACAAAGGGGCTGGCCCAGTGTCATGGAGGGCTGAGGGATTATTCTTTACCTCCTGCCATGCCCGTGACCCATATTCATGGTGTGACCAGGTCGCCAGGGGTCAGCCGGGGTTGGAGAGGATTGAATGTCCAGAGGACTGCTCTCATCTACCAGGGAGGGATAGGACTGGCCATCAGTGCATGCCTGGCCCCTAGCAGCAGCTGGAGGCTAGCACACCAATCCCACAGGACAGGGGGGAGGAGACAATGCAGATGCCTTATGTGCCACGTGCAGAAGCACGAGCAGCTCTGCCATTGGCATCATTGCACGCCAAGTCCTGCACTCAGGGAATGGGAGAAACTGGAGGCAGAAAATACCATGGACCGGCAGGATGATCCCAGCCCTCTGCAGGTGCAGCACCCGGCCAGCTGGCACATCAAGCCAGAGGTGAGTACCAGTGGAAGCCGGGGTGACGGGGTTGGGGGGGCTGGAGAAATGGGGCTCCACGAGGACCAGAAAGAAATAAAGTGCAAAAAAAAAAAGAACCTAAATAAAAACCTTTAAAAAAAAGTCTCAAGAAAAATTTACCACCAAATAAAACTGGAAGATGCCTGGAATCTTTTATAGTGAAAAAAGGTAGGGTCAAATTTTTTTGCCCAATTTTGTGCACTGTTGCTTTAAGTTTGTACAGTCTATACTAATTTTATAGGGATGGTAGGAGGGCCTCTTGTGCATATATGAGTGTGCCTCTTGTGTCCATAATGCACTAGAACTGCTCACTTTTGGTTCGCAGTTCTCTTGCCATAAAAAAGCATGAGGCAACACTGCTATATCCGTAAGAGGCCCAGCTAGCATCCCTATAAAGTTATTTTGTTAATTGTGAGAGAGGATTCTGGTAAGGACACTAAGGTTACACTGAGACAAAAAATAAGACACACTGACAGAAGAAAGCAAATGAGCTTGTCTAGACTGTCAGTCACTTTTCTGGGGTGATACCTGTGAGTTCCCAATTGCCCCCTATGACTTTCAAGACTGTTTTTGAAACTTTTAGGAGTGTTGCTGTCTACAACAGATTTAAGCAGTAAATTCCATGTAGATACCACCCTCTGCACAAAAAGTTCATCCTTTGTTCACTTACAGCCTGTTTTCCTTCTAGTTGATGCCCATGGCTTCTTGTGTTATAGTCAGAATATACTGTAGGGGATAACTTCAGACCATGTGGTTACTCCTAGTCCCTTGTTGCCTTGTACGGAGTGAGCAGGATCATATCTACCCTTAGTCTCCTCCTATCCAGCGAGAACAACTCAAAATGTCCTATACTGGTTTGAAAATCCTTTTTGTTCATTCCCTTAACCCTCCTGGTCACTCCATCTTGTTATAGCCTGCTAGTTTGGAATAAGGCTAATGAATCTAAATGACCTTCTAAACAACCAGAATCAGGCAGAAGAACCTCAGTTTAGTGTCACATGTCATGGTTGGCACTCCCAGCTAAAGATGTTGTGAAACTGCCGCAAAATCAGCAATTTCGCCTGATGAAATATTTCACAGAATTTTGCCCACAATCTTGCCCACATATGCCCCAGCCATCTTTATATTTTATTTTCCCCCTCCCTGAATTTCTCAATTTTGGCACCGGCCACTACTTGTTTTTAAAAAAAAACAACAATTCCCTCCATGTCCCTGGTGTGTAGTGGTCCCCCACCCCAGCCGATCCCCGGCCAAATTCAAGAACGCCCTCAGTCACCCCGAGTGATCCCCGGCCCCCAATCTTTGAATAAAAAAACAATCCCCTCCTTGTCTCTGGTGTCTAGTGGACCCCCCCCCAGCCGATCTCCGGCCAAATTAATGTAGAGATTGGAACCTCCCCAGTCAAGTCCAGTTATTTTCCCCCATATTTTCCCCTCCCGCCAGACATGACCCAGCCCCTAATCTTCAAAATAAAAAAAATAGCAATCTCCTCCCCTGTTCCTGGTGTCTAGTGGACCCCCCACCTCCCCACCCTAAGTCAGAGCCCACCCCGCTCCCCGCACGTCCTCATTCATTGAGCGCTCAGACAGACTGCTGGCCATGGAGGTGAGTGGAGGGCTGTACTGGTGGCCTGATTGAGGTACTGGATTGGGGATTGTTATTTTTTTTTTATTTTGAAGATTGAGGGCTGGGTCATGGCTGGGGGGGAAGGGGAAATATGGAGGGAAATAACTGGAGTTGTCCGAGAGGGTTCTAATCTTTACTTTAATTCAGCTGGTGATCGGCCAGGGGGTCTACTAGGCACCAGGGACAAGGAGGGGTTTGTTGTTTATTCAACAATAGGGGGCTGGACAACTAGGGTGACTGGGGGAGGTTCTTGAATTTGGCTGGGGGTTGATCGGGGGGGGACCACCAGACACCAGGGATGTGGAAGGGATTGTTTTTTTTTTTTAAATGAGTAGTGGCCGGTGGCGAAATTGAGAAATTCCAATCACAGGTGGTGAAATTTCACCCGCGAGTGACACTTTCGACGGTGGGATGGTGAAATTTCGCCCACCCGATAGGCAGAATTTCGCATTTCACTTGGCAGAATATTTCTTGAAATGCACAAATTTCGATAAATATTTTGCTGAGTGAAATTTTCCAATTTCACACAACACTACTCCCAACTGGGCGCTGTGCCCAACTGAATAACCAGAAACAGGCAGAGGGATCAGTTTAATGTTATGCATGAAAGATGGCCCCTCCAACAGGGCACCTAGAACAACTAAACTAACAGAAACAGGCAGCGGGACCTCAGTTTAATGTCTTAGGTGAAGGATGGGGCCCTCAGCAGGGCACCAAGCCCAACTGAACAACCAGAAACAGGTAGAGGGCCCTCTATTTAATGTTGTGTGTGAAGGATGGCACCTCCAGTAGGGCACTGAGAACAAATGAACTACCACAAACAGACTTAGGGAATTCAATACAGTTAGCAATAACACATGACAGAGATTAACCCACACCACTAGAAATGGGTAGTTCTTCTAATTACTCACATCCTGGAGTGCCTTATTGCGATTATACAACAGACCATGAATAAAATAAATTTAAAAATGTATTTAATTACATTTGGTTTTGCTTTTTATGAAAGCTGTTCCTCAACCAAGGATTACTGCAGGATCTACCCATGGGTAAATACCTTAGCTGGCCAATCAGGTTACCGGATTTTTACATCCATTGTATAATGTTGCAGAGAAAGATGTTACCTACAACAGAGCATCAAGTCCCTGCCCCTCCCCCATCAAGCACTGGAATTCAGTGGCAGCACTGTGTATTAGTCCAGGTTCTGATTCAAAAGCTATGTCCTTGTCACTACGGAGAGGCAAAGCATGTTAAATTCACATTCAAACCCCTCTGGGCCTGGATATTCAGGCTGACTAGGATCCACGCCATTCTGGTGAAGATGTGGTTCAGAATACAAGATGGACCACACATTTTTATTTGTTGAAACATATTTTACCAGGTGAGCAAACAGAACCCAGAAAGAAATACAAAATTACACATACCCCATAATGCAAAGCATCATGGGATGTATATCCAAATTGGGGGGATAAGGAGGGGTATCAGAAGAGATCTAGGGAGGTGAACAGGGCAGTCAAGGCAGACAAGGCTTCAAGGGAGCTAAGGCTGGCACAGGCTATAAAGGAGTGAGGGAAAGGAGTTCTTCAAATATACACTATAAGGGAGGAAGGAGCTGCTAGGACCAAATTGTAAGAATTAGGAAAGGTGAGGGGTGGGCAGAAAAGGAGGAGGAACAGGTAAAAGCATTCAATGAATACTTGCTCTGTGTTTACCAGAGAGAAGCAAGGGTCAATGCCACAAGGGGTGGGAGGGTGGGCACGGGGAGTGGATTTAATGGATGGGTAGATCCCAGTAAACAGGGTGTTGGAAGGCCTAGGGACCTGTGGGTTGATTAGGTGCCTGGACCAGATGGCTACACCCCAGGGTTCTGAAGGAGTTGGCGGAGGTCCTGGCGGAACCAATTGCAAACCTGTTCAATTCCTCTCTGGGAAATGGATGTGTGCCCCAAGACTGGAGGATGGCACATGTGGTGCCCCTCCACAAGAGTGGACCCAAGGAAGAGCCAGGCAACTATAGGCCAGTCAGTCTAACATCTATTGTGGGGGAGCTGATGGAGACTATACTTAAGGAAAGGTTAACAACTTTTCTGGAGGTGAACAGGCTCCAGGACAACAGGCAGCATGGGTTTGTCTCAGGCAGATCCTGCCAGACAAACCTAGTTAACTTCTATTCATGGGCGATCAGGGCAATAGGCAGGGGCCAAGTGGTGGATGTCCTGTATATGGACTTCAGCAAGGCCTTAAATTCCATACCACATGGAATGCTGTTTAGCAAACTGAGTTACCAGGATGAAGGGGAGATAGTGCCCGGGCAGTTTTTATGCATAAGCTAAGTAGGCTACAGCCCAGCGGCATCTGTGAATAAGGCACTAAGATATATGTTTTTGAGTGCTTGTTCATTATGTCTGATGGTGCTGCTAGAGTTCACTGAGTTCTGTGAGCCTGGCCTTGTGGAACACACACACACACACACACACACACACACACACACTCTCACAGTGCAGGTTTACCTAGTGTCCTAAGTCAGAGTCTGCTCCAAGAAAAAACAACAAAGCCCATCCTGACTCCCTCTGTTACCCACTGCCATATCTGGCTCCCTTTCCTCCCCATCTCCACTGAAAAAAATGCTTATGCTGAGTTGTCACTTGTCTCCCCCTTGCAGCAAATGTCCCTGCCTCCTGAACTTGTTCCCTCATTCATTGACATGGTGCTGAACCTTCCCAATCAGCAGTGGATTTGGATTTCAAAATCCCACTGGCGCCAAATTGCTTACAATGGCCAGAGAGTGCTGGACTGGGTGTGCATGGTGTATAAGGAGGCTGTAATTCAGGCAGATTTTCCTTCTTTTGGACAGTGACTCGGCATTGATTCAGTTTGGACGGGCTGTGGCACATCTTGGGACTCGGAAACATAACTCTTGGCACTGATGACTGACCACATTATTTCTGCGTTTTGGGAGCAATGAGCAGAACAAAGAGGTTTGATTTTTTTTCTGGGTTTTCTCTCAGGGTAAGTGAAAATATCAAAGGATATGTACAGTTGCCCCACTGAGTCACTAACTCCTTGTGTAAACATCCTGGCTCAGGCTCAGCTAATGAATGAAGTTCAAGTGCCTCTTCCCACCTCGATTTGTACTAACTATCCTTACAAGAGCAACCCAATGGTTCTTTGTCACTGTGCAGACCTGACTGGGAATCCGTTGCTTTTCTATGTATTTCTTCAGTGTAATAAGTTAGTTTCACTTATTTTCAGCTTTTTAGTCTGAAGAAGCCGATCTTTCACTGATTCATGCAACTCAGGGCTGTAGCTGACTTAAAAATCTTCTGAGAAGATTCTGCACCCTACTCCATGTAATAAATGCTACCATCCTTTCAAAGTCTCTGCCTGTGCTCCAGGTTTGTTCTTGTTATGTTTCAGCCACAGTTTCTGGCTTTGAGTTGGAGTGTGTGCTCATGCCTTGGCAGGTCAAACAAAAGGCAGAAATAAAGCTGTCCATATGCAAATTGTACCAATGGCTTTTCAACAGCTGTTGTACACAGGGGAGATATAGTGATTAGTGAAATACCGAAGAGACTCCTGGCCGACTGACAAATCAGTAAAGAAACCACCAAAACCCCACAGCAATAAAACCAAACTATGTTCTGTGCAAACAACACCAGTTGGGTTCTAGCTAGGTAGCTAGGAGGTTGACAGACGCCATATTAATGGCACTTGATTTAGCAGCCAAGACACCAAATATCCAAAGTCTGTAACACATAAAAACATGCAGCACTGGTCCTCTGAGACAGAGCTGCAGTGACAGACTTGATCCACAAGCAAAACTGCACTCAAAGAACAAAAGCTGTGGCCAAAGTGGTGTAGTGAAAAAGGTGCTTGGTTCAGGAGTCATGCAAATAACAAAAAGACGGTACTGTATGCATTGTTGCCATCTCCTGAACTAAGCAATGTTTGGGGCAGGAGGCACATGAAGTTTCCAGCCTACGGGCACCATCTAAGTTAATGTGGCCCTGGATATTGGTGGGCTGGGTAAGGAGCTGGCTGCAGGACAGGCAGCGGAGAGTAGTGGTGAGAGGGGAATTCTCAGTTCCAAAAGCTGTAACCAGAGGAGCGCCACACGCCTCAGTGCTGGGTCCAGTGTTGTTCAGCATATTTATTGCCAACATAGAAACATAGAATATGATGGCAGATAAGGACCGCAAGGCCCATCCAGTCTGACCATTTCTTTTTCTACCTTATGAATGTGCTCTATCAATGACCTATCTATTCATACTCATCTGTATTGCTCCCTTATGCCTATTCCATGCCTGTTTGAAGCCCTGCCCTGTATTCATATCCACCACTTCCTGAAGTAGGATGTTCCATGCATCCACCACCCTTGCTGTGAAAAAGAACTTCCTCACATTACCCCTTAATTGGTCTCCCTTTAATCTCATGCTGTGTCCTCTTGTCCTGCTATTTTTCTTATATTGAAACATGTTAGACTCTCACTTTGTTAATGCTCTTAAGGTGTTTGAATGTTTCGATCATATCACCTCTCTCCCTCCTTTGCTCTAGGGTATACATATTGAGCTCTTTTAATCTGTCCTCATATGTTTTCTGATGCAGTCCTTGCACCATTTTGGTTGTCCTTCTCTGGACTGCCTCAATTTGGTTAATGTCCTTGTGAAGGTGTGGCCTTCAGTACTGCATGCAGTACTCCAGAAGGGGCCTAACTAGTGTCTTGTAAAGAGGGATCATCACCTCCCTCTTCCGACTTGTGATACCCTTACTAATACACCCCAACATCCCTCTAGCCTTACCTACTGCTTTAGTGGTCTGCTTGGATGATTTCAGGTCATCGGTGATGATGACACCCAAGTCTTTTTCTTCCTTTGTGACTGCCAGCAACTCCCCTCCCAGCCTATAGGTGGCTTCAGGGTTTCTCTTCCCTATGTACATGATCTTGCATTTCTTTGTGTTAAACTCCAGTTGCCACTCTTCTGACCATTTTGCCAGTTTATCCAGATCTTTTCTCATTCTGCCCACCCCATCTGGATCATCTACCTGTTGCAGATCTTGGTGTCGCCTGCAAACAGACAACCCTTACCCTCCAGTCCATCTGCAATGACACTGATGAAGATATTGAAGAGGACTGGCCCCAGGACTGATCCCTGAGGTACCCCATTTGTGACTTGCATCTTTTCTGACTGTATACCGTTACCACTACTCTCTGTTTTCTGCCCGTCAACCAGTTTGCCACCCAGTTGACCAAATTCTGACCCACCCCAAGCCTACCCAGCTTATTAATTAATCTTCTGTGTGGAACAGTATCGAAAGCTTTGCTGAAGTCAAGGTAGGCAACATCAACTGCTCCCCATTGGTCCACCACACTGGTTACCCAGTCAAAGAAATCTAGGAGATTAGTTTGACAGGACCTTCCTTTTGTAAACCCATGCTGTCTTGGATCCTGTGCTCCTATGGATTCCAGGTGTTGCACTATCCTTTCCTTAAGGAGTGCCTCCATATTTTGCCCACTACTGAGGTAAGACTGACTGGTCTGTAGTTTCCTGCCTCCTTCCTGCTACTACTCTTGTGGAGCGGGATCACATGAGCCCTTCTCCAGTCTTCTGGGACCTCTCCTGTGCTCAGAGACTCACTAAACAGTTCTGATAATGGCTCTGCTAGTTCCACCCTTAGCTCCTTTAGTACCCTGGGATGTATGCCATCAGGTCCCATTGCCTTGTCCACTCTGAGCTTATCGAGCTCTTGTAGGACCCTTTCTTTTGTGAAGGGACTAGTGCACTCCTCCCTCTTCCTTGTGTCTATGGTGCTGAACTATGGGCCCTGCCCTACCTTCTCTTCAGTAAATACTGAGCAGAAGTATCTATTTAGGATAGATGCTTTTACATGGTCCTCCTCCTCACATGCCCCCATATCCCCTTTGATCTTAGCAATACCCCCTCGTGATTTTCTCCTTTCACTAATGTATCTATAGAAAGTTGTGTCACCTTCTTTTACTGTTTATGCTAGTGTTTCCTCAGTTTGGGCCTTTGCCTGCCTTATTGCATTCCCTGCTTCCCTTAGGGAACTTTGGTATGCCTCCCTATCTTCATCCCGCTGCTTTCCCTTATATTTCCTGAAGGCCAGACTTTTGGCTCTGACCTTTTCTGCTACTGTTTTTGAGAACCAAAGTGTTTTCCTTCTTCTTTTGCACTTCCTTTTCTCTCTAACACAATCGGATATTGCTTCAAGTATTGCATCTTTAATGCTTGCCCACTTCGCCTGTACCCCCTCACCTGTATTTCTTTTTGCCAGGGCTAGCTTAACTCTGTTGGCCATCTTATCAAAGTCAGCTACTCTGAAGTTCCATATAGTTGCCTTGGAATGGGATGATTTAGTTCTAGTGGTCAAATTGAACCATACCATGTGATGGTCACTGGCCCCCAGGTGATCTTCTACCTGGAGATCTGTGATCCTTTCCCCGTTAGTCAGTACTAGATCTAGGATAGCTCTGTCTCTTGTGGGTTGTTGTACCAGTTGTTTGAGGCCCTCCCCCCTGCAGGGAATCCACCATGTGTCTAGTTCTGGCAGATGTTCCTGCTGGTCTTGACCAATCTGTAGCTCACAAAGGATTAAAAACAAGGCTAGCCTTTTTGCAAATGACACAAAGATCTGGGCAGTGGTGGGTGACACAGAGAGGTGGCAAGGACTGCAGGGCAATCTAGCTAGACTTGAACACTGGTAGGAAACATAGCAACTGGGGTTTAATGCAAAGAAGTGCAAAGTCATGCACTTGGGAGCAAGAAACCAAAGAAATTATTATTGGTTTGGCGGGGTACAGTTTTCCCCTTCAGAGGAGGAAAAGGGTCGGGTGGTGCTTATAACAGAGCAAATGAACCATTCAGCTCAGTGCAGGAAAGCAGCAGCCAAAGCTAACAAGATGCTGGGGTGTATTGAGAGAGGAATCACCTCCAGGAGAGGGCAGGTCATCTTACCACTGTACAGATAATTGGTGAGGCCAAACCTGGAATAATGCGTGCAGTTCTGGCTTCCCTACTTGAAGAAAGATGTCAAATTGCTGGAAGGGGTTCAGTGCAGAGAGACTAGGATGATCCTCAGACTGTAGGACAACCCCTACAAGGAGAGACTGAGTGTGCTCACCTTGTACTCCCTGGAGGAATGGAGGGATAGGGGGGACATGATATAAACCTTCAAATATATGAAGGGCTTAAATAAGGTTGGTACAGAGGGCATGCTTAAATGGAAAGGAGGGAGGGACACTAGGGAGCACAGTGTAAAACTGAAGGGTGGTAGATTCCGGAGGGAAATGAGAAGGCATTACTTTACAGAAAAAGTGGTGACAGAGTGGAACGCACTGCCAGGGAGGTGGTATCCTTAACTTCGGTGGGCAGTTTTAAGAGGGGATTGGACAAAGTCCAGGAGAAGGTCACATATAGGGCTACAAAGGAAGTGGGGTCAGCAGGTAGGGGCAAGACTTTGAATAGGTGATGGAGGGGCAGCTGCAGTATAAATGGTCTGCTAACTACACACTCTAGCAGATTTGATAGACCATAAGGTCTGTGTTTGTGCAGGCATTTTTCGTATGTTTGTATATGCAAATCACCATGAAATTTTAGGCCGGTTCAGCTTTAAGCAGAAATGCATGGTGCCAAAGGGCCTCTCAAACAATCTGCAAAGGGTGAAAACAGAAGACACAGACATGTGTTTTGTCCTAGCCAGGACTCATCAGTGTGACTCGTCTGCATGACACCCCAAGGGAAATGAACCAGCCCTAAACTGGTCTCATGGGTTTGAGTCATAGTGAGCCCCCCCCAAAAAAACACACAAAAACAAGAAACAAGCTAAAAGACAAAGAACCTCAGTACAAAAGCCCTTAGGCAAGGATTATCCCAAGCTCAGAAAGGACTTGTTTCCAGTTATGACTGGGTTTGGAGGGTGGATGCATGGGAGAAACATGGACTATTTTCAATACACTGTACTGAAAATGAAATGGTTCAAGGTCTGCATCAAAAGCCCTATGAGAAGAGACTAAAATACATCAATATATACACCCTGGAATAGAGGAAGGAGGGGTATATGATAGAGACCTTTAAACATCTCACAGGGAACTAGGACAAGGTGGAAGTATTTTTCAGAAGAAAAGGTGCTCACGAATAAGGGGACATGCTATGAAGCTGGAGGGGGTAGATTCAGGAGAGAAGTGAGGAGGTACTTCTTCACAGAAAGAGTGGTGGATTCCTGGAACAGCTTTCCAGTGAAGGTGGTGGGGGCAAAAACAGTGGTGGGGTTCAAGAATGTATCGGATAGGTACAAGGAAATCATAATGGGAATGAAGGAGGGAAGGGAGAAAGAGCTATAGCTCAGGTAAGGTCTGCAGTAATAATGTAGATAAGGAAAATGGGCAGGATCTGTTGGCCCTGTGGTCCTTATCTGCTGTCAAATTTGATGTTTCTATAATGCACAGGCAAATAGGGATCTAAAAATAAAATGAGGCTATACAGTAGTGACATATTTACAGGCACCAGGAGAAACAGGGGGAGCAATTTACAATACACAGCATGCATGATATACACACAGATAGATATCTATATAATACAATAAGACTTAAGTAGGAGCAAGGAGCAAATATGAAGGAATCATGTAGCAAAGCAAAATAAATTTTGGTGATGATATGGCCCAGTAACATCACCAAAACACAGGCGATGCCTATGAATGGTTTATCTATCACTGTTTCTGATCCAGAAACAAACAGCAATCCAACACCAAAGGGTCCAACCAAGTTTACATGTTAAATTCTGTTTGGCAGGGCAGGATTAAGGCATAGACCAACAAGGCCCAGGCCTAGGACCCCCCCCCCGCCAGGGGCCCCCCAGCTCTGAGTGGCTCATCCTCACTAAAAGAAGTAGACTCAGTCTACCAAAACTTGTAATCATTCCTGTACAGGACACTTCAGACTAATCTCTATTAACTCATTAAGCAAGTAACACCTCTGAGTTACAACCCCAGCCTTCTGCCCCACACCTGGAAAGGAAATTTGATCTTCTTGCAGTTGCTGTGGTGCCAGGTTCAACACAATAAACTTGATACCACTCTTTTAACACCCTGTGTATGGGAGGCCCTGATTTTTCTTGGTCCTAGGGCCCCTGATAAGTTTAATTTGGCCCTGCTGGTTGGTGACTGTCTCCACAATAAAATAAATAAAGAGGACACTAATCCACATTTAGAATGCTTTATTTACTCAGATCCAATATATAGTACCTGAAATCAGATTACTGTCTGACATGCCCCTTTCAAGGCATTTACTGAAATGGTTCTTTTCTAGTCTGGCTGTATGCACTTTTGGAAGCATGAGGTGACATTTACTGAGCAAGCTGGTAATTAAATATCACTGAAAGTGCCCTGTTCACATCACTAAAGTCTATGAGTAAATTCCCATGATGACTAAGCGCTGAGTTTGCCTAGCTTAATTTTACACTTGTAAGCTGCCTTAAAAAACAGGCATTATGAGGCTCTGAAACTGATATACAATTTTCTATACCCTCTTTTGAGCAAACATAGCCCAAAACTCTTTACACTTGGGAAACACAAAATAACATCAGAGTAAAAATAAACAATTATACAATATACATGCAATTAATAAAAGGAGAACAGAGGGCATGTCCTTGAAAAAAACACTAATTTAAGTGCTACAAATTGTAATAAAGAGCAACTGGAAAAATGAATAAATCAAAATTATAACGTGGAAAAGAAAGATCTTACTCTACCATTGGTGCAAACACATCACATGACCATGCATTTTTTCTCCAATGACCACACATGGCACCTTTTTCATGTGTTTTTTTCCCCTATATATTAATTTTGCACCCATATTATTAGTGCAATAACATACTTCAGGGTGTGCAGTCCCTGTGTGATATATGTGCTTCTCGGGTAGTTGAAGGCACTCAGCTTAAACTCATGCCTCACAACACACCTGAAGTATGCATATAGCACAGGCTGACCATATACCCTGCTGCATGTTATCACTTACTTTGATTCTGCATTTTGTTATCATGGGAATTTAAAATATGACTACACTACGAGCTGTGGATAGGGTGAGAAATCTCGGCATCACTGCAGACTGCAGGCTGACACTGGACTGTCCAGTGTTGGTGGTCATCTGTAATTGTTTTTTTCCATCTTTGTAACATCACCTGGATTAAAGTCAATCTTGAGCCAACAGACCTGGTGACACTGGCCTGAGCCTTTGTTACCTTAAGACTGGATTACTGCAATGCTCTTTACCAAGGGCTGTCTGTAAGGTTACTACATCACATGCACCTTGTGCAGAGTGCTGCAGCCCAGCTGATCGCTGTGACCTCATGGTCTGAACATATCACATCAGTTTGGCGTGCTCTGTACTAGTTGCCAGTTTGGTGCCATATCAACTTCAAGATATGTTTGTCAAAGAGCTATTGTACGGCCTACAATTAATATAAAATGTTTCAAAAGTAGTGAACTACTACGTGTTATGTCTAAAGTATATTTTCTTTTCTCCATTACTAATTAGTGATTACAAATCACTAACCTGATTTTAGCCTATAAGCACGCAGAGCCATTGCACCACTTATCCTGTGTACAGTGTGCTGCCATGCAGGAGTGTTAGGAGGGAGCGTCCCACTTCATCGCTGGGGGGAGGACACACAATAAAATACTCTACACTTATTATAAATCACTCAAGCTAAACTTGAGTGAGTTATGATAAGAAAACTGGGCCTCAGACGGATGTCTCTTATTGTATAAAAGACTCCTCTTGTGAGGCCTGGGCAGACAGAACCATTCAGCTTCACAGTGCTCTCGCTCCAAGCTCATGCTCAGAGTCTCTTAAACCATAAGGGACATCCATCAGAGAACCTATTTACTTAGAGAAGATTTTCTGGCAGTACTTGGTGTGATGTTTGGAACAGTACTGTACATGTAGGCTGACATAGTTCTGTTCCACCACATACATCATCAACCATGTGATCTCACTTTCTGTGACACTTAAACTGACCAAAAAGAGCCAATCATCTGCTGCCTGTTTGGCTACTTATGATGTCACAATAAGTGAGGTCACAATGCTGATGAGGTATAGGGGAAGGAAAGGGGAAATTGTTTAACCAGGAAAGGTACACTAAGCTGAAGCTTGTTTCCAGGTGCGACCTGGGAGCACAAGGAAGTTAAGTGACTTGCTCAGGGTCACACAGTATACAAGGGGGCTGTGGGATTCAAACCCAGATATTCAGGTTTGCAGCTCAGAGCCCTAAACCAAAGCTCTATACTGCCTCCTGAAGAGGAATATAACTAGATATGTCAGAATACAGATAAAGTACTGCTCTTCACAACCCGTCTAGGTAATACTGTCAGGTATAAAACCTTACATTTAAGCAAATTGAAAAAGAGAAATACTTCAGAAATAAAAGCAATAACTGACTTTTAACAAGCATTTGTAAGTGCCGAATGTTGTCTTGTTGGCATTGGTAGTACAGGAGTTAGAGAGATGCATAATAGGAATGGCAGTGAAGTACTGAACTGACACCAACCCCACTCCCATCCTGCACAGACTGACAGGCATTGGGGTGTGCCTTTGGGTCATCGGCCATAATGCAAACGCCATTTTACCTCACCCTACCCAGCAAACACTGACAAGTGTTGAGGTGTGCCTTGGGGTCTTCGGGCCTTATGTCTACCCCATTCCTTAAGGAAATACGCTGAAATGGGTGCAGTATAGGAGAATGGGGTGAACTTTGGGGCCGAAGACTGCAAGGTACACCTCGATGCCTGTCACTGGCTGCAGGATGGAGATGGGGGTGAAATGGCATGAGCATTATAGATGATGATACCAAGTCACACCCCTGACACCTGTCAGTCTCTACAGGGTAGAGTGTTACGGTTAGAAACCCTAATGCCCCAGGCATTTGTTGGTATTTTCACTCCAAATTTTCAACATGGGCTTTTTGTGACCCCACCTCATGAACAGTGGCACTATAAGTTTGTTAGCTGAAAGGTGATTTTGCACAGCGACTGCGCCATTTGGCACCACAGGTGCGAAAACACATTTTGGGCAGGATGTGAAAAATGACAAATTAACTCTTCATGAGGAGATGTAAAAAAACAGCAATGTTGAAAATCTGGAGTGAAAATATGAAAAATTGGTGAAGTCACAAGTGTGTGTAGAAACTGCACAACGCAAGCCCGTAACGCAATTATTTTTGGGATTTTTTTTAACAACATTTTCAACATAGGCATTTTGGGACTACCCCTCATGAACAGTGGCACTGTGATTTTGTTAATCTGTCGCAAAAGTTGATTTTCCACAGCGACCGCGCCATTGTGCACTACAGGTGCGAAAACACACTTCGGGAGGGATATGAAAAATGACAGCTATACTGTTCATACAGAGATGTAAAAAATGGCAGTGTTGAAAATCTGGAGTGATAATATTAAAAATTGTTAAAGTTACGAGCGTGCGTGGAAACTGCGCAACGCACGCTTGTAATGCAGTCATTTTTGGTAATTTGTTCACCAAATTTGCAACATGGGCTTTTTGGGACCCTACCTCATGAACAGTGGCACTGTTGTTTCATTAATTGGTTCCAAAAGGTGATTCCACACGGTGACTGTGAAATCACCTTTCGGGACCGAGTAATGAGATGACAGTGCATGTATTCACGAGGTGGGGTCCCAAGAACCCCATATTGAAAATCTGGTACCAAAATTCCCAAAAATGGCTGAGATAGCCAACTAAGATGAAACTCCCCACTGCCTGCCATTATAAAGCTTACTGCATTTTGTTCAGTTCCCAGCCAGCTTTTGAAGAGTTCGGTCATGTTCCCATTCCACAGAAGATCACAGCGCCGGCCCTCCAGAGGTAAGTATGGGGTGATGGGGAGTGCGGGGAGGTAGGGTGCGCAGAGGGTGTGTGCAGGTTTGGGGAGAGGGCACAGCGGGATGACGAGGGGACCTTTTTTTTTTTTTTTTTTTTTACAGGTAAAAAAAAAAGAAACCGGATTTTGGGGAACAGTTTTCTTTATTTACAGGTAAAAAATGATTTGGGGCACACTGGGGTGGGCTCCCAGTGTGCCACAATTTTTTTGGGGGGGGACATGATGCTGACAGGAATTAGGCACCCCCGTCGGCAAAGAAAGTGTGTGTGTGTGGGTGGGACATGATGCCAATGGGGATTGGGCATCCCAGTCGGCAAACAAATTGAAGTGGGGGGGGGACATACCAACTTGGGGATTGGGCATCCCCAATGTTGGCTTCGTGGGGATTGCATGGCAGGCGGCAGGAGCCATCATATTTATTGGAATGTTTCACCAGGAAAGGCATGTAACGGAGCCTTGTCATTTGACGTGCCAATGAGGAAGCTGCACCTCACTGGAGCAGCAGATTTCTTTCAACTCCATGGCTCTCTCTGAAACTGCTGTCATTGCCAGCAAGGTCACTAATTGGTGGTTGAGGGATGCACCCACTAAAGCATTCTCTGCATTGGCCACAACACTGACACACCTCTAAATGTGCTACTACCGCAAGATGTTGCTTGTGCACGCACAAGACAACATAAAAAGTAATAACATGTTCTGTGTTCTGGGCCAGATATTCAAAACTTTGTGCCAGGCGCAAACCGATGGTGCTGCGATTGTGCCACATTTGTGCTGGAGTGCTATATTCAAAAGGCCAAATAGTGCCAGCACAACGTGTTAGCACCAACTCAAAAAGATAATGTATGCTCAGTGCAAAGTGAGGGGCAGGGACACGTATACACGTGCAATGGTGTATTCATAACTACAGTGCCGCACAACATGCATTAGCACGACATGCAGCACAGCACAAAATAGTGCCTATGAAAAGGCAGTCTTTACTTCAGGTAAACCAAGAATGCAGGGGCATGGACACAGTGGCAACAGGGAACAAGGCTGTATGCAGCCAATGAGGAGGCTGTGAGGGCAGACAGCTACTCTGGGCCACACCATATGCACAGGCACCCAAACTGTGGAATACAATGCCTCACCATTACTGTAAAGAGAACAATCATGTGTATAACAGAACTGAGCCATAACCCAACTTGCAGCATGACACTGTGCAATTGTGTGGCATGTGACACTAAGTTGATATTTGTGCATTGTGTGTATGAAGTGTACACTGCATCAACTCAACCGCACATGTAGTGGCTCCATGTCATTCCTGATAATGGGCCTTGGCACAGTGTGCTTACCTGTCCAATAAAGTGGTAAATAAAACAAAACATAACAAAGGAATGGTAGAGTCATGCTGCACACTGATGGCACCACCCATGTTGCCATCATCTGGCACCAGTCCCAACCCTGGCAGGCATTGGTGGGTGCTCCAGCACCCAGCGGACACCATGGCAGTGCGTCCTTACAGCAAACACCTCTGGATCCCCCATTGTGGTACACCACCATGATCCAGTACACACATGCCACACTGAGGAAATGGAGGGTGCTGCAGGAAGGGTGTACAGGTGGCCAGGCTGCCACACAGCTGGGGCTCTGTCCTTACAGTGCACATGTGCCAGTGAAGGGGATGCTCTTGACATCAGTGTGCCTGTATGATGGTATGTGTCCGACCCCCCAGGGCACTGTCGCACACCTATCCAAACTCCCTGCCACACACTTCCAGCCATATGTATGGTAGTTTGGGGTTCCCATGCCACTGGCGTAGCAAATGTGGGTCACAGGACAAAATCTGTGGTGTCCACTGTCAGAACACACTTGCCAGCTATGCATGTCACTGTGTGGAGTGCAGCAGGCAGTGTTGCCTGACACACCATAGGCATTGCTGTATCTCACACAGTACCACCTACAATAGTACTGTTTGATACACACTGTAACAGGAACAATGATATGCCTGTGGCATGCAGCAAAAGTACCTGTTCCAGTGGTGTTACTCCCATGGGCCACAATAGTCTGTGCATCTGTGTCCACACCTAGCCTGCAGCAGTCATATTGGTTCCCAGGTCTAACATACAGGTGGAACTGTGTGCACATCCAGCCTGCAGCAACAGACCTGTACTTCCAGTCTGACCAACAGGTGGAGCTGTGTGCACATCCAGCTTGCAGCAACAGACCTGTACTTCCAGTCTGACCAACAGGTGAAGCTGTGTACACCGTGAAACAGCGCCGGGCAATTCACATGCAAAGCAGGCTGTAATGAGATGCAAATGTGGCTGTTTGACTTCAGATTGCCTTTGTAGGCTCATTTGCATGTCAGTTTTTAATAAAGCAAAATTTTGCACTGGGCAAACATGTTAGCGCTGCGCAAACATGTCAGTGCCACGCAGACCTGCCAGATTCATTGCATGGTACTGTAGTATTTGGCCTGCACTGTTGTTTGCAGTTCTTGTACTTCACTGCTCTGCTTGCACACACATTTCCCACATTGTTCTACCTTGCCTTACCATACCTCTGTGTGTTCTGGGCTGTTGTGGTTTGCACTGCCTGGTTGCTATATTCAGAGCTTTCTTCTTTACCGGGCTATTTTTGCACTGCACTCTCAGCCCTGTTTGCATGCTTTTGTTTGCATGCTGTTTTAAACTGCTTTAACACTGGGACTATTCCTATGAATATAGCATGCTAATGACCCCAGGCTATTTTTGTACACTAGGCAGTGCTAATTTTGCCATGGGGCTAAGTTTTGAATATCTGGCCCTCTACCTGCTATTGTTTGTACTATTAGTAGAGATGGGAGAAGTTGGTAAAATTCACTCTGTTAATTAATCTGCGAATTTAGCGCAATTCGTGAAGTGTGGATCGACCCACAAAGTGCGAAGTTTTCACCGTGAAGTGTGGAGTTTCGCTCACAAAGTGCAGAAATTCACCAGTGAATGGTGGAATTTCACCATTCGCGGGCAAAATTCCACACTTCATGGGTGAACTTCCACCATTCACGGGCTAAATTCCACACTTCACAGCAACATCTTTGCAATCTGGGCATAGTTGCAGTTGCTGAGTACAGGAAAAACTTTGAAAACTCAGTGAATGCACATTTCGGCCACTTTGTGGCAACTTCGCTGGCAAATTAAAACATCACCACATCGCTAGCTACTAGCACTTTAACTTACAAAACCCAACACGATTTGTGACCTGGCTACTTAAAATTCCTCCTGTCAGAATACACTCCCTTCTGCCCCCTTTTCTCTCTCATGTGGACCTCCTGAGAGTGTCTCACTCCCAGTTGAAGTTTTCTGGTGAGTGGGATTTTGTGGTTGCTGCCCCATTGTTGTGGAACAATCTTCCACTAGATACCCAAGGAGACCATCATTGAACATATTTAAAGCATTATTAAAAAACACATTTATTTAATCTAGCTTTTGGGTCAGACTCATTTACTCTTAAATTAAATTATTGTGATTGATGCTATTATAATTCCATTTTTTATTGTTATTCTAACATGTCTCATCTGCAAGCTTTGTTGTTATCTCTGAATTTTGTTTTAATGTACGGCACCCAAAGCCTTATGGAATGGATGCATATAAATACTGCAACTTGTCTTGCTTTGTCTATAGCATAGGGCAGTGCTATTGTCAGTAAACAAAGCAAAACTTGAAGAATAACTAACTGAACAAAAAAGTCAGAGAAAACTGACTGAGAGCTCAGGGCTCATGGGCATGGAAAGAGGTGAGTTTTGAGGCAGGATTTGAAGAGTGATGGGGAATCCACGAGACACAGAAGGAGGGCAGGTCTTCCAAGTAACTGGAACAGAGACTCCAAAGGCCCTCACACTGACGGTTGAAAGAAGGATATGCTGGACAGGAAAAGGTCTAGAGTTGGAGGAACAGAAAAGTAAGGGGTATGGGGTGGGTGCTGATGATGTCACAAAGACAGGAAAGAGCAAATCCATGAAGTTCTGTAGAAGGGGGAGGTAGTGAGCAGGTAGTAAGCAGACAGGAGCAGATTGGGCAGAAAGTGAGCAGACGAGGCAGGAGAAATAAGGGGGCATTGGGAGTAGTGGAGCAAGAAGTGGGCAGGAGGGGACGAGTAAGAAGGAAGGTTGGGGGATCGGGGTAGAAAGGGGCAATAAGAGGGATGGAGGGATCTGGTATCCCAGGAAAGGCTAAAAGAATGGAATATATAATGGGAAGAGAGGGAGATTGGTTAAAATTAAGTAAGGAGGATGGAGGAAAGAGAGAAGATGAGGACAGGAACCATGGCAATCTCTGTGACCAATGCAAAGGACGCCTAGGGATTGGCAGTGAGGCAGTTTAAGGATTTAAATGAGCAATTACCAGAGAAGGGCAAAGCAGGTGGAGGAAAACGGTAGTGTAGACTAGCATGATGGAAACAGCTGGGAGGTGCTTGAGTGGAGTAAGAATGAATATGAGAATGCAAATGGGAAACCGTCCAAAGGAGGAGAGCAGTTGGAACAAGAGACAGAATGCAGCAAAGGAAGTGGAAAGAGGATTTTAATCAAGTATGAGAACGGAGGAGGGAATAAGGAGAGAGGAGAAATGAGAGAAGTATAGACTGATGGACTAGGTTGTGAGATTGACTCTGTGGATTCCATTGTGTCTGAGCAAAAGGGGAAGGGAATCTAAAATGAGATGTGGGGAGGAGAGATTACGCTGGATATTCAGTTACAATTTATGAAGAAGGAATAGGGAGGGGACGTGCATAGGAAGCAGACAGACTATTTTTTAGCACATAATAACCACAGTGCAAGAAATTTTTATTGATTATTGAGCTAAGGTTAGGCAACACAAGGACTAATGTACCGTATAAAATAATGCAGATAATCTAAACAATTATCTAAATATTGACTGAGTGTCAATTCAGGATTGCCAAGAGCGCTGGGAGAACTGGTTCTGGTGGGGGAATGAAAAGGGGGGACAAATTGGGGTGATAGGGACCAGGCAGCGCCCTGGGGTGAAATGGTGTCAGGACAGGGGTAATCCCTGTCTTGTCCCCATATCCAAGGGCCCAGCAATTGATGCTGGACAGGAGTCAAGGTCTTCCTCAGCATCTCATCCAACCCGGGCAGTGTTATGTAATGCCAGGTCCATCAAAAACAAGATAGCCATTATAGCTGATCTTGTTGAAACAGTGGATCTGGCATGCATCACCGAGACCTAACTGGACAAAAATGCAGGCCCAGTATTGGCCTCTGCAGTTCCAGCTGGGTTCTCGGTGATTCACCGCACGAGGTTGAATCATAGGGGTTGGAGAGTAGCCATCTTTTTAAGACCGAACTGGGCTTAGTGGTTGTTCCAGTGGGGACCACCAGATCCTTTGAGTGCATCAATGGAGAGGGTGTAGGTTGCAGGATACTCCTCATTTACTGTCCACCAGGTGATGGGGGTTTATTCCTGCAGGTGATAGCGGACTTCATCGACAACATGGCATTGGAGTCTCCCAGATGGATAATTTAGGGGGACTTCAGTTCCTGGGTTGACGATGAACTCTTGCAGTTTGGTCAAAATCTCCTCCAGCTAATGACAATGCTGGGCCTCACACAGGTAGTTACCTCCTCTACCCATATAGGAGGTCACTCATTGGATCTGCTGTTCCTCCTGGGGATGGAGATCTCTGACTTGGGGGTGGAACCAGTCAGTTGGTCTGACCATCACATCATAGGGTTCAGTTTTGGGGCCCCCCAAATGGACCTACCCCTTCGGAGATAGTCCGGTACCACCGTTTAAGGAGGGTTACCCCAGATGGTCTATCAGCAGTTCTGGACCTATCAGGATTGTTGGGTGAAAGCACAAGACCAGGGGACCTTGTAATAGCCTATAATAAGGCAGTGGGAGATGCCTTGGACTTGATTGCTCCTGTTTGTGTTTGACCACTCACTCTTCACCCAAGGTACTCTTGGTATGATGGGTCCTTCAAGGAGTTGAGGTTGGTTAGTCGAAGGCTGGAGAGAGCATGGCGGAAGTCTGGCCTGGATGCTGACGTGCTTAGATTGATGGCACACTATAAGTGCTATCAATCAGAAATCACCCATAAGAAGGCAGGGTTCCTTTCAGGGAGATTTCTGCTATGCAGAATCGACCGGCTCAACTTTTCCGAACTGTTGACAGGTTGTGCAAGCCAATCTGTCTCCAGTCCAGAAGATCTTTTTCACAAATTAAGTGTGATGAGCTAGCTCAGTTCTTCACAGATAAGGTTGCCAGCATCGGGTCCGGAATTGTCCCGGCTCTCTCTATGAGGGGTTGTGGAGGTCATGGAAAGTAGTGAGCACCCGGTCTGTCTGGGTGAATTTCAGCTGACCAGAATTCATGGACATTGTGAAGATTGTCCAGACTTTGCACCCAACCTGTTGTAGTTTGGATCGGGGCCCTACCCCCTTTTAGTGGGGTGTGTAAATGTTATCTGCTCAATCCTAGCTGAAATTGTATGGAGATCCTTGGAGAGGGGAGTGTTTCCAGACCCCCTAAAGGAGGCGGTCATTCAACCACTCCTTGAAAAAAACCTCCTTGGATCCCGACGATCCAACTAACTACAGACCCGTCCCTAACCTGCCCTTTATGGGGAAGGTTATTGAGAAGGTGGTTGCGTTGCAACTGGACGATCACCTTGTAACTCACAAAGTCTATGAAGCTCTTCAGTCTTTTTTCAGGAAGAGGTATAGCATGGAGACTGCCCTTGTTCAGGTATTAAATGATCTCCTAATGGCGAGAGATCGAAAGGCTCGCACCATTTTAGTCCTTCTTGATCTCTCAGCAGCCTTTGAAACTGTGGACCATGGAGTGCTTTTGGAGACCCTGCAGTTCCTTTGTGGACTGTCGGGTACGGTCCTCGAATAGTTTCGATCATTCCTCGTAGGCAGGTCTCAGAGGGTGGTCACTGGAATTTATTCCTCTGACCCCCTTCCCCTGCTCTGCGTTGTGCCGCAGGGCTCCATACTGGTGCCCATGTTGTTCACAGTGTAAATGCTGCCATTGGGAGATATGATCAGGCGATATGGCTTGAGTTTTCACTGCTATGCACTTGATACTCAGCTGTATATGTCCTTCGTGCCCGGACAGGTTGATGCAATATCTATGCTAAATAGTTGCCTCTCCAAGATCAAAGACTGGATGAGCTCGAGTTGGGTGAGACTGAACCCAGAAAAGACTGAGGTGTTGTTGTGGACCCGAGTCACCCGGAGGCAGGTTTGAGGGCTGGGCACTTGTCGGGCCTATGGTTTGATGGTGTCCAGCTCACTACCTCAGATTGGGTGCGTAACCTGGGCATTATTTTTGACAACGGCTTGACCCTGAGATCTCAGGTGTCAGCTGTGGTTAAATCCTAATTTTACCATCTGAGGAATATCACCCGGGTGAAACACCTGGTTCCACAGGGTGATCTTCTAACACTAGTCTATGCATTCATTATTACCTGTCTTGACTACTGCAATGCCCTCTGCCTAGCACTGTCTGGGGTTGATATCTGCCGCCTGCAGCTAGTGCAGAATGCTGCAGCCAGGCTGTTGACTGGTACTTCTGGGACCAGCCACATTACACCTGTGCTGCGAGAACTGCATTGGCTGCCAGTTCAATGGCGGATCACTTACAAGGTAGGCCTGCTTATCTTTAAAGCCCTAACAGGGACCCGACTACCTGAAAGATCTCCTGTCTCCCTACTCCCCCAATCGTCCTCTCCAATCCGCCAACAAGGGATTGCTAGAGATTCCCAGGGTTCGCCTAAAAACTTCTGGAGCTCGTGCTTTTTTATTTGCAGCACCAACCCTGTGGAATTCTCTACCTTGTGGGTTAAGAGAATGCCTGACCATCAGTAGTTTTCAATCTATGTTAAAAACGTATTTATTTTCATTGGCTTTCCCAGACTGATTTTAAATAATTTATATTGTTGTCTGTTTATAATGTTGTGGTTTTATACTGTGTACAGCACCTTGACTTCGAAAGGCACTATATAAATAAAGATTTGCTTGCTTGCTTGAATGGTAATGAGTGGGAATTTCGATCATATGTCATTATACCAAAGAACCAAAACGATAACAGAAATATACAGTAGACAGATTTTGTAATAAATATAGAATAATGGCTGGGTAGGGGGTCATAACAAGAATTTTACACACACCCAAGTTGTAGGATGCCACATAAACCCTGAGAGCGTAGCTCAAGGGGTTTATGAAGGCATCCCACACTGAGGGTGCATGTAAAATTTGAGTTTTACACACCTACCCAGCCTTTTATTTAAATAATTGCTGGGGACCTTTTTTCTGCACAGCAATTATATAAAATAAACAGAGATTCTGGTGAAGCCGCAGACCAGTCAGGTTTCAGCACAGTATGCAGTGCAAAGCAGCTGGAAAAACATAACATTTGTTTTGTACTTTTTTTTAAGATTAAGCAAAAAAAAAAGAAGGAGCACAGTTTTTTTAAGTAACTTACCGCTAACTGCAACTGGTGGCGAATTGTCCAGTGATAAGGCATGGAGCAGTGTAAGGGAAGAACGGCAGCTGACACATGCATAGACCATGGGAAATGTGGCTCATGTTTGCTGTTATAACCCACAGGTTATAACGGTGACCTATAATCGGGTTTCCCTATCAGAAAAAATGCGCACCGGTTATTATAAAGTATTTTTGGGATCCATCAGATATTCTTTATTTTTTTTTTATTTTACAAATTTTGGCTAGGAAAGACACAGTAACCCAAGGCTTGTTTTCAGGTGTGTCCTGGGAGCATGGGGAAGTTAAGTGACTTGCTCATGGTCACACAGTATGCAAGTGTTTTTTGTGAGATTCAAACCCAGTTCTCCAGGTTTGCAGCTCCATGCTCTTAATCACTACGCTATGCTTCCTTCTTGTTTGGCCCATATTTTGTCATTGGACCCTAAAGTACTAAATGGAGGTGAGTTTAGGTGCCATGGCCTGCACCAACTGGACCACTATGGCTGCAGGTTGTTCCATGTCATAAGGGCAATTGAAAAATAACAATCGCTGTTAGGGCAAGTGTACATTGCCGAAAATGAATTTCAGTGATGCACATTCGCAGCAAGCACAAAAAGGCACCCCAAGACCTACAGATTTAGTTTTTTAATGTAGAGACTCGCCCCCACACCCACCCCACTTATGGATTCTCAACTGCAGGGAGGTGCATTTCGGGGTGAAACCAAAAAATAGAAAGCTGCCTGTAGAAAAAAAAAAGACACCACGCTGACCTGAGCCCTGCATCCTGCACCTCCCAGCAGACCACCGTCCCACCATGCCAGAAGACCAGCTCAACAGCTGCCTGTCACACCCCCCACATGCCATCCCTCCTGCCTCTCCCCCTCCACGCATGTGCACATGCACTTATATGCACATACTTCCTGTTGCTCTATTCGCCCACCCCAGTATCCGGTCGCCCCCTCCGCTAGGTAGCCATGAACACCGGCACCGTAACTGAGTCGCCCTTTTTGTAGGCGTCCAATTTCGGTCACCTTGTTCATGTGATACCCTGCAGGTCTGGGCAGGTGGCCCACAGCAAAAGTGGATGACCTACATGTTTATATTTTGTGAACTTCACAGTATTTATAAGAACACCCAGTGCTTTGATGTTGGTGGGCTTCCTATAATTTTTGTCTTCCTGCAATCTGGCAGGGGCAGGTCAATATGAAATTAAGTGGAGTGCTGACTCTATAAAGTCTTTGTGGATTTTCTTGTAGTCTTCACTGTGCCACTGATTATCGCACATGGATCCAAGCTAACAACTTTCTATTTTTTTTTCTTGTTGGCTATCCTTAAGGACTGTAGGATATACAAAAAATCTTTTGCCAGCAATGTCTCAAAAATCCTCTGCAGCCAAAGTTTAACTCATATTGTGAATGAAAATGCTCTGGCAGTGTTTTACAAGCCTTTCAATTTACAGACCACACAGCAGTCAATAAAAGGGAGCAATTCATCTTCCAAGTGCTAAATTAATGCACAAGTACTGTTTGGGTTACCACTGAAACCCTAGCTTACACCCTGTCAATACACTGAAACCAGACAAGTGCACCTGACTCTGCAAAATCAGCAACTCCGGCTGCCAACAAAAGGAAGGCTTTCATTTGCTGAATCTGACAAAGGATAGCTTGACTGAGAAGCAATATCTCATTTGAGGGAGAAGTCCTACTTCAAGCTGACTTTAGAGCAATGAGGACTGAAAAACAGGGAGGTCGTAGTTATTTGCCCAAGGTCACACAGTGAGCAGGCAAGGCAGTCCTTTTCCTGTGCTGGTGTCTTACTCGAAGCCACTCACCGGAATGCACTGACTAAACAAGTCATTGTGTTGTGGTCAACCTGTTTTATATCAAAACTGTACACAGCCAGGTAGAATTTGATGGCAGATAAGGACTGGTTGGCCCACCTAGTCAGCCCATTTCCCTACCTAATGGATAAGCTGCAGATCCTAGTTAACCAACATCCTACTTTCTCCTACCCACCACTAGAATTGCCTTATGAGCGTCCCATGCATTCTTGAATTCCCCCACTGTTTTTTATTCCACTACCTCCTCAGGAAGGCCATTCCATGTATCCACAGCCCTCTCTATGAAAAAGCGCTTCCTCACATTACCTCTGAGCCATCCCCCCTCTATCTTCAAATTGTGCTCCCTTGTTCTTGCACATCTCTTTTTCTGAAAGATGCTACCCTCTTGGACTTTGTTGATTCCCTTGAGGTACTTGAAAGTTTCTATCATGTCCCCCTTCTCACTCCTTTCCTCAAGGGTATACATATTAAGCTCCTTTAATCTCTCTTCGTATGTCTTCTGGTGCAGACCCTGCAGCATTTCAGTTGCCCTCCTCTGGACAGCCTCCATCCTGTCTGTGTCCTTGCAGAGATGGGGTCTCCAGAACTGCAGACAGTACTCCAGATGGGGTCTCACCAACTGTCTGTACAGAGGGATAACAACTTCTTGTTTTCTACTGATGATGCCTCTCCCTATGTATCCCAGTATCCTGCCAGCCCTCCTTATTGCCTCCTCACATTGCTTGCCCACCTTTAGGTCATCTGATATGACTACCCCCAGGTCCCTTTCGATTTTTGTTGTTGTTAGTATCTCATCCCCATTGTGTCCTCTGGGTTTTTGTTTCCCAGGTGCATTACTTTGTGCTTCTTTGTGTTGAATCTAAGCTGCCATACATTTGACCATTCCTCCAACCTTGCCAAGTCCCTTCTCATTCTTTCAACCCCACCTTCTGTATCAATCCTGTTGCAGATCTTAGTGTTGTCTGTAAAGAGACATGCTTTTCCTTCCAGTCCCTTTGAAATGTCACTTATAAAGACATTAAAGAGAAGCAGTCCCAACTGTCCCAGTACTGAACCCTGCAGTACACCGCTAGTAACCTCCCTTTCTTCAGAGTGGACTCCCTTTACTATTATCCTCTCTGTCCTGTTGTCCAGCCAATTTTTACCCAGGCTACCACTTTGGGACCCACTCCAAGGCTGGCTAACTTGTACATTAATCTTTTATGTGGGACTGTGTCAAATGCCTGCTAAAGTCCAGGTACAGTAGGCCATGTCCACAGCCCCTCCATGGTCTACAACTTTGGTCACCCAGTCAAACAAATCTATTAGATTCGTCTGACACGACCTTCCCACTGTGAATCCAGGCTGCCTTGGGTCCTGTGCCCCACTTGCCTCTAGGAACTCAACAATTCTTTCCTTCAGAAGTGATTCCATCATTTTCCCCACCACTGAGGTCAAACTAACAGGTCTGTAGTTTCCTGCCCCTGTCTTGCTCCCACTATTGTGAGGGAGAATCACATCCACTGTCCTCCAGTCCTCAGGTACCACACCATCCTCCTATGATTTGTTAAAAAGGGTAGTTAGTGGTGTCACTAGTTCTACCCTTAGTTCTTTTAGAATACTTGGGTGAGGATCACGTAATGCAGAGTGCTGAGTAGAAGCTCCTCTGCTAAGCTCCTGCCTTCCAAATACAAATTTGTCTTTTATATCATTAAAACCTATCTAATTCCTCTGCTTACAATTTCCTCCTGTGTTTAAACACCCTGTGCTCCAGTTTTGGGTATCAGAGCAGTAAATGGAGGCTTATATGAAGAAAGCCCCGCAGAAACATACTCCCCCCCCGCCACTCCTGAGAAGGCCTGAAAGAAACCCTGAGCCTCGAGTGGCCCAGGCAAGCCTGATCCTTCGTGTCAAGCTGGGGATCAAGAGCCTTTAACTCTTAACAGGTTCTTGGAAGAATTTAAGCCATTTCGAGAAGAGATGAAAGACATGGCGACTGACTTGAAATCCCTCTCCAGAAAATTGGATGAAGTTTTTATCACGGTCTCGGATAACACTGCCCGAATAGTCTCGATCGAGAGAAAATTGGAAAGCCTGGATCCTGTATTTCTATCAACGAGACAAAAATTATCTCGCTTAGAAGCTAAACTCGAAGATTTGGAAGGCCGTAGCCGAAGAAATAATGTTGTAATACTCGGGCTTCCAGAAGGGGAAGAGGGCCAGAATGCAGTAGTCTTTGTGCAGAAGCTGGTAGACCGGCTTGCTGGTCCCTCTCCCTTTGGTCCAGTGTACACGATAGAGCGTGCTCATTGGTCCCTGCGACCAAAACCCCCACCTGATGCTCCCCCCTGTCCCATTATCTGCCACTTTCTGAATTATCTGGAAAAGCAGCATTTCTTGCAGAAAGTCAAGGCCTTACAAGAAGTCAGATGGGAGAAGGTGAAGTTGAGAATTGCTCAAGACATCCCTGGCTCGGTTCGTCTGAAGCGGAAAGCATTCCACCCTATTGTATCTAAGATTATAGTGGCAGGGTTAAATTCAGGATGGGGTACCCAGCTAAGTTACAAGTCTCAGTAAATGGCTCTTGGCTTAATTTTGAAGATCCTGAAGCTGCGCTACTAAGCCTTAAATCAATGCTGCAAGATTTGTTCCGGACAACCTGAGAGTGCCTCTGGAGTATCGGGATTCACTGAGAGCTGCTGAGTGAACTGTTACTCTTTTCTTTCATGGAGAAAGCTTTTTTCAATGACCGAATTCTGCTGTGTTTATTTTCTCAGTTGGAACTGGGCTACTAGTATACGGCCTGCCTGTTACCATTTCCATGCCCTGGCCTTTTGGTGTTAATATTGTTTCAGGGCGAATCTTTTTGGGGGTTCTGATGATGGCTCATTTGGGACTGCATTCAGGAGAATACTACATGCTCAGTTTCTGGGGCTAGCATACGTGGGGAAGGCTTTTGGTTAATGGCTTCCTGATTAGATCTTATATGTTAGTTTTTCAGGTTTCAGAGCTGTTTCGGGCTTTCATTGCGCTTTTGGCAGGCCAATTGGACTGGGATATGACCACAAGAGAGCGTAGTTTGCCCAATTAACATACGTCTGGGTGATTTTGAGTAGAGAAGGATCTCTTTCAGTCTCTATGCCATTCCGGTTTCGCAGGAGGTATTTTGGAACTAGGGGTTGGCTACCCCTGGGTAGTCACTTCTAGTTGTTTTCTCATTTCGGGATCTCGTTTCGGCTGTCATCTTGTTTCTCGTTTATTCATGTTCTCAGTTCAAGATTGGGGCTATCCCTTTGTACTAGCTTCTCCCCTGGCTCTGGTTTTTGGTGCAGTTTTCTATGAGAGACAGGCAATTTTCAATTCTCATTTTGGTGTCACTTGGTTACCTGCCATATTCACGTCTCTGATAGCTTGTTTCCTTTTTTTTTTTTTTTCTTTCTTTCTAGTTCTATTGGATTCACTATCATATGTCCACAGGCACTGGAAGCCCGAGACCGCTCTTTAGGCATTAAGGGCTAATTAATTGTCAATGTAATTCATAAACTACTTCTATACCTAGAGATATGTGGGTGTTCATCAGCAGAGGATATTCTCGGGGGGCGGGAGGGGGAGGAAATGACCCAGTGCTGTGCTAAGCGTTGCTTGTGACAGATTGGGGGTTGGGAGGGGGTGGGCGATGGGTGCTTGTTGGGGGTGGGGTGTACTGGGGCCTAAAGTTGGGCTTTTGATGGGGGTTAGGTGGTGGGAGGGCCTAACAGCAGCAACGGTAGGGTCAGATTACATGTTCTATATACCCTGAGTGCAGGGCCGAATCTATTAAACCTAGTAGTCTTTAGCAGGTGGCCAAGGAGGTGACTTTTGCAACGTGGAACGTCAAGGGGATCAGGAAAAAATCTAAGCAATATCAGGTTCTTAAACATTTAAGCCTACACGCCCTCAGATAACCTTCCTACAGGAATCGTGATTTATTAGAAGCTGAAGCCTCACAAATGAGGAGACAACAGGTGGGGACGGTGTATGAGGCTCAAGGCCCTCCAATAGTTGTGGGGTCATGCTTATTATTAACAGGGCATTCCTTTGTTTCACACAAGTCATCAAGGATCCTGAGGGTAGGTTCGTTTAGTTATAGGTACTCTCTGGTCAGTACCATTGTTACTGGGCAGTATATACGCCCCTAATGCAGATGATCCTGGGTACTTCTATGAGACTTATAAATACAATCCTGCCTTTCCTTCCTATAAGGATTATTCTGGGGGGTGACTTTAATTAAGTCGTAGACTCAAACCTCGACAGGTCAGGTGGTGGATCGGGGAAGGGTTTCTCCAGGTCAGAGGGCTTTTAGAGACCTACTGGATCAATGCAGGCTCTGTGATGTCTGGCGTGTCCTATTTCCGGATTCCAAGGAGTTTACCTACAGGTCATTGGCACACGGCTCGCAGTCCCGCATTGATTACATTTTCATTTCTCAGACTCTCTTGCCTGGGGTCAGGACCTCGTCGATCCAACCTGGTCCTGTTTCCAATCATTCCTTGGTATTGTGTAAACTGGCATTTCAGGATGTTTCAAAGAGAGAAACAAGATGGAAACATAATGATCAATTGCTTAAAAATTCTAAATATTGTAAACTCATAAGGGAACATACTGAGGCCTTTTTTTTGTCCAACCCTTAAACAGTGCAAAACTGGACATTATATGGGGGGCTTTTAAGGCCTACATGAGAGGCATTCTTATTAGTATGGTGGTGACTAGGAAAAGAGCTAGGGAGAGGGAATTACTATCTTTATTATCCCAAATTTAGGTACTTGAAATTAATGTTTCGGCCAATACTCCAGAAGAAGACAGGACGAAGCTCCTATTGTTGAGAGATAGATATTTAGAGTTACTCCGGGAAAAGGCAGAGTTAGCTATCATATGTACTAGAGCTAGTTACACTGATCAGGGAGAGAAGGCAGGGCGCCCATTGACACTCCGTATCAAGCAACAAGAATCTGTGAGATTCATCCCTTCTATCAGGGCGTCAGCTGATGGGTCTCTGAAAACATCTCCTACCGAGATAGTTCAAGAATTTGCAGTATACTACAAAACGCTGTACGGGGACATGGACCATCCCCCTAGCCCTGTAAGCGTGGAGAAGTATCTGATAGACTCCCACCTGCCCTGCCTCCCAGCACGTCACAATGACTCTCTAGTCTCCTTTATATCACAGGAAGAAATTGCTGA
Source organism: Neoceratodus forsteri (assembly GCA_016271365.2). Taxonomy (NCBI): domain Eukaryota; kingdom Metazoa; phylum Chordata; order Ceratodontiformes; family Ceratodontidae; genus Neoceratodus; species Neoceratodus forsteri. Next base: position 347,784,589 of record CM028134.1, on the reverse strand, counting down.
GGTTATCAATGGTTTACCTTCAGCTAAAGCTCCTGGTCCCAACGGATTTTCTTCCCTTTTCTACAAGATGTTTCGAGATCTCTTACTACCAATACTTAATAGATTATTTCAACATATTCTATCCGGGACGGAGGTTGATTGTCACCTCTTTGAAGCCTTGATAGTACTTCTCCCCAAACCAGACAAAGACCCAGAGCTTGTCCAAAGTTATAGGCCTATATCTCTTCTAAATCATGACATTAAAATTCTCTCAAAGATTTTAGCTAATAGGCTATCTGTGGTACTCCCTGAGTTAATAGGCATGAATCAGGTAGGATTTATAAAAGGACGCTCATTGGCAGACCACTTGCATACTTTATCTCACGACTTCTCGGCTACCAGAGACGCTGAGTTCCCAGCAGGCCTGGTCTCTCTGGATGCCGAGAAGGCGTTCGATCGGGTAAATTGGAGTTTTTTGTTCATGGTATTGAGTGCTTTCAAATTCCCTCCGGTATTTATATCCTGGGTTGCTGCACTATATAAATCCCCTACAGCAAGAATCTCAGCAAATGGGGCTTTCTCTAACTCCTTCCCACTCCATTCAGGGTCTAGGCAGGGCTGCCCCCATCGCCTCTGTTATTTAATTTTTACTTGGAACCCCTCATTCAAAACATTCTCAAAAATATCTCTGTACAAGGTATTTGGGTTGGGCGCCATGAAATTAAAGTCACCGCGTACGCAGATGATTTGTTGATACACCTCTCCCATCCGGTATCATCAATACCGCCCCTACTGAATGAAATAGCCAGATTTAGCGAGCTGTCTAATTACAAGCTGAATGCCAGTAAATCCTTATTTCTTCCATTAAACCACAAGGTATTCAAGAACGATATTAGTCCCCTAGGCTTATGCTGGACCCCTACAGCATTTAGGTATTTGGGCATTAAGTTATCCCGTAACCCCTCAGCATGGTTTAAGGATAACCTGGATTCTCTCTCACAGGTTATTATTCACGACCTTGACAGATGGTATAAACTTCCCATATCATTATGGGGCAGGATTAACATAATTAAGATGAATGTCTTTCCTAGAACTTTTTAACCCCTATCCCTTCTCAATACTTTTATCCCTATACGCTGGTTTAAAAAATTGCATGGTATATTTACTAAATTTATTTGGGCTGATAAATACCCCCGTTTGGCTTATTATAAACTAGCTGCCCCAAAATTTGAGGGAGGGCTCCGGATTCCCCATATGGCATTGTACTACTGGGCCAGTCACCTAGTAAAATGCACGAGATGGATATCCCCGGGCCTTGAAATGGAACAACCAGTATGGCTTAAGATTGAATTAGATGTAATTAAAGCTAAATGCCTGGACCCCTTAACCCTATTTTACCTCAAATTGTCTCAGGTAAAGACAGCAGACTGTCCTACAGTAGGTATCTCTTTTAAGAGTTTTTGCACAGTTATGTTTATTTCTTCATTACTCCCCCCAGACTGACTTAGCTCAGTCCATTTGGAACTCCCTATATTTTACTATTAACAGGAAGCAGATTCCCAGTAAGTGGTTGCCACAATTAGGTGATGGAAAATTGCTTTCCTTGGTGGATGGGGAGGGACACTTGTTGTCTCCAGGTGGAATTATTGAAAAATTTCTCATTCCGGTTTCATCTCACTTTAAGGTTATGCAGTTAAGACACCTACTCACAATAGTCCTGGGGAACATTCCCCCTTCCCAGAAGGTATCAGCCTTGATACCTGAAATCTCCCTACTGTCTGGTTCTTCAGGCACTGTATCTAAATTATACAGAGTGCTGTATCATAAAAAATACAGGGACTCCTTTGGACCTACTAGACTCTGGAACTCACTCCTTCCTCAATAGCAGTTGGATTGGCAATCCCTATGGAGATCCTGTCATAAATATGTTTCCCAGGACAGATTGCGTCTCATGCAATACCATATATTACATAATATGTATTGTACCCCTGTTAAACTAAAGAAATGGGGTTTCTCGAATTCTAGTACATGTATTAAGTGCATGCAGGAAGAAGGAATGCTTCTTCATATGTTTTGGTCCTGTCCCAAAGTTTCCCCTCTATGGAATTCAATCAAGATGTCTCTGGATCCCCTTCTGGGCCTTCAGGAGTACTTTATTCCTGAGATATGTCTCCTAGGGGACATGTCCCCTGTCAGGGTCAGAATCAGGAAATTTCATATTTCCATGATTGCTCTATCTGCTAAGAAACTCATTTTATGCCATTGGAAAGATAAATCCACCCCATCTTTCCAAGAGTGGTTGCACGAAATCAGTGCTAATCTACGAACAGAAAAGGCGATTGCAAGCCTTCATAATAGACTTGCAGCTCCTAGTAAAATATGGGATCTCCTCCACTCCTTACTCTCACTGTCTCACCTATGATTATGCCACACCTTACTCTTTCTCATATGTCCAATGGGAATAATCACTGCACTTAAGGGTTATATGGTCTTGTTGCTGCTGTAGGGGAGGGGCAAGGGGATGGGCAGTTCTTTCTGTGCATATGGTATGTTACATCTTGTTCCATTGTAACTGCCCTTTATAAAGGGAAATGTATCAATAAAGTTTAAATTAAAAAAAAAAGAAGAATACTTGGGTGAATCCCGTCAGGCCCCATTGCTTTGTCCACCTTCAGTTTTAAGAGTTCTTTCAGAACCCTTTCTTCTGTGAATGGACTGGTATCAACCCCCCTATCCAGAGTGCTTCTATTCTTTAGTTAAGGTGCCTCCCCTCCTCTTCTTTTGTGAATACTGAGCAGAAGTATTCGTTCCGGATCCCTTCTTTTTCACTGTCACCCTCTGTCCACCCTTCCTTCCCTTTATTAAGCCTCACTATCCTTCCCTTTGTCTTTCTTCGCTCCTTAATGTACCTATAAAAGGTTTGATCCCCCTTCTTAACTGAGTTGGCTATCTTTTCCTCAGTTTGGGCCTTTGCTATTCTGACTGCCTTCCCCACTTCCTTCTGCTTTAACAGATACAGTTCTCTGGCCTGCTCCTTCTGTGTTTCCTTATACTTCCTGAATGCTACCTTTTTCTCCTTAATCTTCCCCACCACCTCTTTTGAGAACCATAGTGGTTTTTCCTTTGTTTTGTTTTGTTGATTTGCTTAAGGCTTGTTGCTTCTGTGATGGCTGTTTTGATATTTCCCCATTGTTCTTCCACCACTCCTTCTTGCCCATTTCCTAATGCTATTCTGAGGCACTCTCCCATTTTCCCAAAGTCAGCATTCCTAAAGTCCAATATTCTTGCTTTTGTATGGCTTGACTGTATGGCTGTGTTTATCGTGAACCACACTGTTTGGTGTTCACTTGTTCCCAGATAGCTACCCACTTCGAAATCCGAGATCCTTTCTCTGTCCCCATTTGACAGTACCAGGTCTAAGATTGCTCCCTCCTGAGTGGGTTCCAACACTAGCTGTCTGAGGCATGCCCCCTGTAGGGCATCAAGAATAATCCTGCTCTTGGACGTGGCTGCAGCAAAGGTGCTCCAGTTAACATCTGGCATATTCAGGTCTCCCATCAACAATATCGCTTTTTCTGCCATTCTAAGGATGCCATCTATCATTTCCTTGTCCATTGCCTCCCCCTGAAATGGAGGTCTGTATACAACCCCCGTGTGAATTGTGGTGCCATTTCCTGTCTCCAGGGTGACCCACAGTGCCTCCTCTACTCCCTGTTTACCCTTTAGTTCCATTGCTTTGATCACTTCCCTTACATAAAGAGATCCTCCTCCTCCTCCTCTTTTGCCCTTCCTGTCCCTCCTGTAGCTTGTGTACCCTGGTATGTTGACATCCCAGTCATGGTTCTCTGTGTACCATGTTTCTGTGACTGCCACGATATCCAGGTGTCCCACTTCCATCAAGGCCACTAGTTCAGGGAGCTTGTTACACAGACTATGGGCATTGTTACTTATCACCCTCCATTTTTTGATGGCCTTACCCCTTTTAGCCCCATCCCTGTCCTTACTGCCTTTGCCTTTTTCTGCATTTACCCCTGTCTGCCCTGTCTGCTCCCTATTGACTTCTCTACCTTGGTGTTTATCTTGCTAACTACTAAGTTTTATGGGGGGAGGCTGGGATTTCCCTGCTCCTTTTCAGTGTCTCCCCCCTTGGCTGATTTAAATGCTTGCCAATGAAGCATTTAAACCTATCACCTAGGATTCTGGTTCCCCTCCCAGACAAATGCAGACCATCACACCAGTGTAGGCCTGTATCCCTCCAGGTGGACCCCAGTCCCCAATGAAGCCAAAACCCTGAGCTCCACACCATTTTTTCAACCATTCATTGAATCCCATGGTGTGGAGTGCCCTCCGAGAAGGTAATCGTATGTATTACTTGTCTAAGGCCCCTCCCCAACCCTACAAACTCCTCTTGCACTGCTTTGATCCTGTTCAGAGCCAGGTCATTTGTCCTTAGGTGGACAATGACATCCAGCTCCCTCCCTCGTGCAGCTGCTCCCATGATCCTGAGGATTCGCTCCCTGTCCCTCCAAGCCATGGCACCAGGCAGGCACCTTACCTCCCTTTCCCCTTCCTCCCCCAGTTCTACCCCCTAACAATTGAGTCTCTCACCAAGAGTTGTTTTCTTCCCCTGTGGGGTCCCATGCCACCCTCCTGTGGGTCTCCTTTGTGGAGGTTCCCAGCATCCCCCTTGGTCTCCACTGTAGGTGCCTCTCTAGAGGAACCACTCTCCACCAGAACAGCATATGAACTGTGGAGAGGTACAACCGGAAGGATGCACCTCTGCACCACCACTCTCTCCCTACCTGAGTCCACCTTGGTCCAACCGCTCTTCTTTCTTGGCAACCTCTGAGGTAGCAGCGTTTTCCCTTGTGGTCCCTGGGTGGGAGAGGAGGTTACAAGAATCCTAGCCAGGTCAGCCTGGAGACAGGCAACCTCCTCCCTCAGACCAGAGAGGTGCCTACAAATAGGGCAGCATCGCAACCTCCCGAATGACTCCCAGAAAACTGCCAACCCACAGTCATAGCAATGCACCACTCCCATAATGTCTTATTTTGTGGCCCTCTCCTGTTGCTTTGTATGCTTACTCTCTCCTCCCTGTTTTTTTTTTTTTTCTCTTACTGCCTATGTGCCCGTACAGCTCTCACCCTTCCTGTTCTGGGACAGGAACTTCTGTATTCTTCAGTAGTCTCCTTCTTCCTTGCTCAGAGTCAGACCTCCAGCAGCTAGTGGGAGAGGGAGAGCTATGCTTTTCCTTCAAGGATGATGAAACCTATGTGCCTCAGTGATCCTTCCCTTCCTACTGCCAAACAGGAAGTTCCTGTTGTTAGTCAAATCCAGTGCCTATAAAAGTAGAACTGGCTAAGCGTGGGAGGGTGGAGGGGAGGAAGGAGGGCGATTAGTAAGAAAAGTTCTAGCTTTTTAGTCTGCTGCTCCTTGCTCTGAAAGCAAGATTCCTGTCTGCCAAAAGCTAGCAGTAGAGAACTGTAATTGGAGACACCTGGTTTTCTACTGCTTAAGCTACACCCCAATTAACTTATCTCTTCCCCTCCTGACTTAGCAAACTACAATGTTCATATAGTTCCCTTTCCCCAACACAGAAAAACACACTGACTATCTTTTTTTACCCTAAATGAGACCCACCACTTCTAATAAAGTATCTGTTTGCTTAATCCCAATAGGCACGGACTCCTGCTGAGATAGAAGTGTTCTATTAGTAAGAAAAGTTCTAGCTTTTCAGTCAGCTGCTCCTTGCTCTGAAAGCAAGATTCCTGTCTTCCAAAAGCTAAATAAAAACAATGGTACCATGAATACAGGTACCATGTTCCAGACTCATAAACAGCCCCTCCTTAGGACTCCTGAGGAAATTTTTTGACCTCTTCTTGCTTTAAACTCTTCCACTTGCAAAACTGGGCATTAGCAAGAACCCCCACTGGAAAGCAAGTTGTTGAGTCTAGGATTGTCAAAACTAGGTCTAAAAGGTTTAGAGCCCTTTTAGAAAATGGGCTTCTTACTTGCTGCAATCTGATTGGTCAGTACCCTCAAGATAGGGGTACATTAAGTTTCAATAGATGACCGGCAACTAAGAAGTACCAGCCTATACTGCCCCTTAACCACTCTAGTATCCTAGTACCCACCTCGGCTCCTAATTGGACAAAATGCTTCATCTCCATTTGAAATTGACACCATTTTTGCAGTCGCTTAGCGAGAGATCCTGCCCCTACCCTCCCAATTCAGTGCCACCCCACATGAACCCAGACCTGGCCACATCAAAAAGTATCACAATTTAAAAAAGAAATATTTTAAATAAAAGTGAAGCTGTCCTCTGATATACTTCTTACATCACCGTAGTCACCAACGAAAGTTATTCAAAACTCGCAGCTACGCCTACTACATAAAGTTGGCTCTTTCCACATTTCCCAACAGAAAATGCTTCCATTTTAAAATAAACAAAATCTGACATTACGGAACCTCGGTATCTCCACAATGCAGCCACCCCTTTCTCAGTATCCTATGACTAATCCTCCGTCTGCTGTTTAACTCACGTTCCAGCTCTAAGCAGCTGATTTCGGGCGCCCAGTACCATCGCACTGCTGACTCTCCGCCTCGCCGTCTTCTTAGCTTCCTCCCGGTCCCGGTCCCGGTATTGCAACCACGTAAAACTGGACACCAGCAGAGCCCCGACACAAACTGCATACCACCCCCCGGAGTCTCCAAGCTTCCTCTTTACTCAGCAATCAGTCCCAGTATCGCAACAACGTAAAACTGCACACCAGCAGACCCCCGTCACAAACTGCACACCAACCCCCCCCCCACGGAATCTCCAATAGGACAAAAATCCATACTGCCAACTGTGGGCAACTTGGACATGGTATGTGCAGTGATTTTTTTAGTCATGTGATTCAACCATGTGTGTGCTGGGACTAGATCAATGAAGTTTGCTGCGATAACATCATGGGTCTGGCCCCTGACTGATCAATTAGAGCTTAGGGATTGTTCTTGCCATTATATAATTAAGCAATAAGGCATGACAGGGTGTGGTATATCATGGGATTTCATCACGCCCTGGGTAGTTGGGCATGAGGCCACAGGCCGAGTGCGTCCAACCACCCGAGAAGTGATGATATCCCATGATATACCACACCCAGGAGTGACTTATTGCTATTATGAACCGAGTTTAAGTTTTATAAATTAAAAAAACAAACAAACAGGTTTTAAAACATTTTATGAAAGAGCTTTTGGGTGGTGTAGGAGTACATTTTGAAAAAATAGTTCTCAGACAGTAGAGAACAAAGAGGCTTGTGGTGCTGGAACTTTTTTGAAGCCATGATGATGTAGCCCGATATCATCATGGCTTCAAAGAGCTCTTAGCCAATCAGACTCCTCTATTTATGATCCTCAGTTCATAGTTCCCATCATAAGGTATCCCAGAGCTGAGAAGGGCCAGTTTTTAACTTCTGGCATTCACGTATAGTATGTTCCGTCAGTGGCAGTTGTGGTGGATGATGGAGTTGTTGATGTTTTTTAATCTACATTTTGGTTTGGTTTACTGTAAGCATTAGTCAGCATTTTGTATGTGAGGTCATGCGTGACAGATGGGCAGTTTGAAAAAAATGGACAGTTCGTTTAGAGGGAGGCAGTAGTGTGTGGCAGTAGTGAGCAGGACAAAGTATGGATAGCGTGGCCATTGGCAGCAGTTGCTGTATGTGATTGTTTTTTTTCTCCCTTGTAGTAAGCAGGAGACAGTTGTGCATGTGGCAATGTAAATATACATTTTCCCATGAGTGGACATTGTGTTGTTCCAGCTTGGGAGGGGGGGTCAAAACTTGAGGCTGACCATTGCCGTTGCAGTTGCCTGTTTAACGCTTGCGTTTGGTTCAGCGGAATTTCTCAGGCATGAGCAGGCTGGTGGACGGAGGCTTTTTGAAGTCGTAATTATGTTGTGAAATACAATCACGGCTTCAAATATCTCTCAGCCAATCAGGTTTGTAGAATTTTTTTATCCAGTTCATAATAATAGTTGTAATACTCTGTACTTTAAGCAAAAGGGTTCTGAAAGTTTTTGTACGGTTTGTATGACTATCATACTTTTCTGGATTATCAGAAACATTTGGAACATTTGAACCTTTTGTGGTTCTCCCATCCCTAATCTTCCTCCTCTGTTGTGATACTGCATCTTGTAGTGCAGTGGCCTGAGCAGATGAGGACCAAGGGACAGCGATCCTATTTTCATACAGTCATCCTCTGTACAAAAGAATTAAGGGAAATAATACAGGAAATACCTGAGTACATAGAAACATAGAAACATAGACTTTGAAGGCAGATAAGGACCGCTAGGCCCATCTAGTCTGCCCATTTCCCTACCTACAGGATAGGCCGCAGATCCTAGTTAACCAACAGCCTATTTCTTCCTACCCCCCACAAGAATTGCCTTATGTCTGTCACATGCATTCCTGAATTCTCCCACAGTTTTAGACCCCACAACCTCCTCAGGAAGGCTGTTCCATGCATCCACTACCCTTTCTGTGACATAATACTTCCTCACATTGCCCCTGAACCGCCCTCCTTCTATCTTTAAATTGTGTCCTCTTGTTCTTGCAAGTCTCTTTTTCTGAAAGATGCTACCCTCTTGGACTTTGTTGATTCCACTGCGGTACTTAAAAGTTTCTATCATGTCCCCCTCTCCTTCTTTCCTCAAGGGTATACATATTAAGCTCCTTTAGTCTCTCCTCATACGGCTCTCTTGCAGACCCTGCACCATTTTAGTTGCCCTCCCTGACTGCCTCTATCCTGTCTATGTCCTTGGAGATGGGGTCTCCAGAACTGAACACAATACTCCAGATGGGGTCTCACCAACTGTCTGTACAGAGGGATAACAACTTCCTGTTTTCTGCTGATGATGCCTCTCCCTATACATCCCAGTATACCCCAGCCCTCCCTACTGCCTTCTCACATTGCTTGCTAACCTTCAGGTCATCTGATATGATTACCCCCAGGTCCCTTTCCTTTTTTGTTTTTGTTACTACCTCCCCACCCATTGTATATTCTTCCCCTGGGTTCTTGTTTCCCAGGTGCATTATTTTGCACTTCTTTGCATTGAATCCTAGCTGCCATACTTCTGACCATTCCTCCAACCTTGCCAAGCCCCTTTTCATCCTTTCCACGCCTCCTTGTGTATCAACCCTGTTGCAGATCTTTGTGTCATCTGCAAAAAGGCATACTTTTCCTTCTAGTCCCTCTGCAATGTCACTGATGAAGACATTAAAAAGGACTGGACCCAATACGGAACCCTGCGGTACCCCACTAGTAACCGCCCTTTCTTCAGAGTGGACTCCATTTACAATTACTTTCTGTGTCCTGTTGTCCAGCCAATGTTTTACCCAGGCTACTACCCTGGGTCCCACTCCCAGGCTGGCTAATTTGACTATTATCTTTGTGTGGGACTGTGTCAAATGCCTTGCTAAGTCTAGGTAGGCCATGTCCACAGCCCCTCCCTGGTCTACTACTTTGGTCACCCAGTCAAAGAAATCTATTAGATTCGTCTGACATGACCTTCCCGCTGTGAACCCATGCTGCCTTGGGTCCTGTGCTCCACTGACCTCTAGGTACTCGACTATTCTTTCCTTCAGAAGTGACTCCATCACTTTCCCTACCACAGAGGTCAGACTGACAGGTCTGTAGTTTCCTGCCTCTGTCTTGGACCCACTTTTGTGAAGGGGAATCACATCCGCCTTCCTCCAGTCCTTGGGTACCACACCATCCTCCCATGATTTATTAAAAAGAGTAGCCAGTGGTTTCACTAGTTCCTCCCTTAATTCTTTTAGAATTCTGGGGTGAATTCCATCAGGACCCATTGCTTTGTCCACCTTCAGTTTTAGGAGTTCTTGCAGAACCTTTCTTCTGTGAAAGGACTGGGATCGACCCCCTATCAAGAGTGCTTCTGTTAATTGGATTAGGCACTCCCTCCTCTTTGTGAATACTGAGCAGAAATATTCGTTCAGTATTCCTGCTTTTTCACTGTCCCCTCTGCCTACCCAATGCTCATTCTATTCAGCCTCACTATCCTCCTTTGTCTTTCCACGCTCGCTGATGTACCTATAAAAGGTTTTATCCCCTTCTCAACTGAGTTGGCTATCTTTTCCTCAGTTTGGGCCTTTGCTATTCTGACTTCCCTCCCTGCTTCCTTCTGCCTTAACTGGTACAGCTCTCTGTCCTGCTCCTTCTGTGTTTCCTTATACTTCCGGAATGCTATCTTTTTCTTCCTGACTTTCACAGCCACCTCTTTTGAGAACCATAGTGGCTTTTTCTTTCGTTTTGATTTGTTTATTTGCTTCACACAAAGGCTTGTTGCCTCTGTAGCTGAGTTTAATGTGAACCACACTGTTTGATGGTCACTTGTCCCCAGATGGCAACCCACTTCTAGATCTGAGATCCTCTCACTGCCCCCGTTTGAGAGTACGAGGTCTAAGATTGCTCCCTCACGAGTGGGTTCCGAAACTAGCTGTCTAATTCCTGCCACCTGTAGGGCATCAAGAATGGCCCTGCTCTTGGATGTGGCTGCAGCAAATGTGCTCCAGTTAACATCTGGCATATTCAGGTCTCCCATCAACAGTATCTCCCCTTTCTCTGCCATTCTAAGAATGCCTTCTATCATATCCTTGTCCATTCCTTCCCCCTGACATGGGGGTCTGTACACAACTCCTGTGCGGATTGTGATGCCCTTTCCAGCCTCCAAGGTGATCCACAGTGCCTCCTCTCCTCCCTGTTTACTCTTTTGTTCAGTTGCTTTTATCCCTTCCTTTACATAGAGAGCTACTCCTCCCCCTCTGCTCCCCTGCCTGTCTCTCCTGTAGGTTATGTACCCTGGTATGTTATCATCCCAGTCATGGTTCTCTGTGTACCATGTTTCTGTGACTGCTACGATATTCAGGCATCCCTCTTCCATTAAGGCCATCAGCTCAGGGAGCTTGTTGCCCAGACTACGGGCATTGGTACTCATTACCCTCCATTTCCTGATGGCCTTACTCCCTTTTGCCCCATCCCTGTCCTTCTTGCCTTTGTCACTTTCTCCATTTACCCCTGCTCTTCTCCCTATTGACACCTCTATGTTGGTGTTTGCCGCACTTACTACCGTGATTATTTGGGGGGGCTAGGATTTTCCTGCTCCTTTCCAGTGCCTCCCCCCTTGGCTAGTTTAAAAGCTTGCCAATGAAGCATTTAAACCTATTACCTAGGATCCTGGTTCCCCTCCCGGACAGATGCAGCCCATCATGCCAGTATAGGCTTGCTTCACACCAGGTGGACCCCCAGTCCCCAATGAAGCCAAATCCCTGAGCTCCACACCAGTTTTTCAACCACTGATTGAATCCCATGGTACGGAACACCCTAGCCTCTCCTATGCCATAGATGGGTAGCACCTCCAGGCTTACCGTGGCGTGTTGCTACTTGACAAGGCCCCTCCCCAATTCCACAAACTCTTCCTGCACTTCTCTAATCCCTTTCTTAGCCAGATCATTTGTCCCTAGGTGGACAATGACATCCAGCTCCCTTCCCTGTGCAGCTGCTCTGGCAATCCTGAGGATTCGCTCCCTGTCCCTCCAAGCCATGGCGCCAGGCAGGCACCTTACCTCCCTCTCCCCTTCCTCCCCCAGTTCTACCTTCCTAACAATGGTGTCCCCCACCAGGAGTTGTTTCCTTCCTCCCTTTCCCCTTCCTCCCCCAGTTCTACCCCCTAACAATTGAGTCTCTCACCAAGAGTTGTTTTCTTCCCCTGTGGGGTCCCCTGCCACCCTCCTGTGGGTCTCCTTTGTGGATGTTCCCAGCATCCTCCTTGGTCTCCACTGTGGATGCCTCCATAGAGGAACCACACTTTGCCAGAATGGCATAGGAATTGTGGAGAGGTACAATGGGAAGGATGCACCTCTGTTCCACTACCCTCACCCTCCCTGAGCCCACTGTGGTCCAACCGCTCCTCTTTCTTGGCAACCTCTGAGGCAACGGCAGTGGCACTGGTGGTCCCTGGATGGAAGAGGAGGTCCCACAAATCCTGGCCAACTCAGCCTGGAGATGAGCAACCTCCTCCCTCAGCCCAGAGAGGTGCCTGCAGATGGGACAACACTGCATCCTCCAGAACATCTCCCGGAAGACTGCTGCTCCACAGCCACTGCACTGCACCACTCCAATCATGTCTTTTTTCTGGCCCCTTAACTGTTTGCAATCCTTACTCTTTCCTCTGTTTTTTTCTCTCTCTCCTTACTTTCTGCCTGTGTGCCCTTTAAGCTCCTGATTGTCCTGTTCTGAGACAAGAATATCCTATATTTCGCAGTAGACCACTTACTTGCTCAGAGGCAGACCTCCAGCAGCTAGAGGGGGCCAGAGAGCTACTCTTGCCCTTCTAGGATGGTGGGTCCTTGGTGGTTCTGTGATCACTCACTTCCTGCCCCTAAACAGGAAGTTCCTGTTGTCAGTCAAATCCTGTGCCTATAAAAATAGAACTAGCTTTGGGTGAGGGGGTGGAGGGGAGGGAAGGAGGGCAATATAGTCCCAGTAGAGAAGTCCAGTCACACAGCAGTCCTTTCTCCTGGTATCTTCTGCCAAGCTACTAGCAGAAACTTTCTAAGGCAGTCTTTAAATGTAGCTTCCTTCTAGCTAAGCCACTCCCCCTACTTACCAGTTCTTTCTACAAGTAATTTAAACCTCACAGCAGTTAAGTCCTTTCAGTCACCTGAGATTTACACCTAGATAACTCTTCAGATACCCATTCAGTTCAGTTAACCCAAACACACATTTTTTTTTTTTTTGTATGTTAGTTTTTTTACCCTTAATTAAAGGTCAAATACAAAAGTTCTTCTACTATAGTCCCAGCAGAGAAGTCCAGTCACACAGCAGTCCTTTCTCCTGGTGTCTTCTGCCAAGCTATATATTGAATTCCATCTAACGAAGTTTTTCAGAACGTTCGCTGAGATATCAGACGCTCTCTAAATGCACCAAAAGAGAGTGGGGGAGAGACAGGGAAGTATAGGCAGGCAATATAGCTTAGAGGTTATTCTACTGAGCTATGAACTTGTAAACTCAGAGCACAGCATCTGAATCCCACAACTGCCATGTGCATACTGTGTGACTGAGGAAGTCAGTATTTCTTAGCAAAATATTTCATCATAGTCTTGTAGTAAAATTTTTTTCTGACACCCTTAGATTCATCCTAAATGTATGTTTAACTTTCTCAGATATTTTAAAAAAGACTTTTTACTACTAACTTTGCAATTAATGACTAAGGTCATTAAAGATGATTGCCACTCGCAACAAGCTTTGCACTGAGGTTACCTATAGAATGCATACTACACACGTAGATGTGGATACATTAGGATGCTATGACCATATGTTTCTAATGGTGAACAGCACAACACAGTACCAAGATATTTAATTTTTATTATGGCGCATTTGGCATGGGAGGGGAACGTTTAAAAATTTTTAAATCCTGTATCTTAGTTCAGCAATGAAAGAAAATTAAAGGAAAAATATATACATATTTTGCCAGAAATATTATTGATGAAACAAACTACAAAAAAATGCTCCTTTTGCCTAGTGTTCTCATAGATCACACCTGGAAATAAGCTTTGGCTTATTGAGCCTTTCCCAGCCAAAAATTCTAAATAAATAATTAAATTGGCCTATCCTGTAGGTAGGGAAATGGGCAGACTAGATGGGCCTAGCGGTCCTTATCTGCCGACAAAGTCTATGTTTCTATGTTTCTATTGGTCACAATTGGGAGGGGGTACACTAGAATCTGCAGACATATAAGTGAACACAGTGTACTGAGTTTTAAGACTAGGCTTGATAATATACCTAAAGTGAAAAGGCATTTAGTTTATTGCTGTTGGATTAAAGAGCTCTGGGATAAACGCTAACAAAAAACTCAATATTTAAACAATATTTAGCTTGTATTTCCTATTTAATACATATTTATCCTCCCCATTATTCATTACTGATGAAATTTGCACAAACACAGCAGGCCTGATTCTCAAAGGTATATGCCTGGCGTAACTTGACTTGCACCCCCAAAAATGATGCAAGTACCAAGTTACGCCAGAAGATGTGACATTCTGTATTCTGCAAAGCAGCCTGTGACATGTTGCAGGCTGCTTGCGCCAAAGTGGACTTAGGCCATCAGTTATGCCCTAAACCCCCTGAGACATGGTGCTAGGGGGTTTATGGCAGCAGTTGCACCCTATTCTGTAAGGGCAGCAACAAAGTCCCCCAGGGTGCTATTCTACAACAACCCCCAGTGGAAATCCACCAAAGTACAGCTACACAACCTTTTAGCTGGTGTAAGTGTACTTACGCCCACTGGGGGTTGTGCAGATCTGCCACCGGGTCAGTTCCCAAGACATGTGCGCCCCCATGCCCCTATCCACAGTTTATTAGCAGGAATGCCCCACAGGGCTCCACATGTCCCCCCATGCCCCATCCCCCAAATACATGTTGCCCCCACAGGGCTAGCACGTGCCCCCATAACCCTGATTTGCCAAAAAACCTGCTGGCCTGAGTCATGTCCTAACCCCCAATAATGTAGAAAGAGTCCCTTGGGGGCTCTGCCCATGATCCCCAAAAATGCACATCATGCCCCCATCCCCACCTCCAATAGTTATGCAAACAATGAAAACCGCTCTTCTTGGTAGTCTAGTGATCACTCCAGTGCAGTGCCAGTCCACCCCACACCCCCGACCCATACTCAGTCAGCGACTGGCACAGCCTACCTCTCACCACCATAGCCAACCACTGACTGCGCTTCATATGAACGCGTACTACTGTAAATAGTACATGCTCAATACATTCATTGAGCGTGTACTATTTACAGTAGTGCACGCTCATATGGAGCTCAGTCGGCAGCTGGCCATGGTGGTGAGAGGTGGCCTGTGCCAGTCACCGACTGAGTAGGGTTGGGGGGCCGGGTGGACTGGCACTGCCGGGTGGGGGTCCACTAGACTAGCAGGGAGAACAGTATTTCATTGTTTGCATAACTATTAGGGATCAGGATGGGGGGGCATGACCTAGCCCTGCAGGGATTTTTGTGCATTTTGGGGGTTAGGTGGGCATGAGCAAGCCCCTGAGACTCTTTCTTCTTATTGGGGTCAGGGGTATGACCTACTTGCAGGGCTTTTGCACAAATCGTGTATGGGGAGATGTGCTAGATGTTTCATGGGGCTTTTAAATCATTATTGAGGATTATGGTATGGGCAAGCCCTGGCTTTTATGTTGTTCTTGGGGTTGGGGGTGGGCACTTGTGCCCGTGATATCCAGGGTTACGGCTTGAGACAAGCCCTTCAGGTACACCCACTGTTTGGCATACCTGTGGGACTGTTGCAAGTCGCAGGACTTAGCCACTGGAACCCTGCCCCTTCCAGAACTGGGCGCGGGGTCCTTGGCATAATGGGGACTGGCGCAAGTCACCTTTGTCAGCGACTTGTGCCCTCCTTGTGGAATCGGGCCCAGCATCTTTATCTATTTCTGTTTATCTGCCCCTTCAGTTTATCCCCTACTTGAAGCTATAATCCTTGGTTGTGACATCACAGTCTGTTGCCATGGGAATGACTGTTATGTCACAGGCTTAGTATTTAATTTGTGACCTCCAGTGGGGAATATGCAACTTGAGCAGATTAACTGTTATGGTGCATAGATCCTGTTTTCATGCAAGTGTCCTCAGTAATTAATAATGGGAAGGAAGCATATATAACTAAAGTGAAATATATGCTGAATTATGTTTAAATGTTATGTTTTTCGAAGTTTTCCTGGAGGTATTGGCTGCTCTTTAAGAGAGAATGTAACTTGACAGGCAATATGGTCTTACTTTGCCTTACTGCATCTGTGTGCCTTCTTGCTCACTGAGGTGGTGGGGAAAAGAATTCAATAATTCAGAAAGTCTTCTTCCTTCCCTGTTTATTGCACGTTAGTATTTAAAAAAAAACAGCTTTTCAAAAAAGGCTTATCTTTGATAAACATACATATGTGACTCAAAACTTGTTAACTACAGGTTAAGAAAGGGTTGAAAAAAGAAGTAGGCAGACGACTACAGGGTTAATTCAATTTCTAAAGCAGTGTAAACAGAGTTGAGTATTGCTGTGACACAGGCAGGTGGTATTAGTTTTACCCTGTACACAAGAGCCTGTTTGAGCTCTCCTCTAATGCTCCGAGTGCTTCTCTTTGTTTGATTTTGTTCCTCAGTGCTAATAGGTTTTGTTGAGAGATGGATAAACCTTGTCATTGCTTTGGCAGGTACAGCTCAGCAGCCAACGGGAGCTGTTACAAGTCGCACTGCACCTTTCCTTCAAAAGAAATTGCAAACTGAGGAACTAATCTAAAGAGCAGCGCTTTATTTAGGAGGCGATGCTGTATCAGTTACAGGCCTTAGCCCTAACCACAGCTTGGCTGACACAGTCATGCAATATTGTCTTCAGGGCGAATAGACTTTGAATGTACTATAATGTGTCCAGCCTCGTGGGATTTTGACTGTCTTTTTGCAGCTACATCGTGTGTGTGTGTTTAGTTGTTTCCCCTGTGGGTTTTTTTCAGCCTCTGCAAGCTATACCCCATACCTACAAATAGCAATGAGTTTCTAACCAGCACTATGTCTTGGGCAATTGGCACTCTCAGAGTAAGTCTACCGAAGAGGCAGCTTGTAGGGAGAACAGAGGGCAGGATCCATGAAATGAAAGCCAGGAGAGAAGAAATATTTAAATGGTTTAGTTCTTATGCATCTCTCCAAGCCACACACATGCTGTAAAGCTTCAATCCCAGTGTAAAGCATCATGGGTATGCAAATTGGAGTATGGCAAGCTGCCACAGTTGCACCAGAACTGAACAGGCAGAGTGTGTTTGGTGCATTAGTTGGGGGCGGGGCGGGGTAGAGATCACTTTTATTGCTGCAGTGCAGTTTGAATTTGCTAGGTTGGGGAGTGGGAGGAAGATGGGTACCAGTGGGGAATGGGAGCAGGGAATCAATGAATGCAACATTTTAAGGTAGGGGAAGGGGTGACATTACAGCACAGTGGCTGGGGGATTATTTTTTTCAAGTTCCAGGATTTCATAAAAAACTAAAAATCATGCAGCAAAGTTGGTGCGTCTTCTGCAAAATTCACTAATTTTAAGAACTAAGAATTTCTGTGGCTTCACGCCAGCTTTGCCAGTGGATTAAAAATTCACAGTATCTCTAATCACTAATGCAATGAATAAGCGAAGAAATCACAAAAGATGCTGTTGACAAGAAGAGCAGTGTACAGGAACCTTAAAAGGGATACTGAGTGAGAAAACAAAGGTGTGAACTGTTTTTGTGTCCCTCTTCCAGCCTCAGGCATGCACTCTAAAACCTTAATCCCAGTGCAAAGCATCATGGGTACACACATACCACTCAACCTTTTGTTACTTAAGTGACACGGACACTCAAAATGTGGAATAATGTATACTCAAAGATGGAGATAAAAGCTCAGCACACTGGGTAAAACATTCTGTTTATTTGTACGAAGTTTATTTGATAGGATCTTTATTAAATATTATTAATTTCTGCTTTAAAGTCTAAATTTTCAGTATATCCTGTGTGTGAGCAACACCTTTTTCATGACAGACAGATGAGAGACAAAGCAATTTTGAGGGGTAAAATGAGGAATGTCCCTTGTAATCAGGGACAGTACAGAGGTATGGGTATTAAGCCAGCACCAATTAATTTACTAGGACGTTGCACCAGCATATATCACAGTATGGTGCTTGTGACTTTCAGGCCAACAACTGTGCTGTGCTGGTGCTACAAATTACTGGTTGCAGGTCTGCCAAGAACTCAGTGCTGGTGAGGGATGTAAATACAGTTACAGAAATTATATCTAGCAGCAGAGTCAGGCATTTTAGCTAGAAGCATGTTTTCCTTTGGGGATACCGCTTTGTCAAATATGTCTTAAGATAATGATGTTGTTAGACCAGATAATTATGTTGAAATGTTTGCATAAGAACTAGGAATGAATAAAGCTAATATTTTTTAAATATTTTTTATTTTATTTTGATCCCTCCGTAAGAAAAATACAAGTAGAAATAAGAGTTGTTTTTCCCCATTCAGTCTATTACCCATGGGTAATTTTTCTTTCACAATCTTAGGATCTGAAATAAGTTGGTAATGAGAGTTTGTATGGCTGCCTGATGCTTTTTACTGCCAAATTGACTGATGTGCTGACGTCTAAAACTCTAATTTTTGAGAATTATTGCTTTACAGAGCATTCCTAAATAAGACCTAAGGTTAATTCTAACTTTTTTTTTATTTTTGGTGAGCATTTGGGAAAAACCTTTTATAGAGTCTGCAGCCCACTGGCCCATACAATGAGCCACTTTTCTGTTCAACAAATATGTGCTTTTATGTCGTTTGAAAATTAGTAACTGGGAAAGGCACACAGAGCCAAAGCTTATTTCCAAGTGTGACCTAGGGGAAGGGTTACAGGAGTAAATAGTAAAACAATACATTACATTAAATGGCGCAGATAAAGTGCAGACACTTACTAGTGAGAATACCTAGCTGGTACAAATGTGGAACAGGATAAAGTGCAAATATGTTGTGCAAGCACAGGTGCACTTGAAAACTGAGATTAGCATCAAAGCAGTGCAAAGGCAGTCAAAACAGAGCACTAGGGAACAGGGCCAGATTTTCAAAACCCCCAAAAGTGATGCAGGTGTGGGGAAAAAACTGGCGCAAGTGGGTCTTCACTTGCACAGCTGTAGTTTTTTTCTACATGCACTGCATTTTCAAAGAAGGAGCTGTTTTACAACTGGCTCCACGATTTACGGCAGTTTGCAGACTTGTTCTGAGCTGCTGTGCCAAAATGCTATGCCTGGTTGGGCCAGGCTTAACATAGAAACATAGAAACATAGAAACATAGAAACATAGACTTTGACGGCAGAAAAGGACCACTTGGCCCACCCAGTCTGCCCATTTCCCTACCTACTGGATAAGCTGCAGATTCTAGTTAACCAACAGCCTGCTTCCTGCAACCCCGCACTATAATTGCTTTGTGTCTGTCCCAAGCATGTTTGAATTCCCCCACTGTTTTAGACCCAACGACCTCCTCAGGAAGGCTGTTCCATGTATCCACCACTCTCTCCGTGAAAAAGAATTTCCTCACATTACCCCTGAGCCGTCCCCTCTATCTCTTTAAACTGTGCCCCCTTGTTCTTACACATCTCTTTTCTGAAAGATGCTACCCTCCTGGACTTTGTTGATTCCCTTGAGGTACTTGAACGTTTCTATCATGTCCCTGTCCCTCCTTTCATCAAGGGTATACATATTAAGCTCTCTCAGTCTCTCTTCATATGGTTTCTGATGTAGACTCTGCACCATTTTAGTTGCCCTCCTCTGGACTGCTTCCATCCTGTCTATGTCCTTATGAGATGAGGTCTCCAAAACTGCACACAGTACTCCAGATGGGGTCTCACCAACTGTCTGTATAGAGGATAATCACTTCCTTTTTCTACTTGTGATGCCCATTCCTATGCATCCCAGTATCCCACTGGCGCTCCTTACTGACTTCTCACATTGCTTACCCACCTTTAGGTCATCTGATATGACTACTCCCAGGTCCCTTTCCATTTTTGTTGTTGTTAGTACCTCCCCTGCTATTGTGTACTCTTCTCCTGGGTTTTGTTTCCCAGGTGCATTACTTTGCACTTCTTTGCATTGAATCTAAGTTGCCATATGTCTGACCATTCCTCCAACCTTGCCAAGTCCCTTCTCATCTTTTCTACCCCTCTTGTGTATCAACTCTGTTACAGATCTTTGTGTCATCTGCAAAGAGGCATACCTTTCCTCCAGACCCTCTGCAATGTCACTTATAAAGATGTTAAAGAGGATTGGACCCAGTACTGAGCCCTGAGGTACTCCAATTAGTAACCCCTCTTCGGAATGTGTTCCATTCACTATTACCTTCTGTGTCCTGTTGTGCAGCCAGTTCGCTACCTCAGGCTAACACCCTGGGACCCACTCCCAGGCTGGCTAACTTGATTATTAATCTTTGTGCGGACTGTGTCAAATGCCTTGCTAAAGTCTAGGTAGGCCATATCCACAGCCCCTCCCTGGTCTATTACTTTGGTCACCCAGTCAAAAATTCAATTAGATTAGTCTGACATGACCTTCCTGCTGTAAATCCATGTTGCTTTGGGTCCTGTGCCCGCTGGCCTCTAGGTGCTCAACAATTCTTTCTTTCAGAAGTGATTCCATCATTTTCCCTACCACTGAGGTCAAACTTACAGGTCTGTAGTTTCCTGCTTCTGCCTTGCTCCCACTTTTGTAAAGGGAATCACATCTGCCTCCTCCAGTCCTCAGGTACCACCCCATCCTGCCATGATTTGTTAAAAGTGTGGTCAGTGGTGTCACTAGGTCCCCTTAGTTATTTTAGGATTCTGGGTGAATCCATCAGGCCCCATTGCTTTGTCCACCTTTGAGTTTTAGGAGTTCTTTCAGGACTCTTTCTTCTGTAAATGGACTGGTATCAACCCCCTACCAGAGTGCTTCTATTGTCTGGTTTAGGTAACTGCTCCTCATCTTCTTTGTGAATACTGAGCAAAAGTATTCATTCAGTATCTCTGCCTTTTCACTGTCTCTCTGCCCACCTCCCTCTCCTTTATTAATCTTCACTATCCCTCCTTAACCTTTCTATGCTCCTAATGTACCTATAAAGGTTTTATCCCTTTTGACCGAGTTGGCTATTTTTTCCTCGGTTTGTGCCTTTGCCATTCTGACTGCCTTTCCTACTTCTTTCTGCTTTAATTGATACAGTTCCCTGTCGTGTCCCTCTGTGATTCCTTATACTTTTGAATGCAGCCTTTTTCTCCTTAACCTTCCCTGCCACCTCTTTTGAGAACCATAGTGGTTTTTACTCTGCATTGTTTCTTTTATTTGTTTTACACAAAGACTTGTTGCCTCTATGATGGCAGTTTTGATTTTCTCCATTGTTCTTCCACCCTCCTATTTGGCCATTTGCTAGTGCATTCTTCAGGTGTTCACCCATTTTGTCAAAGTCAGCCCTTCTAAAGTCCAGTATCCTTGTTTTTGTATGGCTTATCTCCATGGTTGTGCTCATTGTGAAGCACACTGTGCAGTGGTCACTTGTTCCCAGATGTCTACTGACTTAAATTTGTGATCCTCTCTCCATTTGAGAGTACCAGGTCTAGTATTGCTCCCTTCCGAGTGGGTTCCAGCACTAGCTGTCTAAGGTCTGCCCCCTGCAAGGCATCGAGAATGATCCTGCTCATGGATGTGGCTGCAGTGCATGTCCTCCAGTTAACATCTGGCATATTCAGGTCCCCCATCAACAGTATCTCCCCTTTTTCAGCCATTTTGAGAATGTCCTCTATCATTTTCTTGTCCATTTCCTCCGCTTGAGACGGGGGTCTGTATACAACCCCTGTGCGGATTACGATGCCATTCCCCATCTCCAAGGTAACCCAGACTGCCTCTTGTCCTCCCCCTTTACTTTTTAGTTCTAACTAACCTCTAAGTTCGAACATCCTCTGCAGCTGTGCCTACCGTGCGTGCACAGCATGGGTTGAAACTGGGAATGTCCGCAGGTGCGGAGATTTGTTTCCACACCGGTGGTTGTGGAGTGGGACTTAGTCCCAGGACAACTGAAAATCTGACCCCAGTTGTGGAAAGGTGAATCAAAAAACCTAGCAATGCCAAGGTCACTGAGGGGATCTCCTACAGGAAGCAGGTGCAGGTGGGTAGAGGGAAGAGTTTCAGCTGTTGCCTGAGGGGCCCTAAGGAAGCCCCAAGGAGGTAAAATGATTGAGAAAGCCAGTTCCAGAAGGATGGCAAGTGTTAGGAGAAGACAGATTGCCCAGCAGAGGAGGTCTGCATTTTCACTAGTACTGGGGGGTTATGAATAGTATTGGGTCTTGGGGATGGGCAGTTGCAGAACTTTAAAGATCAACCGAGTTAGAAAATGTACTGTTTATTTTTGCTGTTGAGGTGTAGTTATAACAAAATACAATACTCTTTATTTTTAAAAAAATGATGTTGCATGTTACACTATATTCTATTTTTGTCACTGCTCGCTCTGCTCTGAGTCCTCAGCTACAGTATTCAGGTCAGGCACATCAGACCAGGGAAATTTCAGGGGGAAGGGATTACAGTTCAAATGTTTTCAAGGGAGGGCACTAAGTCATATGCTTATAGCCCTACCTCCATTCAAAAAGTAATACTTGGATGGGAATTTAGTGGGTGCACCCCCCAAATAAATCTATGGGCATTTCAGCCCTGATTCACTGGGAAACATCATGAGCATGATGTCATTTTAGTCTCAGCATTAAATATATATTCTCTGCAAAAAATGTTGTTAATGCACCATTAGGGTTCTAGTGACAAAAGTTGGGAAATGAGATCTTAGGGTTCCCAACCCCAAGACCACACCCCCACCCTGCATGCAGGAACAGGTGTGAGGGATGTGCCTTGGGGTTGTGAACACTAATGTTCACCCCATTTGAAGAGTAAGATAAGATGGGTACACAATAATAGAATGGGGTGAGCATTCCTCTAGGCCCTGTGCTCCCATCTATCCATAAGTGTAGAGAAATGGTAATTAACATCTGTCCAGAATGCTATCCATCCCTCATTTATATGTGGGACAGTCCATAATGATATCCATATGTGCATGTGGGAGCACAGGGCCCCCATACCTGCATATTGTAATTGTCCCTCATTTGCATCAGGGCCCAGAGGGCCTTGCGCTCCCATCTATGCATAAATGTAGTGACATTGTAATTAACCCTTATCTCCCTGTGGGAGTGCAGGGCCCTTTGGGCCCTGCACTGCCATTGGTCCATAATGGTATCCATCCCTCATTTACATGTGGGAGCACAGGACCTGGAGGGCCCTGCACTCCCATTAGTCCATAATGGCACAGTATCATAATCACCTTAACCCCATTCATAACCCCCCCTCCCCCGGCAGCTGTAAACAAGTTCTGGAAACATGCAAAACGGTACGTATCTTGAAGTGTTTTTGTGATATACCTGCCGAAAGATACCCCAACCATTACAATGATTATCCTATGAGAAATCACTAAACTTCAACATCTTATAAGTAAGGAACAGATGAACATTTTCTCACCAAACCAGCAAAAGGCACATCTGTGGGGAAAGCCCTTTGTACCGAATAAATTTCAGCCCATAAGTGCAAACTGTTTGTTTGCAAAGAAGTGACAAAGAAACAGATATTTTTTTAAAAATAGTGTCGCAAATTGTGGCACAACCCCTGCTGTTTCATGTGACAGTGTCACAATTTGCGGCAATACTGAGTACTTTTGCTAAAATACTTTCACAAACTGCAGCACATAGTGCCACAATTTGTGAAAGTATATATGGCACAATTAAAATAAACATGTTTCTGGCCAGTTTTTCGGCAAAATAAGCACAGAATCTGATTCCTTGGGCCACCCCTGTTTAGGTAAACATAAGTGTATGTGTTTACCAAGGAGCAGTATTTTTTAAGTTTTTCCGCATCACTAATGGAAAACAATATGGCAGAATATCGACACTACATTCCGCATTTGCGAAAGTCAAACCCACTTTCATGGCAGCAAAAAGTACTTTCGCATGACAAATTTAATTTTTCCCACAGGAAATAATGGGAAACGTTAAACTTTAATAACATTTGAACAGATTAATATTTTTTCACCAAACCTTCAAAAGTCACATCTGTGATCCAAACTCCATACACCCCACAAATTTCAGACCATACCCCTAAGCCATTTCTGAGAAACGGCATGACAAAGGATTTGCACAAAAATGGTAATTTTCACATTTTTTGACACTCTGCATCACCGCAACCACACATCTGACTGGAACAAAACTTGCCACATCAAGAGAACTATGGTCCCCAACGTCACAAGCAAGCGAATCAGTCAAACAGTTCCAAAGTTATTAAAGTGCACAATTTTGGCTTTAACATAGAAGTGACCATTGAACCCTACTAGCACTGTTCTATGGTAGTCACTTAGCCTATTCCACCAAGTTAGAGTGCACTGAGACTGTTTTGTATGTAATGATTGATATTCCTACCTTGGAGCCTCTCCAGGACGTCATTCTTCGCACATGCGCACTATGGCCTATCCTAATACCCAGACTAAGACTGTGCACATGCACAGTGAGAATCTCTAGGCCCCAAGCCTCCCGCTGCATACTAATTTGTTTCTTTGTTCTCCCTTCCCTTATAGGCCTCTGTGCAACCCCCCCCAGCAGAAACCACCCGCAGCTCACACACTCCAACAGGGGGACAGGGACATCCACCGAGGGCTGAATAGGTAAAGAAGCTACCTTCTCCTGACTTGTTTCTGAGAGGTGTTCACCCGTCGATGCACTGTGCATGTTGACTGCCCCAGCCACCCAAGCTTGACTCTTAATTTATACACCTTTTCCTGTCACATGACTTCCTGTATGTCTCAGAACTATCTCCCCACTTTCCCATTTGCAGCTTATATTCTGTAACCATCAGAGGGAGCTCCCTCTGCTCGGCACATTTCTCCTCCTATACTTCCCTGATCCCCTCTACTCCTAGGCACTCTTGCCACTCCACCTACTCCACTACCCTATATGCTGCCCAGTACCCTCTGCACCTCCCTCCATCTCCCAGCCACTCACCTCCCTGTCCACTCTCAGCTCTCTTCACTCCCCCCCAGCCTCTAGTAGTACCTAGTGCAACCACTAGGAGTCACTATTTCCACCCGCCCGAGCACCGTCCGCCTGCCCTTTCTAGCCTCTCTCATGCCCAATTCCACCTCTCTCCCAGGCCCCGCATTACCACCCTCCATTGGGGGTTTCAAACCCTGTACCTCTGGCACCAGAGGTGGCGACGCTACCCCTGCACCGCAGCACCAGCCACACTAACCAGGTACCTCTACCCCCCTTATACACCAGGTGTCTCTCAACCATGGCATACTGGCTCTCATGCTTAATCTTCTTATGGTTATCATGCTCGCTCATCCCCACCCTACCCAACCCCATCTACTCCCACCCTGTATCCCACTCCCCATTCCCTCCCCAACTTACCTCTCACACTGGACCACCATATCACCCCACCGCACCCCCCGCCAACACCTACTTCCACCCCCACACCCCCAGAGCAGGATGGTCTCACCCCATCCTAGCCATAGCTACCCTTAGCTCCCTACCCATCCCCTGCACCTCCACCACCAGATCCTCGCATCAGCTCCAGTATATCAATTCCAACTGCCACAGCCCACTCCTCAGACTAATCACCTTATTTCCTCTGCTCTCCGGGAATGTCCACCCCAACCCTGGCCCTGGGTCTTCTACCCCCCCCCTTGCACCCGACGGGTGTGGCCTCTGCATTGCCTTAATGAACATCTGCAGTCTCTCAAAGAAAACTGATGCACTCCAGTGTTGGGTCGTACAACACAGGCCCGACATCATTGCCATAGTGGAGACCTGGCTCTCTGCATCAGTCCCTGACTCAGCTGTCTCCCTCCCTGGTTTCACCCTGTTCTGAGAGGATCGAGTTGGCAAGCATGGTGGCGGATGTGCAGTCTACTTGCGTGACTCCCTCCTTAGCCATGCTCTCCCTGCCCCCAAACTCGGTCATGGTGCCCAAGCCATCACCCTATAAATCTCCCCTGACCTGGGCAGGGGCCCTCTCTATATCACAACTACATACATAACCCCATGGGCCCAGGGACCAGCAATCCACTCCCTTACTGACTATCTCTCCACCCTGTCTCACTCAGCTGAGCAGCTCGTCCTAGGTGACCTCAATGTCAGCTGGCTTGGCTCCACTGCTGCATACATAAAGGACTCCTTTACTGCCCTTGACTTAGCTCAATTAGTCACTCTTCCCACCAGATTTAACCAGTCAAGTGGCACCAGCTCCCTCCTTGACATAATACTTTCCAACAGCCCCCACAAAATCAAGACTGTTAAGGTCCTAGCTAACTCCCTCAATGACCATTCCCCTATCCTCTGTTTCTGGTCCTCCCCCACGCAAAAACCCATGTCCCAAGTCACCTCCCACTGCCGCTTTTACCCGGGGGGGCCTCAATAAACTAAAGCAGTACCTAGCCCAGCTTGACTGGTCCCCGATCTCACTCATGACTGATATAGACACTGTGCTAGCCTACCTCACCACAGCCTTCTTCAAGGCCTGTGACCTCTTTGGCCCCTTTACCAGTATCCGCTCCAAAAGACATAATGCTGCTTGGATTTCCCCTTCCCTTATTCAACAACTGAGGCAGCAAGACAACCTATGGCATGTCATGGTCGAGTCAGGCAGGTCAGTGGACAAACAGGCCTATAATGCCGCTCATAACCAATGCACCTGGGCCGTAAGGCAAGCCAAAGCAAAATACTACCAAACCACCGTAGCCTCCTCCTCCTGGGGCACTGCACATGCATTCTGGGATAATATTAAGGAGCTCAATGGAAAAACTCACTCCCTCCTATCTCAGATATCTGTCAACGGCGCTATTACCACTGACCCCCCACATATTGCTGACTGCCTCAACATGGCTTTCTCTGACCTAAGCACAGTTCTTCCTGTCCACTTTTTCGACCCTATCCCTACCTCAGCCCCCTCACCATGAATCGCCCCCCATTTCTCCTCCACACCATATCTCCCCATGAAGCCAAACCACTCCTTCTAAAAGCCCTCTCCAGCCACAACCCTAGTTGTGACCCCATTGACTCCAGGATTCTCCGTTTAACTCTAGATGTCATGCTAGACCCTCTCACTGACCTGTTAAACCAGTCTCTGTGCCTTAATCAATTCCTGAGTGCCTGGAAATCAGCTGAAATTACCCCAATTCATAAGAATGGAGATCGCACATTACCAAATAACTACAGGCCAATCTCCATCCTCCCCCCACTCTCTAAAGCCCTAGAAAAAATAGTATCCACCCAGCTCATGGAATATCTAACCACATACAGCATACTGTGTCCAGAATAGCATGGCTTCCGCCCTGGACACAGCACCACTTCAGCCCTCCTAGAGTTCTCACAGCACATACACTCTGCACTTGACTCTGGGGACATCGCTGGGGCAGTGTTCATTGACCTATCTAAGGCCTTTGACAACGTGTGTCACCCCCTATTGCTTGACTCCCTCCATCAACTAGGTTTCTCATCTGGCCTCCTTGTCTGGTTCTCCAGTTACCTCCATGCCAGATCCCAACAGGTCAAGATAAATGGTACCCTATCAACCGCCCTATCTGTTCGCTCAGGTGTCCCCCAGGGTTCTATCCTGGGCCCCACACTTTTCAGTCTCTTTCTCAACACCCTTCCTAGCTTCTGCTTGAGCAGAATGCTCCTATTTGCCGACAACGCAGTTCTCGTCACCTCCCACCCCGACCTCATCACCCTCCAGGACTCTCTTCAACTCACCTTCAGCCAAGCTGAAAAATGATTCCTCAACCATCGTCTGGTTCTAAATCTCAAGAAGACAAAATCTATGCTTTTTGCCCACCGCCAGAGTAATTCCAGAAATGCCCCCCTTCTCATCCTCCCCAGTACTCTACATCCCCTTGAACAGGTGTCTGCATACAAATATCTGGGCATCACTTTCAACTCGGCTCTCTCTTTCCACTCTCATCTTAATTCCCTGTCCACTGCCATAAACACCCAGATTGGACTCCTCTACCGCCACAAAGACTGCCTCCCTCAGAGTGCCCTCTGGCTGGCTATCACCTCCTCCATCCTGTCATTGGTTGACTACAGGCTCCCTATCTATGTGGCTGCTGACCCCACCGAAGTCCAGACCTCAATCAATAAAGCTTGTAGGCTCCTGACCGGTGCCCCCAGCAGAACGCACACATGCCAGCTGTACTCCTCCACGAACCTACTCACATTTGATGAGCGCCTGCGCTACCACACTTGTATACTGGCCAAAAATCACTACTTGGGCTCTCCCCCCTAGGGGTTGCTGCATCCCTAAAACTGGCCTCCCACTCGGTCACCACCCGAAGGACAGCCAAAGCCACCTTTCAGGTCCCAAGATCCAGGACCTCTCTTGCCCAAAGATCATTCCACTACAGAGCCCCCTCCTGGTACAACTCCCTCCCCACTCATATCACAAACATCCCCAAAATCGGCCCCTTCAAAATCGTCCTCCAAAACCACCTCACTGACACTCGGAGCTGTTAATGTCCCTGACTGACCCATACATACAGCTCCACCTGGCCCACTTTACAGACATCGTCCTTTCGGACTGCCTAGCGGTACCTTATTATTTATAGGTATACTAGACTAACTGTAACTAATTGGAAGCCTTTGTACACCTTCATATTGCTGGAACTGCTTTGTGTGTTCTTTATTGTGTCTCGCCTGTAATGTTCTCCATTGTTGTACTTCACCACTAATTGTTGTCTACCCTACCTGCGACGAGGTGCCTTTGTTCTTTGACTCAAAGGTTGTAAAACTGAATTATGAAATAAATAAATAAAACTATTGTGCCTATATATATATATATATATATACATATAAATATTACATGGTTGGAAATCATGCCCCACACAAACAATTATAATGCATTTCCCTGCATACTTCACCAATTAAGGTTACATACCTCCCAATCTGATAGCCTCAGCACAGTTTTCCTGTTGCAATTGAACACCCTGGCGCATAACAATTAATTTTGTCTGTATAAATTTATATATTTTTTTTTTAAAGACAATTTTTTATAAAGGGCTGAGTAGAAATAGAGACTAAGGACTTAAGACAGCAGTGCAAAGAAATTGGCCAAACAATTTGACCCTCACTTTTTTCACTATAAAAAAATTCCAGGCATCTTCCAGTTTTATTTGGTGGTACACTTGTCTAGTTTCATCAGAATCTGATAATTTTATAAATGTTTTTGTAACCCCTAGATGGCGCTATCCCAGGGGCTACTACCCCTGCTTGATTTGCCACTAACAGGTTGAGGGGCCTGGATCCAATGGCGGGTGCCTCCACTCAGAGGTCAGGGTTTGCAATAGTTAAACTAACTTGGTCACAGCCCTCTGGGACACTGCAACCCCCCTTTCTTCCCACTAGTGGCCCACACAATATATCAGAATTACCTTCACAGTATACACTTACCCCAGGTCTGGTTCCGCACTGGGACCTCCTGTGAAATGAGATACAGTGCAACAATCACAGTACAGTACTTTAACATAGACAAATACCTCAGGCAGTATAACTTTGCTGAAACAAGCAGCTCTGATTTATTTAGGGGATATAACAAGGACAGGGGAAATCAGGTTAATTAGCTTATCACTCTAATAATCTACCTATGGCTCTGTGCACAGGCCTATCCCTATCAGTTACTGTCCTGGGTACCAAGCCCTAGTGGCTAGTCCAAACTGTGGCAGCTGGTGAGGGCCCTTTCACACAGAGAAAAGGAGAATTAAACAGTCAGCAGTACAGTAATTCCATTTGGATTTAATGTGGCAATTCAACAGGAGCGACCCTGAATTAGTACTCACGACCTCCAAATAAGATAGGGTCCTTCAATGTCAGCAGGGCTCACTTGAGGTACACAAACCTCTTCACACATCCATATAAAAGAAAGCACTATACCAGGCAGGCTGCATCTGTATCCCGATCGCAATTACTGCACAATACCGGGAGAACACACAGCAGATTCAGTTCCTGACAGACCGAGTGCAATTTTCAGCAATTCCTCCAGTCTTCTACAGGGTGAGCCTGGTTTCTACTCTTCAGAGATCCTTTGATTCTTTTCACAGGACGGATTCAGTCCTAACAAGCTGTTACACAAGCTGCAGACCGGAACTCTGGGCCTTACACACGTTTTTGACTAAAACTGCACACTGAAAAGCACAGGGCTCCTTCCTTCTTCACTGCCAAAGCTCAACTGAAACTCCAACCGACAAAACCGGGCACTTCCTTTGAGTTCCTCCCAGTTCTTGACTGGATTGGCTGTCACTCACAATAGACTGCTGCTGTTGGTCCAAAAGGCACTGAAGTCTAAACTACATCTCCCAGAGTCACTGCCCATACAATCCTCTTGTGGCTGGCTCAGATTATGAGTCCAAGTTCTGATTTGTCCAAGGCACCATTTTAGAGCTAGCTTACCCACACTGATTGGTCCAGTTCAGCAGTTCAAAACTAGAATGGGAACTAGCAGACACAGTTCTGACTGCAAAGAAAGCAGGTTAGACAAACTGTAATTTCATTATTACTCTAAATAATTTCTGGCAAACAGTTACATCTTTCAGATAGGTTCCTTTGCACTCCTAGTGACTGCAAAATGAAGTGAATTGGCAGCAGCTTGAGTGGTACTCAATCAAAGAAACACACAGTCCCCCATACAAACTAATTATGTCTGCAAGCAGACAGCTCTTAAAGAGACAGTACCAGAGGTTCTAAAAACACTCACTGATAAATGGCTTAAATGCCAAACACCATTCAGGCTTGGAGCATTCAAGCAAGCTCCTGGAAGTCTTTTGGGAACCCCCATTTGCAGGGGGGTTACATTTTAATTTAGTTTGTTCTCAAGAAAAAGATGGCTTCCACATTTAGCTTAGAAATATCATTGTAGACATGGTGTAGGTTAGGAGAGAGAGAAAAAATCATGGTGCACAGCATAGAAGGTACCTAGAAAAATAGATCTGACAGATATGATAATATCATTCTCTGTAGTTGACATTTTTGTTGCACTGCTGCTTTAAATTATATCATTACGTTCGCTTGCACGCATGCGCAAGGAACATTTAGGGAGAGTAGCACACTTTGGAGGTGTGCCTCTCTTGTTCAATCCACTGCTCCGTTGAGCAGGCGTGGCGGTCCTGCACCAATGGGTGCGGGAGCTGTAGATGACAGCGGTGGTCTTCTTCAAAGAAAACCACCGCTGTCATACAGCGCCGGTAGGCCTTACGCCCTCCAAAGCGGTGCCACGCTGGGAGACCACGCCAGCGGGCAAACGCCCCATGCTCCTTCGCCGATGGGGGTGCCTCAATCCCCCGCCGGCTCCATCGCCCCCAAAGGCCCCCCAAAGCTTTGGTGCCACGCTGGGAGCCCACCCAGTGTGGCAACGCCCCTGCTGTGGTCTTTTTTTTTTTACCTAGAAATAAAACGTCCCACAGCGCTTCTCCCGAACCCTCCCACAACCCGCACTCCACCCACTGGGCACCCTGCCTCCCACACCCCTCACCCCACATACTACTCTCCGAGCTCGGGCGACGATCATCGCTGATCGGGAACACGCCTGCACTCTTCAAAGCCGACCGCAAACTGAGGAAATGCCGGTAAGCTGTATAATGGGCTAGATAGGTTTTTTTCAACTTTGTTGCATATCTCAGGCATTTTTTGAATTTTGCACCAAATTTTCAACATGGGGTTTTTGGGACCCCTTCTCATGAATGATGTCACTGTCATGGCGTTATTCGGGCCCGAAGGGTGATTTCGCAGTCACTGCACGAAATCACCTTTCAGGCCTGATTAATGAAATGACACTGCCAGCGTTCATAAGGTGGGCTCTCAAAAGCCTATTTTGAAAATTTGGTGGAAAAATTCCTAAAAATGACCGTTTTATGAGCGTGCATTGCGCAGTTCCTACGCAGGCTCGTAAGTTCGCGAATTTTCAATATTTTCACTCCAGATTTTCAACATTGTCATTTTACCACACCTTTTATGAGTAGTACAGCTGTCATTTTTACATCTCACCAAAACGTGTTTCCCCTATGTAGAGCACAATGGCGCAGTGGTGCTTAAATCAATGTGATGGGACACATTAAGAAAATCACAGTGACACTGTTCATGAGCAGAGGTCTTAAAATGGCTGTGTTGAAAATTTGGTGAAAAAATTCCTAAAAATGACTGTTTTACGAGTGTGCGTTGCGCAGTTCATACGCACGCTCGTAAGTTTGCGAATTTTCAATATTTTCACTCCAGATTTTCAACATTGGCATTTTACCACACCTCCTCATGAGCAGTACAGCTGTCATTTTTCACATCCTGCCCAAAACGTGTTTCTGCCCATGTAGAGCACAATGGCGCAGTCGGTATGCGAACTCAATGTATGGGACACATTAAGAAAATCACAGTGACACTGTTCATGAGCAGAGGTCTTAAAATGGCTGTGTTGAAAATTTGGTGAAAAAATTCCTTAAAATGACTGTTTTACGAGTGTGCGTTGCGCAGTTCATACGCACGCTCGTAAGTTTGCGAATTTTCAATATTTTCACTCCAGATTTTCAACATTGCCATTTTACCACATCTCCTCATGAGCAGTAGAGCTGTCATTTTTCACATCCTGCCCAAAACATGTTTCCACCCATGTAGCGCTCAATGGTGCAGTCGGTGTGCGAACTCAAGGTATGGGACACATTAAGAAAATCACAGTGACACTGTTCATGAGCAGAGGTCTTAAAATGGCTGTGTTGAAAATTTGGTGAAAAAATTCCTAAAAATGACTGTTTTACGAGTGTGCATTGCGCAGTTCCTATGCGCTTTCGTAAGTTTCTGATTCTATTATTTTCACTCCAGATTTTCAACATTGCCATTTTACCACACCTCCTTATGAGCAGTGCAGCTGTCATTTTTCACATCTTGCCCAAAACGTGTTTCCGCCCATGTAGTGCATAATGGCACACGTCGGTGCGAACTCAGTGTATGGGACACATTAAGAAAATCACAGTGTCACTGTTCATGAGCAGAGATCTTAAAATGGCTATGTTGAAAATTTGGTGAAAATTCTAAAATAACTTTTCTGGCGTCGTTGTGCAGTTCCTGCGCATCATAAGTTCGCGAATTTTCAATATTTGCACTCCAATGACTTCCAAATACCTAAACAGCACATAGAAGCAAGCAACATTCGGCATTGACAAATGCTTGTTTATTTTTGCATTCGCTTGCATGCATGTGCAAGGAACGTTTTGGGACAGTACGACTTTTTGAAGGTGTGTGACCCTCCTGTCCAATGCAGTGCTCAGTGTAACGTGTGCAACCCTACTGCACCAATGGATGCATGAGCTGTCTATGACAGCAGTTTGGCTGCAGTGGTCTTCAGTTAAAAGAAAAGCACCACTGCAATTAACGGTGGTAACATGTGTGTATTTAGCATATTGATGTCACCCTTTTCCCTCTGGCTGCTAATAAAATCCCTCCCACTTCCTCCCTCTGCTGCCATCTACCCTGCTCCCTTGTTATTGCCCCCACCAAACACATTGTATGTGCAGATGGAGTGCACAGTCCCCATTGTCTCCAGGCCCCCAACAAACACCCAGGTGACATGCTGGGAGCCCACCCCAGCATGCCCATTGTCCCTGTAAATGGGAAAATTGTCCCGCAACATCTTTTGTTTCTTTAAAACCTGTGAAAACAGAAAACCATCCCTCGCTGTGTCTCATGCCCCCTTCCCGAACCCACACCCACCCTCTGCATACCCCACCTCCCTCTCACCCCATACTTACCTCCGGAGCCTGGCGCAATGATCTTCAGTGGAGTGGGAACACGTCTGCACTCTTGAAAGCCGAACGCAAACTGAAGAAATGACGATAAGCTGTATAATGGCATAAATGTTTTTTTTTTTCAACTTAGGTGGCTATCTCGGGCATTTTTGCAAATTTTGGCACCACATTTTCAACAGGGGGTTCTTGGGACACCACCTCATGAATTCAGTTACTGTCATGTGAGTTATTCGGTCCCCAAAGGTGATTTCATGGTCACTGCACAAAATCACCTTTTGGGATTGATTAACTAAACAACAGTGTCACTGTTACGAGGTGGGCTCCCAAAATCCTATGTTGCAAATTTGGTGAAAAAATGTCGAAAAATGACTGTGTTACGAGCGTGCGTTGCGCAGTTTCCATGCACACTCATAACTTCGAG
The DNA here is from genome assembly GCA_016271365.2 of Neoceratodus forsteri. NCBI lineage: Eukaryota > Metazoa > Chordata > Ceratodontiformes > Ceratodontidae > Neoceratodus > Neoceratodus forsteri. Next base: position 347,750,755 of record CM028134.1, on the reverse strand, counting down.
AATTTGAAATATTTTCACTCCAGATTTTCAACACTGGCATTTTTTCACACCTCCTTATAAACAGTACAGCTGACATTTTTCACATCCTGGCTGAAATGTGTTTTGCACATCCAGCGCACAATGGTGTGGTCACAGTGAGAAATCAATGCTCAGGACAGATTATGAAAATCACAGTGACACTGTTCATGAGCAGAGGTCCCACAATGCCTATGTTGAAAATTTGGTAACAAAAGTCCACAAAATGACTGTGTCATGAGCGTTCATTGCGCAGTTTCCATGTATGCTCGTAAGTTCGAGAAATTGTTGTATTTTCACTCCAGATTTTCAACATTGCCATCCCTTCACACCTCCCTATGAATGCTACAGCTGTCATTTTTCACATCCTGCCCGAACTATGTTTTTGCACATGTGGAGCACAATGGTGTGGTCGCTGTGGGAAATCAACGCTCAGGACAGATTAACAAAATAACAGTGGGACTGTTCATAAGCAGAGGTCTCAAATGCTTTAATGAGGTGGGGGTAACAAAAAGGTCATGCTGAAAATTTATAGTGCAAATACCAGCAATCGCACAGGGCATTAGGGTAAAGCACCATACGTGCCAAACACCACTGCAAATACCTGCAAGCGAACTTTCGGCATTGACAAATGCTTGTTAGAGGTATTGTGGGAACTGAGCAACTAAGAATGAAACAGCAATGAAAAAGCATGTTATCACAACTCCAGGGTAAATCTGAGGAACTTAGCTATGCAATTGCCAGCGTCATGGAGAGGGATTACCCATAACTGCTGGAACTAAGAAATTTACAGGAGCAAGCAGCAAAACAAGTCTCCAAATCATAGTACATTCAAGTACTGGCTTCCTGGATTCAGAAAACAAAACTGGTGCTAATCTGGGCCTCTTTCTTAAAGAAACAGTGCATCAAAATATTTTCTATTTCTTCTTTCTTGCTTTATTTACTCACCATCATGTAACTGTGATGCAAACTCTCGTTATCAGTGGGGTCCTGTTTCTATCCAGGTTTACTACCAGATGGACTGGGGCACTGAAAGGTCAAGAGACTTGCTCATGGTCACACAGTTGTTCTGGTGGGACACTAACCTAGGTCTCTTGGATCCTAAGCGTATGTTGTGACCCCTTGGCCACACTGCCTCCCTATGTTAATAGTTCTAACTCTGTTCTGTGTGCACATTTTAGTTTTGTTTTTGCTGTTTATTCACCCAGACTAGCCTAGTTGAGATGCAAGATATTATTTTCAGTGGGTCCTGCTTTTACACAATTTTACAGTGGAGGACTGAAGCACTGGGAGGTTAAGTTGCTTAGTAAAGGTCACAGAGTGTGTAGGTGGATCTGGTTGGATTTGAACCTGGACCCCTGGTTCCCAAGCCAGTCTTGTGACAACTAGACCTGGCTGCCATCTGCCTGCAGTCAGAGAAACTTATTGACTTTAGCCCAAAACTGTGAATGAGGAGAGAAAGTTTCAAACTCCAGGAAAGCCACCAAAGTCATTGTGTGACCTTGAGCAAGGCTCTTGACCTTCCTGTGCTTCATTCCCTCCAGCAATAAAACAGAGAAGCAGGATTACACTGAAAGTGAAATGCTGCATTTCAGCTGCAGTAAGCTTATACGTAGACATAGCACAAAATTCTGAGGCTTTAATTAATCATGTAAAAAGATTTTTAAAATCAAAACTACAGCCGGCCAGCTGGTGCAGTGGTTGGTTTTCTGCCTGCGACACCGACGACCCAGGTTAAGGAACGGACCCAGGTGTCGGAGGACTGACTGGGGGGGGTGATGGCTCTTGCGTCCCGTGATGGCTCGCCATCTCCAGGGGGAGAGAGGATGGTACATGGCCCGGTGTTTACTGACCTCTGGCGGAAGCCTGAGGCATGGCAGCACATCAGGCCATGCTGCAGAGGGAGCACGACGGACGTTGGTTTATGCCTTGACATCCTGGCACATCATGCTCCCAGAGAAAACCAGGAAAAAGATTCCCTGACTGGCCGGATGACGGTTGCCAGTCCCCTGCCACCACGAAGCCCTGGACAGCCTGGACCAACCCCAGCAGCACCTGGGCCAAGTAGTTGCACTGGTCATCCCCACCAGTACTTTCTCCCCTTAAGGGGGGACGCGTCCAACAAAGGAAAACATTGGGTTACCCGAGAGGGGGCTGCAATGTGGGGTGGTGGATGGCGACGGGGAAGGAGTGCTGGCGGGGTGCACTTGACTGGTCGTGGAGCATGGAAGGTGCAAAAAAAAAACTGTTTTAAAGAATTAACCCCCCCCATACACACAGCAGAGGAAAGTGACTCCATTTCTGCCTTTCAACTGAGTCACTGTACAGCAGTGCACAGCTATTGCAAATGTTCACATTACATTACAACCACAGTGTGAGACTGTAACTTAATACCAAACATTCAGTATGACACGATAATAAAAGCTACTACTTTATTCATTACCCATTGCGGTGCAATTGAAACGTAATGCCAAAACAAGAAGTAATAATGGACTGGCACAGCACTGAAAATAACAGTTGCCTGCTAGCTGGGCTACCTACCCTTTTAGCTTACCTTTCCAAGCTAGTTCTGCATGGACACTATGGTCTGCAGGTCAAGGTTAGGCACTGCCATCATTTAATTTGGCCACTAGAGGGCAGGGAACAATAGTTGCTTAGCTGATAGAGCTGCAGCTCATAAGGCTGTTGAAATGGTAGCATTTTTTTAATTCTGTTTTTGCATCTCCATCCGGATGTATGTATATACCACCTTCTGGCCCCAGAGGCCATCATAGAGCCAGATGGAGGGGATTTACCCCTTAGTTGCCCCACAGCTGTTTGACTCACCCCATGGGGCCACCAGCTCAAAGACTGCTGTCACAGTGGAAGCACGGGCATGTCCCGCCACAAGCTTTGCAGTGTTCAGCTTCCCTGTCACTCCTGCCTGCTGCACTACCACCTGTATTCCTACAGGTGGTGGTGACAGAGAAGGGCAGTGCAGCTCTCCGTCCCCAGAGGAGAAAAGCAGCCTCTGGGATTTTCGATCCTCCTTCTGTCAGCTGGCCCCCTAATGTTCCAGGCTTATTCCTTAACCCAGGTCCCCAACATCATGAGCAATAGCCCTGCTGCTGCACCAGAGGGCCAGCCCACAGTACCATTTTGTTTTACAACATATAACCACTACTGTTAAAGTCATAGCTGAGGAAACATATTTACAAGTGGAGCTCACTCACTGTCCTAAGTTGCAAGCACAGTTTATTGAGATCAAAGTCCTGCTGCACTGAAAGTTATCAAAAATTAAGAGCATGTGGAAAAAAGCCACCAGACACCATAACCATCAGCCCCCCTACATTCAATGTCACTTTGACTGTCCCTCAGGGGCTGGAGTCTTAGCAGAGTTTGGGATCAATGACAAGGTACTGTATTGCCAAAATCCATTTGGTTGAGGAGTTACTCATTAGAAACTATTTAACAGTTCTTTTTGATAGCTATATAGATACAGAGCGATCACGAAGACCAATTTACACCACTAATTTGTGGCTGGGGGGGAGCCATCATTTGGTAACCTCCACGAGGAAGTGCATTTTGGCCCACAACTAACTGGATTGGACCTACGACATCCCTCTGCTTTGAATTTGCATTTTTATCTTTGTATCCTATGTCTGGAAATCAGTAAAGAATGATGTGATTCTGTTTCACTAGAACTCTTTAAAGGATACTGACTGGTGTCATGCTAAATGAATGACCTTAACCTTCCTTGTAACCTGTCCTTCCTCCTTCCTCCCCCTCCTCCTCTTGCCTGTGGAAAACTGACCAGTGTTCCTTCCTCCTCCCCGGATGCAACCTCTTATGACCACTTAGTGCCACTCTCTTGGTTTTGCATCCTGTTGTGCTATTGTAACCCCAGGGACCCCCAAGGGTTCCTATATAGATTTATTATACTACACAGAAAGGTTCTATGAGTGCCAGCCATGCCCTGAGGAGGGAGTGATTGGATGGTGGGCAGCTTTAAAAGGGCATGGGACAGGTGCATGTGGGGGTCAAGGGGAGGGGGGAAGGTGGATGGGGCAGCTACAGTTTAAGGGTGCTAGCTGCACACTCGAGAAGACTAGACAGACCACAAGGCCTGTTTCTGCTGGCAGATTCCTATCAGCGAATCACATTTTGGCATAGGAGAAGAGAGGAGAGGAGAGGAGAGACGGAAGGTGGACCCTGATCCTTGGGTGGATGCCTTGCGGCACCCAGCCGTGTTCCAGAACTACTTCTCTGATTGTAATACAGAACCAAACAACTGAATGATGTGGTGGAGTATACTGACACTTTGTTACCCCTCCAGGAGAGAAATTGTGAGTGGAGCATAAGTAGCTTGAAGACCAACCGATTGGAAATTAACCTGAGTAGGAGATAGACTAGGTTCAGAATACTGCCTTGTGGCATGGGGCTTCGAGTTCAGAACAGTGTACTGACAGTGTTTTTTGTAACAGGAATGTGCTGCATGTAAGAACCTGCTTTCACTCAAACTCCCAATCTGTAAAAAAAGGAGTGGGACTTTGGGTATAGGACTGGATGTTGAACTGAACTGAATTTTAACAAAATTTAACAGAAGTGAACAAAGTGACAAGCAAAGAGATTGGATAGACATAAGGGTATCCTGGAAATGTGCAGAGCAGGAGAGCTGCAGATCAAATAGGATCTGGGGCTGCAGCAGTGAGTAGGGAAATGGGCAGATTAGGAGGGCCGTATGGGCCTTATCTGCTGACAGATTCTATATTTCTATGCACAACCGTGGCCAAGAGTTATTACGCAGATGTCTAAACCACATGCCTTGGATGGATGCAGCACAAGATTAGGGTCTGGACGTACTAGTTGTCTGCTGAGAGTACATGTCTCAACCTGCCTCATGGAGCTGGATGGAGTAAAGAGGACGATTCTGAACTATTAATTGCAGTGTCTGTGGGTAGATGCTTAAATCTTACAGACAAAGTAGCAGGTACTGGGATTATTGAATAGATACCTTGCTTGAGAATTCTGTCTATAGATGTGGACATTGTGGTCACTGACTCTGTGTTTCAAAACCATCTCCTGACATCCCTCAAGACCACCACCATGTGCACACTTTTAGGGTTTCCTTGCCACTAGGAACCATGGCCGGCCCCCTCCCAAGGGTGGCAAGGCTCTGTACATAACCTGACTGCTGGGCTCCACTTTCACAACTGCAGCCAGACAGAGACATGGCTTTGTAGGATTACTGAGGTGGTGAGACAGCACTGGAAGCGTTTTGACTGAGGCAGATGCTGTAGAAAAGATAAACAAAGAGTTGGGTCCCACAATGTTTTTGCACCTTGTTTAGAGCTTGGCTGCCTGTATATATGAATGTGGTAGTCTAAAGACAAGAATCAGAATGATATTGTGGGATTTTTCATTTGACATTTGAAACATCACCTCAGACTTGAGAGAGTTGATGAACAGCACAAGTTTCGTGCTAACTAAAGGAGCCTCCAGGACACTTAGGAGTCCCGAGTCTGCCAAAAAGCAGCTTTGCTGCAAGAAAGGGTCTGGTTCTTTCTGGAGCAGTACCAGCATGGCCTGTGTTGCCTTTAACAACTGTTACATTATAGTAAATACTGGTGCCCTAGAGAAGATGCTTTCCCCCAAGTACCTCTGAAACATTGGTGTGCGCTTTTAACTTACAGGTTGTGGGGATGTAAGGCTAGGATGAATTACTCACTAGTATGGGGGACTGACAGAACTGAAACTTGGTGTGCACACCTGGGATGAGTTGATGTCATGGGATAGTGAATCTGTTAACTCCCATGTTCATTGTGCATTGCCTCTGAGCCCAGCTCAATGGCTGGTCCTAAAGACAGGCTCGAGGAGGAGAAAGGAGCACTGAAACGTCTCAGGTTGGAGAGGAGACCATGTAAAGCAGTTTTATTTGTTAGGCACACCATTCAAAAGAGGCTGTGAGCGCTATGCAGCACATTACAGAGGGAAAATAGCATCAACATTCAAAGTCAGGTAAACATAAAAGAAAAAGGAAAAGCATTTGTCAATGCTGAATGTTGATTGCTTTGGTCCTTTGAGCTCGCTCACTGCCCCTCTGTCACTTGCTCGTTCAGTTTCTCCCGGTGCTGCAGGCTGCCCTTCTGTACTGGGCTCCTGCCTGCGTTGGCACCTTTTTCTGCCTACAAAGAAATCCGCAACTGTCCCGATTGAGCTCCGTTGAGATGGCTCACTCCCCCTCTCTCACTCGCTCATTCTGTTTCTCCTGGTGATGCAGGCTGCCCTTTTGTACTGGGCTCCTGCCTCTGTTGATGACTTTTTCTGCCCACAAAGAAATCTGCAGCAGTCCCGACACAGCTCCGTTGAGCTCACTCACTCCCCCTCTCTCACTCTCATTCCATTTCTGCCGGTGCTGCAGGCTGGCCTTTTGTACTGGGCTCCTGCCTGCATTGCTGCCTTTTTTGCCCACAAAGAAATCCACAGCAGTCACGATAGAGCTCCGTTGAGCTCACTCACTCCCCCCTCTCACTCGCTCGTTCCCTTTCTGCCGGCGCTGCAGGCTGCCCTTTTGTACGGAGCTCCTGCCTGCACTGCCGCCTTTTTCTGCTCACAAAGAAATCTGCCCACAAAGAAATCTGCAGCAGTCCCGACAGAGCTCCATTGAGCTCACTCACTCCCCCTGTCTCACTCGCTCATTTTGTTTCTCCTGGTGCTGCAGGCTGCTGTTTTGTACTGGGCTCCTGCCTGCGTTGCCGCCTTTTTCTGCTCACAAAGAAATCTGCAGCAGTCATGATAGAGCTCCATTGAGCTCGCTCACTGCCTCTCTCTCACTCGCTCATTCCATTTCTGCCAGTGCTGCAGGCTGTCCTTTTGTACTGGGCTGCTGCCTGCATTGCCATACTTTCTTCCACAAAGAAATCCGCAGCAGTCACGAAAGAGCTCTGTTGAGCTCGCTTACTCTCCCTCTCTCACTCACTCATTCTGTTTCTCCCACCCTGCAGGCTTCCCTTTTGTACTGGATCCCTGCATGCATTGCTGCCTTTTTCTGCCCACAAAGAAATCCGCAGCAGTCTCAACAGAGCTCCGTTGAGCTCACTCACTCCCCCTCCCTCATTTGCTCATTCTGTGTCTCCCCGTGCTACAGGCGGCCCTTTTGTACTGGACTCCTGCCTGCGTTGGCGCCTTTTTCTGCCCACAAAGAAATACGCAGCAGTCCCAACAGAGCTCAGTTGAGCTCGGTCACTTCCCCTCTCTCACTCGCTCGATCCTAATCTGTCCCAAACACTGATTTCCGACAGCGACTGCGGTATTCTGCGCTGGAAGCGCGAAAACACATTTTGGTCAGGATGTGAAAAATGACATAGTTCATAAGGAGGTGTGAAAAAATGCCAGTGTTGAAAATCTGGCATGAAAATATTACTAATTTGCGAAGTTACGAGGGTGCGTGCAAACTGCACAACGCACCCTCGTAACACAGTCATTTTATGGAGTTTCATCACAAAATTTTCAACGTAGGCATTTTAGGACTTCTGCTCATGAACAGTGTCACTGTGATTTTCTTAATGTGTCTCGAACACTGATTTCCCACAGTGAGCGTGCTATTCTGCGCTGGAAGAGCGAAAACACATTTTGGCCAGGATGTGAAAAATAACAGCTGTACTGTTCATAAGGAGGTGCAGAAAAATGGCAATGTTGAAAATCTGGAGTGAAAATATTGCAAAGTTGCGAAGTTACGAGTGTGCATGGAACCTGTGCAATGCACACTCGTAACACACTCATTTTATGTAGTTGCATCACAAAATTTTCAACATAGTCATTTTAGGACCTCTGCTCATGAATAGTGTCACTGTGATTTTCTTAATGTGTCCTGAACACTGATTCCTCACAGCAACCACGTTATTCTGTGCCGGAACTGCAAAAACACATTTCAGCCAGGATGTGAAAAATGACAGCTGTACTGTTCATAAGAAGGTGTGTAAAAATGGCAATGTTGAAAATCTGGAGTGAAAATATTGCAAATTGGCGAAGTTACAAGCGTGCCTAGCAACTGTGCAATGCACTCTTGTAACACTGTCATTTTTTTGAATTTTTCACCAAATTTGCAACATACACTTTTTGAGACCCCACCTCATGAACATTGGCACTGTCGGTTCATTAATCAATCCTGAAAGGTGATTCCGTGCAGTGACCGAGAAATCACCTTTCAGGACCTATTAACGCCATGACAGTGGCTGAATTCATGAGGAGGGGGCTTAATAACCCCATGTTGAAAATGTGGTGCCAAAATTCCAAAAAATGCCTGAGATATGCAAAAAAGTTGAAAAAGCCCTATTTATGCCATTATACAGCTTACCGGCATTTCCTCAGTTCGCGGTCGGCTTTGAAGAGTGCAGACGTGTTCCCGGTCCACCAAAGATCATCGTACCAGACTCCGGAGGTAAGTATGGGGTGAGGGGGGTGTGGGGAGGCAGGGTGCGCAGTGGGTGGGCGCAGGTTGTGGGAGGGGCCAGGGAGACTGTGAGGGACCATTTTCTTTTTCACAGGTTTAAACAAGAAAAAAAAACCATCACAGGACATTTTTTTCTTTACAGGGGCATTGGGCACGCTGGGGTGGGCTCCCAGCACGCCACCTGAATGTTTGAGGGAGGGGCTGTAGCTGATGGGGGATTGGGCACCACCGTGGCACAAGGGCATTGGGCATGCTGGGGTGGGCTCCCAGCGTGCCACCTGAATGTTTGGGGGCTGTAGCTGACGGGGATTGGGCACCCTGTCAGCACATATTCAGTGCTGGGGGGACTAGAGTGGGGATTGGGCACCTCCTCAGCGTAAACTGACCATTTTGGTGGGGGGACTATTATGCCGACAGTGGTGGGTCCCATCGACCTGAACTTGCACGGGGACTGTAGCCGACGGGGATTGGGGCCCCCGTCGGCAAACACACACTGTTGTGGTGGGGGCACATGCTGCCGAGGGGGATTGGGCACCCCTGGGCACTGGGGGATCACTAATATTGTTTGTGAACACGGTGGCAAGCCGGCGCCGTGTTCATAAACAATATTACAGTACCAATGTTCCGCCCAGCAATGACAGGTTGCTCCCTCATTGCAGCAGAATGGCTGATGCTGCAATGACGAGGCGGCCCCTGATTGCAGCGGCTGAAACGTTTCAAGGTGGTGGCATGCTGGCTATACTAGTGTCAGCAGCAGCATGCCACCCCATTGGGGAAAGTGGGCTAAGCCTTTCAAGGCTGTGGGGGCATTTGCCACAACAGTGCCGCCTCTCCACAACCTGCTTCTGGCAAGCTGCCACAATATGTTTCTTGCACATGCACGCAATCAACATAAAAAGTATACATTTTTAAATATATAAATAATTACAAATAGTCAGACCTAAATGGCATGTTCAATTATTAGGATTTAAGTAAAAAATATTCTCTGAACAGATCTCCCAAATATCAGGGGTAAGACAGTTCCACAGTAATGGAGTTACAACCTCAGACGCTCAATCTCCCCAAGATTTCAGCCAGGAGCGAGGAACATTCAGAAGCCCTGCCTTAGATGAACAAAGGGAGTGAATGGGATTGTATTTAGACAAGAGGTTGTTTAAGAAGACAGTGCCTAAACTAGCAACCAGTGCAATGAAGGCAGCTCCAGTAAGATATGCTTGGATCAACAGGTCCCTACAATCAAACAGACTGTGACATTCTGTACTAGCTGCAGGCAGTGTATAAACCTGGCAGAGTTGTAAAGGGTGTTTCAGTAATCCAATCTGTAGGTAAGAAAGGCCTGGACTGCAGATGCAGTGATGGGTCGACTCCTAGGGCAACCAGCGCTTGCCTGGTTCAAAGACTACTTGACTGACAGAACTCAGTCTGTCAGGATTGGAAACACACTCTCAGGAATTAATAACATCACAAGGGGCATACCACAAGATTCTATTCTCGGCCCCTTCTTGTTTACCCTTTTCATAAATAATTTGCCCACAGTCTGCGAACCTGTACACTCGTACTTCTATATGCAGATGGCACAGTTCTCTTTACACATAGTAATGACATTAATGTCATTAACCTTTCACTCAGTTCCTGCCTAGCCAGGCTTCAAAACTGGTTTGTAATGGAAAATATGGTGCTACACATTCCCAAGACACAATCCATGCTATTTGTGACTAGGCACAGAATAAACAAGGTATTCTCCAGTTTCTGTGTCCTTACCAACAACGGTACACCCCTAGCTAAGACACTGTATTTCAAGTACCTCGGGGTTCATGTTGACCCTACGTTATTCTTCAAATCCCATCTCCAATACACCACCTCTCTCTTACATCAGAAGCTAGGTGCTCTCTACTGTGTTCGACATTTGTTAACTCCTGAGGCCAGAACCCATATTGCACTGGCGAATCTAGTCCCATCATTAGATTATGGATTGGTTGTAACTGATGCTGCCAGCAAATCCACACTACAGCAAAAACACACTCTATACTACAAAATACGTAAATTTGCCTTAGGTTGCAGGTCCAATGTTCACCACTGTATGGCTCTCAAATCCCTAAATTGGTTTCCCCCTGACATCAGATCCAATCTAACTATTGCAACACTAGTAAAGAAAACTATGCATACTGGGACGTCTGTCTACCTCAGTAGTCAAATGTCTGTCATCAACCTTCCTTCTTCCCACTCTGCAACAAAAATAACATATAATACCCAAGTTTCGCACAAAAATGGGTCAGCAACCTTTCAGTTATGCAGCTTCAGTTTGGAACTCCCTACCTCCTGTCAAAACATCTTCCTCTCCCTATGCCATTGCCAAGCTCCTAAAGTCATACTACTCCTCCGTCCAAGCCTACTCTTGCTTTGGATAACCTTCCCCTGTCATAACCTCCTACCTTATACTAGCTAATCACACCTACCGACCAATCTCGGTCACATTTTTTGTTCTCCTCCTCCTCCATCTTCCTCTTCCTTTCTCCATCCTCAATTCTATTTTTGTTTATTACATTACAAGCACTTTTGTATATTACATTGTATATCACATTGTATATTACGCTGTGTATTTACAAGTATTAGCACCATATGTGCCCATGTTTGCCTACAACTTGCTGTAAATTCGTATGTATTCACTGTAATTTGTTTTCCTGTTTGTCTGTGCTTCTGCACCTGGGTCATGCCTGAAAAAGGTACTTGTGTAACCCCCCTACAAATTAGGGTTCACTATAATGTCTTCCTGGGCTCCTAAATGCCCACTGTCAGACTGGTGTCCTGTTTTTAGTAGTTCTATCTGCGTGAGAGTGCCCTAGTTAGCCTCCGTGCCTGTCTCTTTAAGAAAAAGGCTAATATGTGTTTATAAATTAATCTGGGCTGGGTCTGAGTGATTTAAGGCTTGTGGCCAGACAGACAGTGTGTTATTCTGCTCTATACTGTAGTCACTATCTGCACAGAGGGAGCCCTCATAGGAACTGTGATTGTTTATTGCTACTTTGCTGTTACAGTAAAGATAGAGAAGTTTGTCTAACCTACTTTTATTGCAGGTCGAACATTTGGATAGGAGCCACCATGTTATGTTCTGGACTTCCAGTGTTTGGGCCAATCAAACCACTGGGGACCTAAAATGGAGACTGTCCTCAGGGGTCTTGTGGGAAGGAATTCTGTAGTTTTTGTAGTTTTAAGTTTTGTTGCCCAAATGGACCTGGAGGGGGAGCCCTTACTGTGACTGACAGCTCCCTCAGCCAACAGAACCTTTTGTATTACAAAGAAAATAGTCAGAACTGCCTGAACCAGTGGATCAGTTAGAGTAGGAGGCTGGAGAGTGAAGAGTGAAGAGCTTTTGAGCAGCTGCTCCCAGAAGAAGTGTAGGGGTATCAGCAGGAAGAGGCTCTGTGGCCTTCCTGCCACGTTTCTTCTCATCTGAACTGCCTATTGCAGAAGTCGGATCCATTCCGTTTTCCAGTTTGGGACTGTGGCAGAAGAAAGAAGTTTGTTATTGTGACTTGTGATTTGGACCAAAGACTTGCTCCAGAAGCGATCTGCCCGTCTGATGATAGAATTTGTCTCAAATTGAAAGGTTTGCACAGTGAAGCTGTCATTTGCAAATGGACTGTATCTGAACTGTTGTTTAGAGAAAGTAGTGATTTAAATGTGCTGAATGTGTTTCGTGGGTCGCGATTTGGTTCCCCACGACAAAATATTTCACACCAGCTGGAGGCTTCACTAGCAGAAGATCACAAACTTTTGCAGAACTGTTCATCCTGCCTGGACCCTGCCATCTCGATCTAGGCTGCTACTCCCACTTCAGAGACCATCTCAGCTAAAGACCGGCTTGGGGATTCAGCTCCCTGCCCAACACCGTCGAGCAGGTAGTGACCACCAGGAGGTGAGTTGTGTTGGCCCTACTTCCCCTGTCCTTCCTGATCATCACCACAAGGTCTACATCTCGCCTGTCCTGCATCCTGGTCTGGGTAGCATGAGTACAATCCAGGGTAGCTCCCTTCATCAAAAGCCAAAATCATTGTGGTATCATCTAATTGTTTCTTTTCACTGGGTTAGTGCAACAGACTGAGCCATCCAGCTTGGATTACAAATAATTGGGTTGTGTGCATGTTTAACTGTCTTTCTTTTTCTAAGGGCCCCAACAACAGCTGCAACGCCGGATACCCCGGCATCCCTTCAGGCTAGCCTGCATGACATACTGGGTACCCAGGGTTGTTGAACTGTTTAAAAGGTACCTACAGCGCATGCTGAACAATCCTGATTCAAATCAGATTGCTAATCATTCTGCTAGATTCATGCCCCTCCCTTGTTCACTGCCCCTAAATAAACCTGATTGTCTTCTTTCATGTTTAACCTGGCTAGTGTGCATATTATTAGTTGGGTTACAGTGGTAAGATTGTATTGTTGCACTGCTGATCTTATTTTCCAGGGGGTCTCTAGGGCAGTCACAGCAGATGCAGTCCTGGTGGTAAGTGAAAGGGGTGTGAGCACATTATTATTGTTACACACTGATTGTGAAGGTATCATTATGTTATTTCTTAGGCTACTGGAAGGGTTGGTGGGTGGTTATAGCGTCCCAGAGGGCTACACCAGAGCAGTTGAGCTACCCCCGTACCATTCCTCTGGGTGGAGGCACCCGATTACAGAACTCAGGCCCCTCAATCTGTGTATTGCCATACACGCAGGGGTAGTAGCCCTTAGAATAGCATCGACTAGGGCTTACACTTGTTACTAGTGCACTTACCCAGTAAACAAAGTTAAATAAATAAATAAAACAAATACTTGAAGACAACGAGGGGCATGCAGTAGGCAGTTATGTCAGTATGGGAAGCTATACTGAGGATTCTTCCTATTGTAAAGTTGACAAGTTGGGAGCCGTTGGGCTGTGAGCAATGTGGAGGCCAGGAATCTGATGTCCAGGTGATGCTGGTATGAAATCCTTGCTGGCAGAGGATTGTCATCTGTCCGGGGAGGCTGCTCTCGGAAACCTCCCCAGGCTTACTCTTCAAGCAGAAGACATTGTTCCAGTTCAGCTGTTAGCACTGGAGGCTCCAGTTGAAGAGGGAGAGGAGGAGGATTAAATAAATCTATCCCAAATACCACGAGAGAATGTAGACTGTCAGCTTCTGACCCCAGAAAAAGTAACCCATGGCTTCCCATGAAGTAAAGAACTTTCCAGATTCATCCAGATGAGCTTGCGCTTCTAGAATAAATGGTGAGACACAGAGCTCTGTTTGTGCAGCATTTGCCATGCACATCAATAACTGCTTCAACAAAAATGGAAGAGACTGAGGCCCAGGAAAAAGAGGCACAGAAGAGTTTTGCATGGTTTCCCTGGAACCCCCAGTAGAGGTTCACCTACCACAAGTGCCTCTCCTTAATGCTCAGCAAATCCAGCTGACCCTTCATCCACTTGGAGATCATCTGCTCTTCCCATGTTACTGAAGCCCACCTTAAGTCACTTATGGGATGAGTCATGACATCACACATCTCCTCCCTGCATAACATCCCTGAAACACAACCAGGACCTGTTGGCTCAGTTCTGACTCCAGCAGAACCTATCCCTAGAGTACTGTTCTTTGCCAAACATATCAAGCATTATCACTTCCACCTGAAATTACAACATCAACCCAAGAAGCACCCAAACCAACTATGGATTGTTCCTTGACTGAGGCTGAAGAGGGGTATGGGACACCCACTGCCAAGGCAGATGGAATGAACTGACAACTACAGCCCAAGAGTCAATTGTCAAGATGCCAAAGCACTCTGGCAGCTCATCTGACTGTCTAGTATGAGGATAAAATGTGCACTCTGTCAAGTAAACTACTGCCTGATGAACTGTTAACAAAGATTAGCAAGGCTGTGCATATCATTAGGTGGAGGGTTGAAGCTGAAGCAGAATTTGAATGGCCATATACAAAAAGGAGCTTCCTGGGACTATGTGATGGAGAATCAGGATGCATGGCCTCGGTGGAGGCCCAACAGACTAAATTAGGAAACTGTTCCTTAGAGGACTTTACTTCAAATCAATATAAACAAATGAACATGATACGCAATTAGATACTACAAGATTGGGAAGTGGGGCAGAGCATGTTTAAACATTTTCTCTCTAGCACCAAACTCCACCAATTTCACCGAGCTTAAAGCGGCCAATAATAATGATATCCGATTAATCTACGATCTCCTGCATTGCACACACAGCTGTACTCTCCATGAATCTATTAAATGGCTCTCCCTTGATGACAGGTTTGCCTGGAAGACACTCACATTTATGCACAAAATCCTTAACAACCACCTTCCACCACTTCCCTCTTCCCTTGGTCAGATCCAGCCCGTCCCACCAGGAGTGCTCCCTCCACCCTCTTTAAGGTCCCTTTTTGCCACACCTCCCTGGGACAGAGAGCGCTCTTTTTCAAGGGCCCTAAACTCCTAAACACCCTCTTGCCCAACCTAGCCTTATGCCCTTCTCTTGACGCTTTTATGTTTAATTTGAAAAAACATTTATTAAACAAACCCCCTTGCAACTGTTTCTGAACCACCATTTCCACACCCACTCTCAACCTGCTCCTCCTTGATAAATTTGTCCCCCTACTCTCATCTCACCTTTCCCTCACTTCATCAGACCTGTTGATACTATTATGTGCTTAGGTGTAGCTAGGTTTTGTTCCCTTCCCCTTGCTAATCTCTCCTCCCTACCTCTTACTCACCCTACCATTTCCCTCACCTCTTCCCTCATATCTGTATCCTCTGCCCGCTACGCCTGCAGCTAGGTGTGCACTTACTCAGTATTGTCCTTTGGTGCTTGATGCTTACACCTGTCTGACCTGTTCTTCATATTTCAACATGCTACTGTTGCACATTTGTATTCAGTGTACTCTGTGTATAAAAATTGTATTCCCTAACCGGGTTGTGATACCCTCCAATGATAAAGGGTACCTCTGTTAGACTTTTCTTTGTAATTTTGTGTATATATCCTCCCATGTATAAGTGTACCTCTGAAATTTGTGCTTTCTCTGAATTTGTATACATATTGCCACCTAAATACTTCTGTACTCCTATATAAGATTATGCTCTGTGTATTCCCATTGTTGTTTTTACTTCAGATAGATGCTTGTGAAAATGGGCATGTTGCTCACATGCCTTTCCATTATAAAATAAAAATGAATGAATGTATGCAGTTGATTTCAAACTAAAGCACCATTACATCATAGTTATGTCTGGTGACTGCTCCAGACAGTGAAAAAAAGATTTCATATTATACCCATATCTGTATTACCAAACCTCAGATGATCCCAACTGACCTGTCTATGCAAACCAACAGTGCTGCCATTCCTCCAGGAGGAGACTTAAAAACCTTTCTCATGTTCCAGTTGGCTGAAGATTGGTAAGCAACACATGCTTCCAGGTGGGAAAACTGGTCAACATTCCAATCAAGCCAAAGGGCTTTTGCCACCTATTTTCATGGAAGAGAGTGGTTTGTGTTCGCTGCTCAGTACTGAAAGGTCCCTGCTGATCAACAAAGACATTTAAGGTATTTAAGTACCCCTGCGAAGGCAGATTTTAAATCAGGACTTGAGGCTTTGCCTCTGTGATTATTATTTTTCTACCTCATTAGATGGACTATTAGGGTTCCTATTTCCTCAATGTTTATTAAAATATGAAAATTGAGTTTAAAAGTATGGTGCAGTGATGCTTTCTCTTTCAGATTAGGAAAAAGAAGAGCCGAGGATTCAAGAAAATGTAATAATAATTAAGTAACTAATTTGTTTCTTTACAGGCATAAAAGGTCTTTGGAGCATGGCCTGGTAAGTTCCTAGAAGATTGCTCTGCATGTTGAATATAGGTGAGGGGTTGCATTCCTGGGCTGGGGGAAGTGATGCCCAGAATGCCCTGGGCAAGGAACTCCTATTTAAGGTCCCTAGCAATGGACAACTGTTTCAGTGAAGAGTTGCCAATATCTCTGTATAAGTCTTTTGTGGGGATCACTTACTGAATCATACCCTGCCTAGGGAAGTTATCACAAAGTAACCACTATTATCAGTTTGGGATTCTGTTTGCACAAGCTGCAGTTTAGATAAGGGTGCACACATTTCTTTAGAAAATCCTTAAAGGGATAAGCCAATGTCCATTGCCCTTGCTGTGGAGAGCAAAAATATTAATGGGGGGAGTATTTAACCACTAGGATCCTTAAGGGTTCTAGATAGATTCCATGTACTCTGTGGAAAGATCCTCTGAGACTTCTAGTGCCCATCACATCTGCGGGAGAGTAATTGACAGATGGTAGGGGTTAAAATTTGACTTGCATTTAGCCATGAGATACACAGAGAGAGAGAGGGAGAGAGAGAGTAGAGAAATGGCAAGAGCAGAGAAGGTTCTCAGGAGCCTGACCTTTGAGTGGATGCCTGGCAGCACCAACACCATTTCCAGAACTGTTTCCCTGACTAGTAGAGTACTGAAAAAACAACTGAAGTGGCAGAATCTGTAAATACCTTGTTACCCTTCTGGTGCAGAAATTAGGGGTAACCTTGACAGTAACCTGTTGGAAACTAACCAGAGTAAGGGACTGACAGGGTTCAAAATATGGCATTTGGCATGGGCCCTTAAGGTCTAGAACAGTATGTGCAGCTCTCGCCACCATAACAGAAGTTACATAGTCATGCAATGTCAGCATATCAATGCTTGAGATCCTTGGGGAAGTTGCTAAAAAAGAAGACAAACCCTGAAACATAGTGCCTCTGTAGGGGAACCCCTTACTCAAGATTGAGAACAGTTTTTACTTGATAGAATGAAGGGCTAAAGGAATTGAATAGGTTCAAGATAGGTTTATCCCTGTTTCTCAGACATTGCACTCATTCAATACACTCCAGTCCAATATTGACCTGGGGGTCAGAGATCACTGGAGATATCTGTGAATCAGGAGTATACCTAGGACTTACTGAGATCAGGATATCTCACCCCCTTATGAGGAAGGTTGCGATCTTATACAGAGGTGGGACAGAAGTTGTTAAGGACAGGCAGGACAGATATTCAGTGTAATCAGGGAGATGGGAGGGACACAACTATCAAATTTAGGTGCACATGAGAAACTGAATAAGGGTCTCCATCTTACAGGAGAGCTGGAATAACTGCTGGATTTTGGCACACAGGGCGGTAAGTGACATACGCAGTCACCTCATTCAAAACAAAATACTCCACTGTGGTATCTTACTCTACGTGCTTTGCAGGTTTTAGGGCTGATGGATCATTAGAGGTGTGTAGAGGCCATTCTCAAACACTTTCTATTGTCCTTTTCCTTCTGTAATGGTTTTGGCTGTAAGTCAGTACATAGAAACATAGAATCTTCTGGCAGATAAGGACCTCTTGGCCCTCCTAGTCAGCCCATTTTTCCCTGCCTATAGTATCACTGCAGATCCTACTTCATCTCTGGCCCATTACAGGAGGTACTGCATATAACAATTTCCTATTAGAGGGCCATATTTATCATAGGAGACATAGTTCGAACCCTGGCACTGGTATGGTGGAGGGGGATGGCTAGCTGAGGCCTACATGAAGACTAAAAGGGTCATAGTAATAAAATGGAGATCCCCCACCTCTCCCACAGGCAATACCCTTATTCCTGGAGTCCTCCCTTTGCTGCCCTTTTGAACCCAATTGTAGAAGATAGAAATGGCTGCCACATATGGAAACACTCAGCAAGTTTGTTTACCGCCATATGACTAAGACACTCCTGATGTGCTAATGTGCCCATGGAGTCCCACCATTCCAAACACCAAAAAAGCGACTCAGCAATAGTACATCCATAGACAATGACTGCAAATAACAGCGATTACTGTCAACCACAAAAACAGTGCTCCAGTGACTTTATGCAGGGGGCTCCACACCTCGCACCCCCCTTTGTGGAGGCTTCACCTCACACCCTCCCTTAAAATAAATAACTATCACAGGGCGGGGTCACAACTCAGGGAGGGGAAGAAAGTTGGGAAACATAGAAACACAGAATTTGATGGCAGATAAGGACCGCTTGGCCCACTAGTCTGCTCACTTTCCCTACCTGTTTCATATACTGCAGATCCTAAATGTTCTGCAGCTTACCCTCTCTTTCCTATCGCTAGAGTTTCTTTATGTCTGTCCCATGCATTTTTGAATTCCCCTATGTTTTTGTCCCTACAACCTCTGCCAAGAGGCTGTTCCATGGATCCACCACCCTTTCTATGAAAAAATACTTTCTCAAGTTACCCCTAAGTCTACCCTCTCTATCTTCATATCAAGACCCCTTGTTCTTGAACATCTTTTTTTTTTTGAAAGATGCTACCCACTTGTACCATTTACACCCCTGAGGTATTTGAATGTCTCTATCATATCCCCTCTCTCTCTCTCCTCTCCTCCAGAGAATACATATTGAGATCTTCCAGTCTCCCCTCATATGACTTTTGGTGCAGTCCCTGTACCATTTATGTCACCCTTCTCTAAACCAATACTACTCTGTATATGTCCTTCCAGAGATGCAGCCTTCAGAATTGGATACAGTACTCTAGATGAGGTCTTGCACTCCAGCATTCCACTGGCTCTCCTCACAGTGGAATGCTGGAGTGGAATTCCTCTGGCTCTCCTCACAGTCTTCTCACATTGTTTAGACCATCAGATATGATTACTCCCAGGTCCCTTTCCTGTTGGGTGGCCGTCAGTACCTCCCCCCTTCAATCATGTACTCCTCCCCTACATTTCTGTGCCCTAAGTGCATGATCTTGCACTTCTTTGCACTGAATCTTGGCTGCCACACCATTGACCCCTCCTCAAACTTGCTTAGGTTCCTTCTCATTTTCTCTCTCCTGGAGTGTCAACCCTGTTGCAGATCTTCTCGTCATCTGCAAAAAAGACACACTTTCCCTTCTAGCCCCTCCCTCCCATCCAGCCATCTCCTATATATAAATAAATAAATATATATATTATATATATATATATATACATCTATTTTTTTATGTGTGGTACATAGTGTAGTGCTTGTGTATACTGATGAACTTGAATGTTATGGACTTAAGGTTGTGAACTTGAGGTTATGAACTTAGAATTTGGCTTTTCTCTATCCCCATCCTTGGTAAGAACACTGGGTAGGTGTGGGAAAGAGGCCCAGCATCGAGGGTGAGATAAGAGTGTCAGAGGAGGAAGAGGAGGCCGGGGAGGATAGTGGGCATTTTCAAATGCTCAAAGCTGAGCAGCAGAAGTGCTGTATTTTAAGTAGGGGATGTGGGAGGAGCTATTTCCCCCACTGAACCTCAGGCTTTTAGCCCTCCCATCCAATGTCTGGTACATAGCATAGTGCTTGTGTATACTGATGAACTTGAATGTTATGGACTTAAGGTTATGAACTTGAGGTTATGAACTTAGAATTTGGCTATTCTCTATTCCACCTTGGTAGGAACACTGGGTAGGTGTAGGAAGAGAGGCCCTAAAAGATTGATAACAGTTCTATTACCTCCTCCAATTCCAGAAAGTGTGACCAGTAGCATGCAGGAGAGAAAAACTCCCCTGTGGGGGAAAACCTCTGAGGACCCATGGCTACTGACCTGCCCACCCTCGGGGCAAACTATGAGGAGATAATCCTAAAAATGTGGACTGAGGTTTTGGTTCTGGTTATTTCTAAGAGTCTTATTCTTCGAGTCTTGCTGGTCGATGAGTCATGTCATCTGAATCTTGATGGTGAGTAGGAAGGTCAATTCCAAAGGATGGAGGATTCTAGAAGATGAAGCAGAGTCCGATTCGGATGGATGTCCAGATGAAGGAAGATAGTAAACCATATCCAGGATTTCTGTTGTGGTATTCGAGAACTAAAAGCTTGACACAAGAATGGATCCAGGAAACAAAGTCAAGGATGACTGAGCACAAAACAAAGACACACTTGAAGGTCTCAAAAGGAATACCAAAGGAGGAAGTCCAGGAGGCAATCGAGTTCCATGAGACAATCCAGAGCCAGTCCGATGGCAAGGAATCCAAGGTGATGGCAAAGGAGGGGCCAGCACCTTGGGGTTCCAAAGCAGGCAGAAGATGGACCAATGGGAGGAAAGGATACAAGGAACTGACTCCCATCACTGGTGGACAGGACAGCCAGCACCGCTGTATGCCGTTCAGGCAGAGCTAGAGATGGAGACTGCTTGAGGAGTGGAAAGAAGTGGAATGAGTAGAGAATGAAGATGGAGACAGAGACTCCCAACCCTGGTGGCCAGGGAAGCACACCTTTGCTCAATAACCTAGAGGAAGAGCTAGGGATGGAGACTGTCGGGTGGTATGAGCATGTGCAAAGACCCCATCATAGGTCTATGAGGAAAGTCCTTCATGGAGGACCTAGATGGCGCCGACTGAGTCCTCCCACATAGGTCAAGGTATGGATGCATGTGAGAAGACCCCTATGCAGGTCTGTGAGGAAGGTCCTTCACAGAGGACCGAGATGGCATTTACCGGACCCCCACATAGGTCAAGGTATAGGTGCATACCAGGAAGCCAGGACTGCCAACTTAGAAGGACAGGACAGCAGATGGAGGTGCAGTAGAGGTGGATGAACCCACCTTAGGGTCAGAGGAAGTGTTAGCTGAAGGCATGGTCACCATAGCACAAGAGACTGAGAACCCGAAATGTTCAAGCAGTGAAACCAGGCCCCCACATGGGCCCAGCTCGAAACGATGAGACCTCCATGTAGGCCGGCCATAGGAGGAATGCAGAAAGTTTGTACCGTGAAGCTAGGCCTTCACATGGTCCAAGATGGAAAAGGCGAGACCCCCACGTAGGTCTGCCATAGAAGAGAATCTGGAATGTTTGTGCCAGGAAACTAGGCCCCCACGTGGGCCAAGCTAGGAATGGTGAGACCAGGGGCACTAGAGAGCATGCTTGCTGTGAAGACACACTTTTCACAGCTCAGTATTCTAACAGGAGAATTCATCTAAAAACTTTTATAACCCTCAAGCTGAGTAGTTTGATACCAAACTTACGATGGGGCGTACTAAAGGAATGGATGGAGGTCAGAAGAATTTGCAGCAACAGAATATACAGCAGGCCGAGAACTCCACTGCCTCATATACTGGTAAAGTCGCCGAGCCGCCATGGCAATCACTGATGGCGTCAATGCAGGCCATTGATGGAAAAATCGACACCATACTGACCTGACTGGGAGACAAAGGTGCAAAAATAGTGGTTACCTCCAAAACAGCCCGAGTCAGCTGAAGCTTTGGCAGTGAAAGCATTGGTGACGTCCAGCAAACTAGTACAAGAGAACTTTCGACTACGCTACTGTTTGGAGGCCCTGGAAAATGCCAATAGGGCCTTCAATGTTACACTGGTCGGGCTCCCCGAGGGAAGTGAAGGGGAACACGTCTTACAGTTTCTTAGATCCTGGTTACCTCAAACATTGGGATTAAAGGACATTAACCCTGCACTCAGCTTTCTTAAAGCGTACCAAATCTTTCCTCGTAGTGCGGCTCAGCAGGGAGACCAGCCACGAACTGTGCTACTGATAATGGCGTCGGTAGTAGTCTGGGACCTCCTTCTTCAAGCATCCAGGGAAGCTCGAAAGTTTAACTACGACGGCACCATCCTACACCTCTTTCCTGACCTCTCATATGCTATATGATCCAGGCGTAAAAAGTTTGATGCTGTTCGGGCTCAGCTGAGGAGTTTAGGGATCATGCATTTGCTTTTGATACCAACACACCTCTGAATTTTTTATGCTGGACAAACTTACCAATATACTGATGCAGAGGAAGCTGGCAAGAAGCTGGAGAGTATTCGGCAGGAGTTTGAACGTAAGAGGAGCAGAAGAGAAGAGCTTTCTGATGAAGACACTGACGATTAATAATTTGGACATTAGTTAAGAAGTTATGATGTTATCTTGATTTGAGTCCAAAACACCACTCCCAAACCAATAAAACTGGTAAAGTGAAAGTTTCTCGTATAAATAAAGGGGAAGGAAGTGTTGATCTCATTCACAATTGTATGCATATATTTGTATTACTTAGAGAGATGGGTCAGACAACAGGTGGATACACACGAAGAGAACCTTACCATGATACGTAGTTAACTACCAGATGAAAGGGTTAAGGAAACCTCCCTGTGCTACTTCATGCACTTATTACTTGTTTCCTCGAGTCTTCTTGTAATTAAAATTAGAGATTGATATGTTCCATTAACCAACCCACAATTTTTATATTAAGTATGGACTTAGTAAATAGATGGTTTAATACAACACTTTTCCAAAAACTAATACAAGATATGGTACTATGACATTTGAGGCTCAGACTGCAATAATTTGGAATAATATTCCCCCTGAATTAAGGAAAGCAACTTAACTATCCCAGTTTAAATTAGGATTGAGCACTGTATTTTATGATGAATGTATTTGTTTTTAGAATGTGAATAAATGTGTTAGTTGTTGATCTGATTGAAGATTGTTGCCTGTATAATGTCAAAAATTATTTATTAGTTGTTCTATGTAGTCTGAATCTTAGTACGTTATATTAAATGTAATTTGTTCTTGACACAGGACAACTTTGAAAATAGGTCTCCGACCTAAAGTTTGCTATCCTGTATAAAAATAAACATTTTTACTACTAATACTACTACTAAAGTTACGCAAGCTATAGCCATACATGGTTATAGGAGACGTTCTGGGTCTGAACTCGCTGGTGGGAGGATGGGCTGTGATGGTGTTTTTATATGTTTGGCAAAGTTTTAAACTGTTTGTTTAGAGAGCATATCCCAATTCTTTGGAAGGGAATATAAAATATGTTGGATGCAGTTTTATTAGATGACTCTCTTACACTTGCAAGGTGCTAGCTATTTGGACTTTAGAATCACACATAAAGATCAAATGTTTGATATACCCCCATATGTGTAATCTAGAGTGCTTAGGCTGGCTATCCTAATGTTCATTGAATGTATCCTGTACCCTGTGTAATGCCTGGTATGAGCTGTACTACTCTGTGTTTTTATTTCAAAAATGCAATAAATATAAATAAAAAAAAAAAGAAAAGGTAAGACCCCCACACAGATCTGCCATAGGAAAGTATCCGGAATGTCCATACCGAGAAGCCAGGCCCTCACGTGGGCCAAGCTGGAAATGGCGAGACCCCCACGTAGGTCTGCCACAGGGGAGACTCCAGAATGTGCGTGCCATGTTGCTAGGCCCCCAAGTGGGGCCAGAATTCATGATTTTTATAAACTGTGGTTTCAAGACAAGTTGTTTGCAACTGTGACAGGAGAATTGTAACAGTATTTGTTTGATCCAGGTACTGATTTACATGTAGTACCAAAATGCTGCATTAGGAATGTTACTCTAATTTGTTTTAATTTGTAGGGTGGAAACCCTAAGGTACTAAAGATCTGAGGGGAAAGCAAACACTGTCAGCGAATTTCACAAGAGTACTCTTTCAGGGTGCTTTACCACTCCTGGATTGGGGGAATGCTCAGCCCGTTTGTGAGGTTCTATCAGCAGATTAAAAAACAGTCCTGGTTTTCTCTTTTTATTCCCCCACATAATGGGGAAAATGAATGACTGGGGCCATGGGTAGAGTAACATCAGTGATACAGTGCAGTTCCCATGTCCAGCCATCCTGCGCATTTGAGAAATTGCTGCTCAGTATTGAGATGGACTGGTCTTAAGGAGCAGGATCTCAAAAGGGAAGCTCAGTAGAGCAATAGAGCATGCAGTGCTAGGGATCGGAGTTCATTAAAGTGAGCCCAGAGAAGAAGAGTGCAACTGACAAATACCAGAGCAGGTTGTAGAGCTTCCAGAACAATTTGATATATTCCCTGTAACTCCAGGGCAATTTTGCTGTGCTTCCCCATAGATTCAATTCTGTCCTATGGGAGCCAGGTGTCTCCGTGTCCTTTAGAACCAATGCAAGTCTATGGAAACAGCGTCCCCATAGATGGCTTCATTTCTCCATAAAATACAGGAATTTCTGAAGATATGGGAGCCCCGAGGTAGGTCCCTATTCGTCACGGTCAGTGGAGGAGCACTCAATATATACACAGAAAATTACAGCAGCAAGTGGAAATGCTAGGGGAGTAGTGAACTCGTGATACAGCTTGCTTTGATCGAAAGTCGCCAGCCCCTAAAAAACGGAAACACAGTTCACAGGTCTGGAAGTTGTACAAGTGAGACAAGGGCTGCCATAGCTGAGGAGCTTCCAATCGAAATGCATGCGGTATATTGTAGAAGTGTAGCTCACTTGTGGATTTCTGCTGAAGGCGAATTACCCTATGAGTTGAAGCTGCAAGGACTAACACTGGCTGCAGGAAAAGCCAGAAGCTGGGAAAGGGTACAGAGCAGTGACTCCGAAAGGAGAGAGGAGGCAGTGAAATACGGGGGCACTGAAAAAGGAAAAAAGCCCAAAAAGGAATGAAAAACACAGAAAGAGAAGCAACAACAATGCAGACAACAGGGAGGGAGAAAGAGGCTATGAGGAAGAGCAGGACACAGGAGGGACCACAGACGGAAGCATGCAGAACCAACACAAGGAACAAAGAGGCAGAAGAAGCTGGAGGTACAAGTGCAGACGAGCCACGGGTGGCACATAACCCTGAGAGAACAGGAGGAGGTGGGGCAAGCATGGAAAGCCGAAGGAACAAGGCAACAGGAGGGAGCAGGTGGGGAAGAAGCACAAACAAGCTGTGAGTGGTAACAGAAATAGGAGAGGGGCAGTCAAGCATGGACAAGCATGGGGGGCGCAACAAAAACAGAGGGCCCAAAGCAAACAAAGACAGAGAGAAAGAGAGACAGAGGGGGAACAAACAGACAAGCTGCAAAATGGCATGGATTAGGTGCACAGCAACTACACAGAAAAGAAGAGGGAGAGAGAGAAGGATGGAAGAAAGAAAGGAGGCCCAGCCACAGCAGCCATGCAGGATCTTCGAGCAGCAATGAATGCCCTGTTTTTAAATGCTCAAAGCTGAGCAGCGGAAGGGCTGTAGTTTAAGTAGGGGATGTGGGAGGAGCCATTCCCCCCACCCCCCCATTGAACCTCGGGCTTTTAGCCCTCCCAATATATACACGCACATATATATATATACACATACATACATATATACACACATGTGTGTGTGTATATATATATATATATGTATGTATATCAATATAATGTGGCAACATTTTCAATCTCCCACACCTCTCAGGTTTGTTCAGCCCCCATCCCCAAAGAAATCCTTTGTCTGCTCTTGGCTCACTTGACACTGTAAGACAACTTCCAGAAGTAAAGGTCTCCAGTTGATAACATGGTGGAGGCCGAGAGTGTCCTTCTCTGCCTGACTGTGTTCATTGCTCTGTGGGTGGGGGTGAGACATGAGAGTGTGGTAAGGATCATGATGATGTCGGCTATTTTGTGTGCAGAGCTAGGGCTGCTTGACTGAACATTTGCTGCTTTGGGATCCTCTGATTTGGCTGGGGTGGGGAGGAGGAAGCCATGGTACAATAAAATTGGCTGTACACTATGTGTGATTGCATGGCAGTCTTTTTTTTACTGGGCAGGAAGCAATATGGGAGCAGGCTAAATGTGCGATAATCAGAGTATTTCTTGGCCTACATTTTTTCCTATATAAGAGATCAAAATTCACCATTAAAATTGTGGACTAGTGCAGCCATCTGCGGGCTGGTGCAGTTTTGAATTAACTTGTTATGCTGGTTAGTGCAAAGAAAGGTTGAGGCTCACACCTGCTGCTACGCTCTCCTACTTGGTACCAGGTCAAAAAAATTACTTTAAATAGGGACCTCCTTTAAACACAGTCGCTTATCACATCAGATGTAGGATCACTGTTGACATAATGGAGCTGCCAAGGGTTGGCCAGTGTTGGTGCACTTTAAACAAACAAGGGCAATGAGCTAAATTTTTTCCCACTAAAGGCCCTGCTACTAATTAAAATGGCTAAACAGACTCCACTTATAGGGTATTTGTAAACCGGCCCAATGGCCAACTTTCAGTGAAAATTCCCAGTTGAACAAAAAGGGGTTTCCTGCTGGAGCAGGACAGCCCTGAAGCACACTCACAGGTCTGCCTGAACAACAGACTTCTTCTCACTCAGCAAGCCTCCAGAGCACAGCTCCAAATGGGGTGTTTCCTTCCCGCTGGGCTCCCTTTTCAGGTCTAGCTCTCCCCCTCTTCCTCCTACAGACTTGGGTGCTTTTACCTTCTGCCTCCTCCAGCCGCTGAAGCTTCAGGCTAACCCACACATCCTGGCTTCCAGACCCCTAGGGCAGCAGCAGCCCAGCACCTGGTGAGAGTGCCTTGTAAGAGACCTAGCGCAGCAGCTTTGGATTCTGTGTTTCATACTTCAGGCTATCTCAGCATCAGTTCATGCTGGCTGGCATACAATTGCCTCGCCCTTCTAACTGGAGTTCACAGCAACTCACAAGTCCTCAGCCTGGCACATGGTCTGTTAAATAGCACTATACTTAAGGCTTTCCAAAATTATAGAAACAGAATACTCTCCAAGCCTCCAATATCTCTGGCATTCAACTCAGTCCCCCTTTATAGCGCAGGCTGATGACCAGCTGCCATAAGTTCAGTGAGTTGCCCCGAGGAACCTTGATGCCCCATGCATCCATCACAACGCACCAATATTTTGGGTTCAGTCCTTACCCAAGTCCTCCAGAAATGTTCTCCATGCTTCTAGTCTTGTGATTGGTTGTGCTTGGCAGGTCAGGGGTCAACAATACGGTGGTGGCCAAGGAATAACATGGCACTGGCCCCAACAAAGGTTCTCCAGAGAGCTTCTTCCCTTGTTTGAAATACCCATCCCCTTTTTCAGGTAACAGAGGTGAGTGTAGAACCTTGGTTGTCTCAGAGAGGTGTTCAGTGCAGTCGTCCGGTCACAGCGGCTCCACCTCTTTGTTGTCTTTCTAAAAAAGTGCTTTTAACATGCCAGCTCCTAGTGTTCCTGCCATTCACGGAGACCATGTCCTGGGGACTGGAGGATTCAAACTGATGGTGGCAGCAAGCTGGGTCTGGGTTTGGGGTCCCCAGGTAAGCCCCTCACCTTTGGGGAGGTTACACTACTTTCTAAGTATTAGCAATATCCTGCTGATGTAATTAATCCCTCAGGACATGTTTCGAAACTAGACTCTAAGCCTAAATGTGGATTTCCTTGTATGCAGATTCTACATTAATAAATAACATGAGAACTCCAACAAAAATTCTTCCAGATCAACCATGTACATGTTGGGAGTACATGTGACAGGAAAGTATTTTTCAAGAGAAAGAAAAACACAGCAATCCGTTTATATTTGAGCAACAAGATGAATCAGCCAGCATCAATACTTTCTGCAACAAACAAACAAAAAACAGAAATCTACTGTTTGAAGACCTAACTGTAACTATTCCTCCTGCTGGAACATTCCCCTCACTGGACTTTGAAGAACACAGAAGAAAGCTTGAGAGAGAGAGAGATACAAAGAGACAGACAGAGACAGAGACTCAGCAGCTGGGTGAGAAAGCTGAGTCAGAGGGAAACTCTTTAAACAGCAGATCGATGGGACTTTCCTCCAGCCCATATTTTCTCTTTAAGCATCTTTCTCCCATTCTGAGAATAAATACATAAATTGCCACCTTAGATCTCCTGCAAATTTACACCATTCTTCACTACCTGTGTGTACTAAAACTGGTATGCTGTCACTGGCCCTCTGGACATTGACATCAACAGCACAGCATGTTAGATGCCAGTGATAATAAATATGGACTGGGAAGTTTAAGAAAAAATAAATGTAACCAGCCTCTCTCTTCACTCAGCTGGAGGCTTTGACAAGCTCAAACAGTGTCCTGAAGCAGGATATGTGGGCATGCCCTAAATCTCAGAGGGGGTAAATTCAGGTGTAACATTCTGAGGCGCTTATCTCTCACAGGTGCTGAAGCAATGGAGACAGCGGATATAAAGATTGTACGGGCCTTCAGGGTAAGCCTGGACACATTTTTACTTACCAAAGGAATTTATGGTACCCCACATAGCAGAGTGAGAAGGAAATCCTTATAAGTTAGTACATGTTTGCACAGAATACTTATTTTTCATCCCTGTTTATGAAGCGGGGGGGGGATGGACCTGGTGGACCTACTGTCCCTTCTGACCTTAAACTACTATGTTACTGTGTTCCTATGGTGAGCTTGTGGAGACTGGCTCCATTAAGGTTTTCAAAGCAAGATTAGTCGGATTCATGCTGGAGGATGGCACCAAGGATTACATCGTATGGGTGGGAATAAAATTCCATCACTTAAGCTCTGACATGTGCCAGTACTCAAATTGGCATACAGTCACTCTTTTGGGGCAGGCAGGGTGGACAGGGTAAACCACATGTCTCTTCTGTGCACCATAAGCTGTGGTACAGTGTGTGTTACTATAACAAGTGTGAGAGATATTTCAGAGGTACTCTGTTCATTCTCCCCCTCCCATCGCAGTTGAAATTCATATTAAGAACATGCTTGCAAACAACTGGTGTGACCCAGCAACTTGCTAAATAAGATTCATCAGTTGACTACACAGCTTTCTGTTTGCTTAGCAGTTACTGCTCTCCATCCAACTGGATGGTTTAAGGAGTCAAACTGATGACTGCTAAGCAGATTAACTCTGCTACACACATAAAAATAATGAAATACACATACAGTAGTGTCCGGGAGGCACTGTTATGCGATAAGACGAAAACTGATTCCCATTTCCCACATTATTTCCCTTGAAACATTATTTAATTTAGGTGCAAAAACTACTTCTCTCATGCTCAGCTTTTCTTTATTTAGTAGCAGTCCACATCATGGCAAAAATATGCTGAATTTATAACTTTTTAGATTTCAAATTCCCCTTTTTCTCCTACCTTGTATGGTACCTTCTCCCTGTTTTGAGTATGATTTACCATTTTTTTAATGCTCTGAATTAAAGGAGAGCTCCATTAAATATGGCTGTATGGGGTTGCCCAATGTCCCGATGGCAGCCCACTGTGCTCCCAGGCCAGTGACTCACATTTGGGAAGTTTGCTGGGCAATCTGTTGGGGTGAGGCTGGGAAAATGCTGCCGCACATCGGCACTCCTAACTGGGATGGGAAGGCACCAGGTTCCACTGCACTAGCAACTTCTTCGTGGGCCAGGGAGCTTGCCTCCTTTGCAGAGGCATATTAGGTGCTAGCTTAGCCTGTCCAGGTGCTACCAGGTGTCATTGGGGTGGTGGATGAAAAAAATCCTGTACACACCGGCCACCATGTGTGACAGTGTTGGTAATCTCAGGTCCCAGCCCATGTGGAGCCCCATCAACGTGACAGCAGGGGAGTGATGGATGATACTGGGAGGTCGGAATAGGCAGCAGCTGGGGCCCACAAAGCTGAATCAAAAAATGATGTCTGCCTCCAAATTTTCATCATTATTCTTAGCTGTACTTGAGCATCCAGGGCCCTGTTTTATATATCAGTGTGTTCCCTGCTGGCTCTCCTATACTTGTAAGTGTAATCTTACATGCATTCTTGGAGCGTGAGATTCACAGACCCGTGAGTGGTTCTGATACCTCAAGAAAATAAGTCAGACCACTTTTACAATTGTAAACATGCCATTGAAAGCTGCATAATTGGAGGGCTTGGCCCGTGGTTCAAGGAGACGGAATAACTCCTCCCCCTAACACTATTTAGCATGCCTCCAAAACTCACACAGCGCTTAGTACAGTACGTTTTGGACTAAGCTGCTGTGTGGCTCGTGGTCATGCCTATGCTCTTGTACTTTGTTTGTCCTCATTCTAATCTGTGCTTCTTCTTTGTTTTCTCTCTTCCCGATCCCTGGGATTTCTATTCCCCCTGCCGCTCATGGCCGTTGGCCGCCTCTCCTCGCCCTTGCTCCTTCCTCTGTGTTGCCTTTTTCCCCATGTCTCTCTCTCTCTCTATCTGGTCCCCCCCACCCACTTCCTTTATTCTTACATTTCCTTGGGGTACCACTCCACAGCCACTCGACCTGTCCCACCTCCCCTTCCCGTCCTGCCTTGTACCTGATCTGTTGCTTTTCTTTTGGGGAGTCCTCCTGTCTTGTGGCACAGCTGCCCGCCAGGTTCCCCACTTTGCTCCGCTCACTTTTTTCTTCCAGATGGTGCATCCTCATAGTGCTGCCCAGCCACCTTCTCTGCTTCTCTTGGTTTTTCTCCTTCTTTTATTTTCATGAACCGACCACTCGCCCACAGTCAGTGACTGTCCCGTTCCGCCAGAATGCCTCCTTTCTGCTCCGACACTACTTTGCCTCCTCTACCAGCTTTTGCCTCAGCTTTCACTAGGACTGCCTCTGCCATTCCTAATGCTATCAAGCTACTCCCTTGCTCTGTGCTCAAACCAGTAGTCAGGTCCTGCCTTAAAGGCACAGTCCCCTAATTTTCCTCATTCTGTTCAACTCCTGAACTAAGGGGAGCCCTATTTTGACAGACTGCTTCTACATTCAACCCAGCCATTCCTGCTCAGGGCAACTTGCAAAAGGATTTCTCCTCATTCCTGGCATATCTCCCTTAGCTCTTACCTACTGGAGTACCTAAGTGGAGGTCGCATCCATCCCCGATCTGGCCTCGTTGGGGGCCTCTCTCCTGATTTGATCATTTTAATCTCTACTGTGGTGATTATCCTTCTCAATGGCAGACCACATGTGGTCCCTCTCATTCCTCAACCATTTTGTACATGCTAGATGGTGGACCCACATGGGGGTCCCGCCATCCTTACTTGCCCTGCAAGGAGGCCCAACTCACTGCTCATACATCCCTCAGTCTAAGCACAAGCAGACCCACATGGGGGTCTTGCTCGTTCCTTGACCATTTTGTACACTCTACATGGCAGACCCACCTGAGGGTCCCATCATCCCTACTATGCCCCATGAAAGGGCCTTACTGACAACTCAACACCCTATAATCTGACTACTGGAAGACTCACTTGGGGGTCTTACCATCTCTAGTCTTCGCCATGTAGAGTCCTGCCCATAGCTCATTCATCCTCGACTCTGTACTCGGCAGTACCACATGGGGTTCTGCTGTCCCTTCTTAGCTCATGTGCAAACTTAGCATGCAATTGTGGAATTCCCACTCAAGGTGGTCCTACACAGAAGTCCTGTCCTTCCAGCCAATCATGGAGATCATACTCTTCTTGAATGCACTTCTTGAAGTTTTCCCATGGCAGTCCTATTTTGAATATAGCCAACACCAACTTGGCCTACAAATTTCACAAACAGTACATCAACTTTCGAGTCCTTTCTAAAGCTGTCTCTACAGACATTATTTCCAGCCTGGCCTCAATGGCCCCAAAACCCAATACCACTCTTAAGAACTTCTGCTCCATAATTCATTAACATCCATGGACAAGGACCTGTTTCCTCTTAACATGCTCCTCAACAGCTTTCACCTACACCTCTTGGATTAAGATCATCCCTGCAATGAAGAAGAAAACTTCTAAGAAAAAGACATCCAGGACAGTCTCCATCTTTCACCCCTAAATTACAAATTAGTATAAAATTGCCTCCCTTTGTATGCTCAGAGGAAGGGCAGTTCGGCAGCTATGGCTCCTCAGGGGTCTCTCCCACAGGGTTTTTTTTTTCCCTCTCCTGCATGCTGTCGTTTGCTCTCTCCAAGTTGGAGGAGGTATTCATGATGCTGTTTTTGGGCTTTAAAAATTCCAGTCCAACCTCTTGATACAAAAGGGGTGAGAACAAGTAAAGCCACGATAATGCACAATCATAAGTTCACACAAGCATGTTAATCCCATCACATTGAATTGGAGGGCTTGGGCCGTGGTTCAAGGGGAAGGAATAATTCCTCCTCCAGCATTATTTAACACACCTTCAAAACTCACACAGTGCTTAGTTCATTTTGGACTCTCCCCATCCTCCCCACCTCTTCCTCCTTCTCGGCACTCGTCTTACCCCTTCTCCAGACTTTAAAAATTCCAATCTGGCCTCTTGACACAAAAAGGGTGAGAACAAGTAAAGCCACAATAATACACAATTCTAAATTCACACAAGCACGTTATTCCTTCACATTGCAATATATAACTCATCAAGGGCATCCTGTGAATTTGCCCATTTCCCAGGGCAACTGTACTTGAGACACTCTTTACAGAAAAAGAGTGTCTCACGTACACAGGAAAGGAGCACTCTGACTGATCAGGAGTGCTCCTCTGATGTATAATCAAAGATGTTTCTCACTGTCTGTATCTGTGGCAAAAGTTATTTGAGCATACAACAGCCCCCCCCCCCATTTAATATCTTGTTTCTTGCGACTAAGATGAACTAGCATACAACAGACACTGCTCATTGAGCTTCTGGGACATTGGGGACATCAAAGCTAACTCAAGGCCACAAAACATAACCTCTAACATGGTGAACATAAAATAAAATGCAGCATCACATAAATTGATTTATAAAATGGGTAGGGAAAATGGAGAAATATTGGCAGAAATGCATCACCTGACCTTGATTAATCCAGCACTACCACACAGTAGACTTATGGCCAGGGTGGTATCAACAGCCACAGTAGAGAGAGGATGAGAGAAGTGCGCACCAGGTGGCAGGGAAAAAAGGAAGCAAGGTACAGCTGGACCAAACAGGTTTGCTATTTACCCATTTTTATAAGCACAATAACCCACTCCAGGGCATGGGTGTATCAGGAATTATTGCTCTTCCCAGCTGTTTTGGAGGACACTCAACCTTAATTCAGCCTCAAGCATTGCAACTACCAGCGGTGTGAATAAAAGCCTGATACACTATTGCTCTGTTATGGGTTATACTGCAGCTATTTGGAAATAAGAATGGACAGCAGCGGTCAACATCAGGGGGTGAAAAAGTATGCATAATGATAAAAGTATACTGTACATAAAAATATTTTTTTCACATGATGTGCTGTTTTTAAACATTTTCCAGTTTGAGATGTATTCAGATAAAAATAAAATGGTGTGTTCAAAGCAATCAGCTTCCTAGCAGTGAACTGACTTAGGAACAAAGTCAAGGTCCACCCCTTCCCCCACATCCTGCTCAAGAAATGAAACACATGACCCAAACACCACATCAGTGAAGGCAATTTTTATCCCTTAAATGTATATCTATCATGCAGTATGAACTAAAAGTGCCTTAGCACAGTCTGAAACACTTCTAAACATCAAGAGGTGGCTTACTGCCATCATGTCCTGAAGTACTGAAATAGTGTGTGTGTGTGTGTGTGTGTGTGTGTGTGTGTTGTTTCATACTCACTGGTGTACTGTAGAGAATCAGATGATTGAAAATAATGGCAAGGACTGGACCTCCATTGCATTCAGTGGTGCTGAGCCAGGACAGTCTGCACAGCATAATACAGTAATACCATGGAGAGCCAGTGAAATCGTTTCAGCTTCATAGCCACATAAAGACTGACATATAAATCCTCTGGTGAACAGACACCCTAGACGATGTGTCCCACAAGATTTTGAGGCAACTCCAGCAAAGCACATAACTCCCTAAAGCACTTGTGGCACTTCCAAAGCTAAGGGGGGATATGTTCCCTCTGGCGGACTTCCCTCCAGTTATAACCTTGCAGATGAGCTTTTTGATTCTCTGAAGGCCTTTGTACTAGTGTTTTCAGCAAAAGGACTTCCTCTTTGTCATTGTTTGCTTTTTGAAGTGCTTTATTTGAAGACATTCATTCCCATCATCAGTGTCACAGAGGCAATCATTTAAGAGAGCAATATACTGTCAACTTATTTTATTCACTCGGCACTTAAAGGAAACGGAGTACCTTAAATAAGAATGAATTGTGTTTTTTTTTTCTTTTGAGGTTGATAATCCAGTCTTGTGAGTTGCTTGGAATACATGAATGGATTGTCTGGTTACTTAACATTGATTAGCAAGGCTCTAACTGCTTGTGGCAAACTGCTCTGCTAATGAAAGCATTGTATTTCTCTCACTTTCAAAGTTTAAAATATCTATCGGTGGGTTGATTGGGTATATAGATATATTTACAGTGTCAATGGCTTAGTAGATTACATACTTGCCTCTGGAGTCAGAAGATCATAGGTGTACTTTAATCGCTCAGTATGGTTATGTCTAGACTTATGTTGAGTAAAGTTATAACTTATGTATATACTGTTTAAACTTTGCTAAAGCTCCTTATCCATTGTCACCTTTTCTATCATGTTGCTGCCTCTTCATTGTTAAAGGAAAGGTCTAAGATAGCACGTTTTGCTTTTTAACATAAAAGCCCCCTCCCTTATGCTGGTGATTGACTCAGCAGACAGAAAAAGACGTTTTTCTTGTAATCCGTTTAGAGAACGAAGGGATCCAAAACTGGGCCGCGTAGCCAGCAAGCCGATCCCTTAAAGTTCCTGGGCCGCATGGGTCCTTCTCTAACTACAGACTTAACTTAGATAAGACGGAGATTTTTCCCCTTAATTACTACACCTACAAATCCGATTTAATTCATTTCAGTATGCGATGGGCCTCACACCACATTAAATATCTCGGCATTTTCCTATCCCATGATGAATCCCTCATGAAGAAGCTCAACTTGAGGATTTGATCACTGTCATTCAACAAGACCCTGCCAGATGGAAAGCTCTTCATTTGTCTCTCTGGGGCAGGATTAACATAATTAAGATGAATGTTCTACCAAGGATTTTCTATCCCCTTAAATATGTCAAATCTTTGCCTCCCCATCTCTTTCTTTAAGTGCTTTCACACCCTAGTCACTAAGTTCATCTGGTTAGACAAAACTCCCCGGTGGTCCTATACTAAGTTGGCCCTACCCAGAGATGTAGGTGGTCTCAGGCTCCCTAACTTTTTATTTTATTACTGGGTAAGCCACCTGTACAAAAGTTTTAAATGGGCTTCCTCACACCATACACAACTGGATCCCACTTATGTACCCATCTGGCTTCAACTAGAGTCCACCTTAATCAATAAATCTGGCTTATCTGGCTCTTCCCTTTTTTTCTGTCCATGGAAATCACTACCCAACCCTCTGAAGAATTCAGTGATTGGGGTCTCTCTTAGAGTTTTTTTTTCCCAAGTCTGTGCATACCTTAAGTATCAGCCTTCTAGAGACATCTCTCAGACTCTCCTGTTCAATAATAATGTTAAAATAGGTGGGCAAACACTCTCTCCCTCTTGGTTACCACAATTGCTAGATGCCAAGCTGGCAGACTTCCTCAGTCAGGGTACCCTACTCTCTTCACCTGAAATCTTACAGAAACTTCAGCTGACCCCTGTACACACTTTCAAGATCTTCCAGTTGAGACATCTCCTTCTTCAAGTGCTAGGGCCTTCTTCTGCTTTCATTGATCAATCCACCTTTCTCAACTCTTTGATGGATTCAGCCCTAAAACCTCATGGAATTTCCAAAATATATTCTCTCATCATTGACAAAATTTCTCAGACCTCCGCGAGTTGCCCAAAAACTTGGGAAGCTCTCCTTCCTTCCTCTAATCTGAACTGGGGTCATATCTGGAGAGATATTTATAGGTATACCTCTCAAGTTAGACTTTGGCTCACCCAATTTCATATCCTGAACAATTTATACTATACTCCTGTGAAGTTGGCAAGGATAGGTCATCTCCTTTCTCCTACCTGCACCAGATGTGGACATGAAGAGGGTACTCTTCTGCATATCTTCTGGTCTTGTGATAAAGTAGCCCCTCTCTGGAACCTTATAGAGGTCAAAGCTGATCCTTTACTGGGCCTAACGGGGCTCTTTACACCAGAAATCTGTATTATCTGGGACTATGGCTCAATTTTGGTTAAGGAAAGGAGATATCATATGGCCTTAATTTCTCTAGCCATGAAGAAGATTGTTCTTAGACACTGGCTAGATCAGGTCCTCCTCTCCTACCAGGAATGCTACAAGAGCTGGCATTCTGTTTAAGGACTGAACGTGTGATTGCCAGTGTTCATCACAAACTGGCTCTTTTTGATAAAAAGTGGGGGAAACTGCACACTCTCTATTTGAAGTTAAGTGTTTTATCTGGCCTACTCTTGCTCCTCACTCAGTTATATAGTTCTCTTCTAGGTTACTACTTCTCCCTAAGGCTAAGGGCACACTCCGTTGGGGTGGAAACGAGTGGGGGGGTGATGGTAGGGAGGGTTCACGGGGGCTACGCTCAACTGTCTCTTTGACTGTTCCGAGTTCAGTTGTTTTTCTTTTTATATAACTCAATAAAGTTGACTAAATTTAAAAAAAAAATTCCTGGGCCACCAATTCTGCCCCCATGCTCAGACATTTTGTGACATCTAACCAGGAGAGTGCAGGGGCACACCCGATACAAGTCTATGAGGCCATTTTTAAAGCTGTTTTATATATATTTAAGTAACCTTTGACAAAAGTAAGCACTGCTCAACTAATAGGGCTCCTATTAGTTGAGCGGTGGCTTATTTGTCGAGAACCACTTAAATAAGCCCGGCCCGGTGGTGCTGAGGGCTGAGGCGCTAGACGCCACACCTCGCACTGCGCCGGCGACCCGGGTTCGGCAACGGACTCGGGTGGCCGGGGGTCGGCAGGGGGGAGGGAGGATCAAGCATCCCAAAGGATGCTCTCCTCCCTCAGGGGTGGGAACCAAGAACGCATTCGCGTTCTATATCACCTTCGTAGCCGGTGGAAGTACCTACAATTGAAGGGATGGAGGCGGCTCCATTCAACGGAGTCGGCACCACTCGGGATGTACGTCCTAGTGCTTGGCGTCCCAGAGGGTAGGGGAAACCAGGGGAGAAAAAGGAAAACACCTTTTGGTAAGCCCTAGATGATAGCCTCTCAGTACCATCCAGGACCACCAGAAGAGGGACAGACCCCACTGTGCAGGGGGAGAAGGAGGCACTCTAGGGGCAGATCCCCCCGAGGTGGAATCGGAGGTTGAGAGGAAGGAAGGAGAGGGCTCCGAGAGCAGGAAGGTGGATAAAGAAATAAAGTCAAAAAAAAAAAAAGTTACTTAAATATATATAAAACAGCTTTCAAAATGACCCCCATAGACTTGTATAGGGTGCAATGCCGCGATCTCCCTGGTTAGACATCATAAAACATCTGAGGAACTGGCGGCATGGGAACTTGAAAGGATTAACTGGCTGGCTGCTCAGCCCAATTTGTGATCCCTTCATTCTCTAAATGGATTACAAGAAAAAGTTCCTTTTCTGTCTGCCAATTCCATCACCAGCATAAGGGAGAGGACTTTTATGTAAAAAAAGCCTAACCTGCTATCCTGGGCCTTTCGCCTTTCCTTTAAGTTTTGCACTATCTGTATATCTTTGTAACCTCCCAGTCATACCTGAAAATAGGCATACATTTGTCTAGTGTGCTTACCTGGTCAATGAAAGCTAAATCAAAACTAACTAAATAAAGAAAGAAATAACCCTATACCAGGAAATTGGGCTAATATTACCCAGTACTGACATTGTAGTGCAGCACTGGGGGGGTGGGGTGGAGGGGTGCTGCACTGCTGAGGTGCCACCCTTCAGATAAGATGCTAAACCAAGATCCCTTCTGCTCATCTCTAGTGGCTGTCCAGGTGGAAGTTAAAGATCCCATGGCACTTATCATAACAGTAGGTGATTTTCCCTGGAGTCCAGGCCAACATTCTCCCCCGTCAATAAAACAAGTTCATGTAACCTATCCCCCAGAAAGCTCCTCAAATGAATGGTCTGAGCTGAGTGTGCCTTCCCTGGTCAAAATGGCAAATAAATTAAAGTATATAAGCAGCAATCCACAACAGAGCATACATTTCAGGAGGATTAATGCACGCCCAAGTGAACTGGAGGACAAAAGGCTAATGGCCGAGCTGCTTTCCATGCACCTTGGAAGTACATTAATTCTCAAGAAACCCACGCCCTTGAGTGTGTTAGTGCACTTACAGATCTTGTTTTATGAAAAACGGTTTTAGTTTCCCATAGTTTGGTTGTTGCTGGGTAGATTATGTGAGTTTGGTAACAAAGGCTGAGTGCCTTTGAATGAACCTTGGAAGTGCATTTATTTTGGAAAAAAAATATATATATCCTGTTGTTTGTTTCTTTGTGTTTAAAAAGTGAAAGAGTTTTTATTTTAATAAAAAAAGGTTTTGTTTTCATTTAGTTAGGCTGTTGCTAGGTATGTTTCGGCAGGTTAGTTATGAAATGTGCATATACCAAGGATTAATGGGTGGTCAGGTGATGTGTTTAGGCCAGTGAAGTTGCTAGGATTCTGAAGGATTCTATAGCCCATTTTATAAAAATAAACATTGAACCTATACGGTCCACATGGGGAATTGTTTGGGTCACTTACACTCTGCCTGACTCTACGCTCGGTGAAGCCCATATGATACCACCTTGTAAACAGTGCAGGGAGGTACATGAGCCTTATTGGGCATAAGAGGCTATTGAGAATGAATACATTCACTAAGGGTAAAAAAAATGTTTACGACTCTAGTATAAGGAAAGCTTGTTAGTTGTGTATATGTTAGAATCAATCTACTCATATTCATGATGTTCTTTAGTCAGAAGTGTAGAATTATTAACTGATTATTATTGTTGTACTTTCTCTGTATGAAAACATGTATTTCCTGTTCCATTTTTAATTTGCAATAAAAATGTATCGATTTTTTTCCTTTTAGTTGGTTTCCTGTTTGGAAAGGGTTAAATGGTTAGGCTCAACAAAGGATTGCTGATGACGGGTAGTTAGGATCCTGTCGGCAAAACTGTTGGATGGCTGTCACTGACATCTAGAAGACTGAAGAATTTGTACCTTTGGTCTTATAAGTCCTTCTTAGCACATTGCCTTAGTACATTGTGGATTTCCTTAAAAGCTCTTTGGAGCAGTACAATTTAAGAAAAAAATATCATTCATCTTGATGTACCTAGGCATTCAACTAGATTTGATAAAATGACCTTTAGTTGGCTTGGCCCCAGCCTCTGGAATAAACTAGCAAGCATTCTAAAACATAGCTTGCTGATTAGCCTCCATTCATATAAGGAGCATATTGAAAATAAGCATTTGTCTATGCCAAATGTTGTCTTGCTGGCGTTGGCATTGGTAGTGCAGGAGTTAGAGAGATGCATAATAGGAATGGCAGTGAAGTATGGAACTGACGTCAACTCCACCCCACCCTGCAGAGACTGACAGGCACTGGGGTGTGCCTTTGGGTCTGCTGCCATAACGCTCATACCATTTCACCTCACCCTATGCTGCAGACACTGACAAGTGTTGAGGTGTGCCTTGGGGTGTTCGGGTTTTACACTTACCCCATTCTATAAGGAAATACGCTGAAATGGGTGCAGTATAGGAGAATGGGGAGAACTATGGGGCCGGAGAGTCCAAGGCACACCTCGATGCCTGTCACTAGCTGCAGGGTGGGGGTTGGGGTGGAATGGCATGAGCATTGCTGTTGACAGTCCCCAGCTACACCCCTGATGCCTGTAAATCCCTACAGTGTAGGGCATTATGGTGGTAAACCCTAATGCCCTGGGTGTTTCTTGGTATTTTCACTCCAAGTTTTCAACATGGGCTTTTTGTTACCCCACTGCATGAACAGTGACACTATCAGTTTGTTAGCTGAAAGGTGATTTTGCACAACAACTGTGCCATTTGGCACCACAGGTGCGAAAACACATTTTGAACAGCATGTGAAAAATGACAGCTGTACTGTTCATGAGAGAGTGTGGAAAAATGGCAATGCTGAAAAACTGTAGTGAAAATATTAAAAATTCTCGCAGTTACAAGTGTGCACGGGAATTGTGCAATGCACGCTAATAACACAGTCATTTTGGGGAATTTTTCACCAGATTTGCAGCACAGGCTTCTTGGGAGCCTACCTCATGACCAGTGACACTGTCGTTTTGTGAATCAGTCCCTGAACGTGATTCCGTGCAGTGACCGCAAAATCACCTTTTGGGACCGAATAACAACATGACAGTGACTGAATTTATGAGATGGGGTACCAAGAACCTCATATTGAAAATCTGGTGCCAAAAGTCACAAAAATGGCCAAGATATCCACCTAAGCTGAAAACTCCCCATTTATGCCATTATACAGCTTACCGGCATTTCTGCAGTTCACGATCGGCTTTGAAGAGTGCAGACATGTTCCCACTCCACCGAAGATCATTGTTCTGGGCTCCAGATGTAGGTATGGGGTGAGGGGGGATGCAGGGAGGTGGGGTACACAGAGGGTGGTGTGGGCTGAGGGAGGGGACACCAGAGACGACAAGGGACCATTTCTGTTTTACAGCTTAAAAAAATGAAAAAAACTTTGAGGGAAGGTTTTTTTTCATGGGTATGACTTGGCACACTGGGATGGGCTCCCAGTGTGCCACCTGTGTTTCTCTGCGAGGGGGATTGAAGCCAATGGAGATTGGGCCCCCCTCGTCGGCACACAAAACATGTCTGTGTCTGGGGGGGTGCATGAAGTCGAGGGGGACTGGGCACCCCCTCGGCAGTCAAATTAAAAGAGGGGCACATTATGCCGAAGGGGATTGGACTCCCCCATCAGCAAACTGGGGAGAGAGCATGCCGACACAAGGATTGGGCACCCCCGATGTTGGCTTTCAGGTGGCACTGTAATGCTGCCATGCTTATTGAAATGTTACACCAGGCAAGGCATGCCCTGCAATGATGGGGTCACTCCCTCATTGCAGTGGTGAAATTGTTTTAAGTTGGTGGCACGCTTTTCAACTGCTGTCATAGACAGTTTGCAATCTAATTAGTGCCACAGAGCTCAGCCTGAAAAAGCCGTGGTGCTATTGGCTACAACACGACCACACTTCCCAAACCTGCTATTCCAAGCAACCACAATATGTTGCTTGTGCGTGTGAAAGAGAACATAATAACTAATCAAATGTATGTGACTCTAACTCATTTAAACCCAGGTTAGTGGAGATGGTCAGAGTTCCACATTGTGAAGATGGTCAAAGTTCTACATTTGTGGAAATACATAGCATTCTGTTTGTGGAGACAGTCAGAGTTCCATGTTTGTTAGTT
The DNA here is from genome assembly GCA_016271365.2 of Neoceratodus forsteri. Taxonomy (NCBI): domain Eukaryota; kingdom Metazoa; phylum Chordata; order Ceratodontiformes; family Ceratodontidae; genus Neoceratodus; species Neoceratodus forsteri. The sequence continues at coordinate 347,709,353 of CM028134.1, read as the reverse complement.
TTATTTATTTATACTGATAGGACCATGGGCCAAGAAATGACCCGTTTTCATAGGTGATCAGTGCACAAATAACAGTTAAGTACAATATAAAATACATACAACTTAAGCAGAAAATACAAATAAATAAAAAAAGAAATATACACATACAAATGCACATAAATATGTCTCAGCATTATTATTCAAAAACATTTATACTTACACTCTGTAAAAAGATACTCTTTCAACCTATGCCTAAAGGAGCAGAGGGGACGTTTGTTGTGATCATCAGAGTTCAACATTTGTGGTGATGCCTAAACTTCCATGTGTCTGGAGATGAACAATGTTTAATGTTTATATAGATGCCCAGAGTTCCTTTTTAGTGGAGATGGTCAGAATTCCATGTCAAACAGATGGTCAGAGGTCAAGGTTAGTGGGGATGGGAATTTCCAGGTTTGTGGAGCAGGTCAGAGTTCTGTGTTTGTAGAGATGCACTTAATTCCGCATTTGTGGAAATGGAGTGAAATTAATATGTTAGTCGAGATAGTTAGAGTTCCATATTTGTTGAGATGGCCAGAATGCCATATTTATGGAGATGGTCAGCGTTCAATGTTAATAGAGATGGTCCAGGTTCCATGTTTGTGGAGATGCCCAGAGTTCCATGTTTGTGAATATGGCTTGAGTTCTGTTTGTGGAGATGGTCAGAGTACCCTGCTAGTGGAGATAGGCAGGGTTCCACGTTTATGGAGCTAGTCAGACTTCAGTGTTTGTGGAGAGCTGAGTTCCATGTTTGTGGAGATGGTCTGAGTGCCCTGCTTGTGGAAATGGTCAGAGTTCCATGTTTAAGTGGATGGTCAGAGTTATGTGTTTGTGAAGAGGGTCCAGACTGCATGTTTGTAGAGATGCACATAATTCTTAATTTGTGGGAATGGTCAGTTCCATATTAGTTGAGACAGAGTTATTTGTCAAGATAGCCAGAGTACCATATTTGTGGAGATGGTCAAGGTTCCATGTTTGTGGAGACAGTCAGTGTTCCATGCTTTTAGAAATGCCAAGAGTTTCACATATCTGCAGAGATGCCTACAGTCCAACATTTAACATACCCAGAGCTCAACATTTGCAGAGGTGCCCAGCATTTCCCATTTGCAGAGATGCTTGTTGTTCCACATTTGTAGAGATGCATTTAAGAAGTGGTGGAACAGATTTAAATGGCTAGTAAACACAAAGGGACAGAGGGGGTGGATCACTTTTGATAAAATACTGTAGCACCTGGCCTGATTGCAATAAAAAGTTACAACAGTTAAAGTAAAGGGCGATGGACTTTAGATCTTTTTCTGCTGTCACCGTCTATGTATGTACTGAATGTATGAGATGCTTTTCAGTTCAACATTTGTGGGAATGTTCATTGCTTCATGTTTTGTCACTTGAATCTTATGATGGTGTCAGACACATTATCTTTCGTAATCATGGAGATGAACACTGTTCCACAAATGTCTACTCATGAATCCCATATGGAATCTCATGTTTCTGTAACTAGAATACTACAGCTGCATTCTAGCCTATGCCCCCATAAGTCTTTGTGTATATAAGCACAAAATGCTTGGCTGATGCAGCAGTCTCTGGAAAAAGAAATTCCACCAACCCTCATGGACCCACACAATAAGGCTTTTTGTTATGAAAGGCTACCAACAGTATCTCCCAAGATCACTTCAGTCCATTATAGCTGCCTTCACTATACCACATGTAATTTCCATTTCAATGGAAAAGGTGGTCTTGTAGGACTACTCTTACAGAGTGGGCCCTTTGAAATGCATGTGCTGTGTGCAGAAAGAAATCAGTAGAGTTAGGGTGTCAACAAGATCGAACAGTCTGGACATTTAATCTGCTGTTCCCCAGTAGGATGCGAGGACAAACCCTAGAGCTCTGAGGTGGTAGATTCAAAGGTAAGATCAGGAGGCACATTTTTCTCCAAGAGGGTGGTGAATCAATAGAACAGCTCACCAGTGGAGACAGTGGACATGATGGCAGTATAGGCTTTTAAGGTAAGCCTGGAAAAACACCAGCTTACCAAGGGAATCATCAGGTACCCTGGTTAATATAGTGGGTAGAGAATCTCTACTAATTTGTGCATGTTTGTCTAGCATACTTATTCGTCCCTACTTATGAAACCAGGGGAAGGGGCAGATATGATGGACCTACTGTAGAATGACTTCCGACCTTAAAGTACTGTGGCAATATGTTGCAATGCATGTTATGTCATGTAGACATGTAAAATATATCCAAGAGGGGCACCTGGACCTATGAACTGGCATTCTATATATATGATACACAACATTTATTTTAATTATTTAAATTGCTATAATAACTGGTCAGCAATTTCTCTCAGTGTACTGACCAGGTTGATATTTTCCATAACAACTGGCTGGTTGTTATGACATTCATGAGCCATGCCAGTCAAACTATACTGATGCCTCATTGGCCAACATTCTGTATGTGGGCGGGGCCAAACAGTCTCACAAACTGCTGGAGAAAAATTGCTGGTCTGTTATCATAAAAAATAAAAGATGAGGAGGGAAATATATCAGAGCTTAACGTGCATTACTCTCATTGTGGGATGCTTTGATAAACACCCCGGGCTTTGCCCTCGGGGTTTATATAGCATCCCACAACTCCGGTGTGCATTAAATTCTCATATCAAACCTTTCCCTATCCATTATTCTCTATTTATCAGGAAGTGGATTACCTCCTTATGAAGTGTTTTTAGCCACACCAAGAGAGCAGTACTGTCACAACACCATGGGATATTGAGCATGCAGTTTCATAGCATGATTCCATAAGGAAGACCAAGCCAGGTCTGAAGCATTCTCTTTCAGTGCACATCAAAGCATGAAGTTTACCTTTTCTTTCCCTACCAAGCATGGAGCCAGATGGTTGTATTATGTACTATGAATTTTTAAACTAGCAACCCTTCTCCCCAAATATACACAGGGAGGCAAATGCAACTTCAGAGGATACATCTCCACCTTAGCTAATTTAACCATCTCATTAAAAAAAGTTCCAAAGGCCAAGACGGTGTTGTAATCTTAAAAAGTACATGCAGTGCTGTAATCCAGGTATCACTGTTCTGGGCGAAACATCCATTTGCCACCCCCCCCCCCCAATCCTCCAGCCAGATACTGGCACCGCCTTGACTTCTCTTTCCCACTAACCAAGAGGCTAATTTTAAACCTTAATGAAACTAATTTCAAAATGCAGTCTCATCCTCTTTTTATGTTCGCCATGTGTGTGTGTGTGTGTGTGTGCACAACAAAGCTCTTACTATGGTAGTGCCTTTTGAGGGGGGTGTGACACTGTCCATCCAATGTAGAGCAGTGTTTTAGGGGCAAGTCAGTACCACACCAATCATCAGCCAGGCTGATCATGATGGAGTTTTGGCTTGCTGGGCAGAAACTTCATGTATTTCAAAAGAAAGAGCTGACCCAACCATGGGTTGGCTCTTCCCCTTTGATCTATACTGCCCAGTAAGCAAAGCTGATACATCGTGGTCAGCCTGGAATGCCTGGAATGTCAAACATGCAGGGACTCATGCCAGCTGCAACAGAAAACCATCCATCAATGTCCATTACTGGCACCCCCATAACTATCCCCTGCACCCAACCCTCCTTTTCAGCATCACCCCTCACAAACATAACACTGACACTGGGGGTGCCCAATCCCCCATTGTCACGACATCGTCAGTGACTCCCCCGTGGTCCACTACTGCGCCGCTCCCAATGCATGGTCACATCTCTGTCGCTGAAGCACCAGAAGGCTCATTCACAGCCATCCATCGATCTCTGTTGCCACCCCTGCAACTGTTCTGTCCACCCACCCCTCCCTTTCAGCACCCACCCCCCCCATAAACATAACACTAATACTGGGGGTGCCCAATCTCCAAGTGTCACTGTTGCTTGCTGTTGTTGCCACCCCTATAACTATCATGCCCACCAAACCCTCCCACTCAGCACCCCCCCACAAACATAACACTAACACTGGGGGTGCCCAATCCCCTGTGTCATGATTGAAATAAATAAATCCTTCCCTTGTAGTTTTTTTTTACACTGGCACTGGTGGTGCCCAATCCCCCCAGTGTCGCTGTTGCTCTCTGTTATTGCCACCCCTGAAACTATCCCACCCACTCGACCCTCCCTCTCAGCACCCCCACGACCATAACACTAACACTGGGGGGTACCCAATCCCACGGTGTCGCGACCTGAAATAAAGAAATCCTTCCCTCATAGTTTTTTTTTTTTTTTATAAACCCTATAAAAAGAAAATCATCCATTGATGTCTGTTCTGGCAATTAATGTCCTCCACCTAACCCTCACACTCTGCACCCACCACCCTACCCCATCAAGCCCTTACTTACCCACCAGGGGTCCAACGCCATAATCTTCTGTGGCGTGCAGACACATTTTCAATCTTCAAAGCCGGACTGCAAACTAAGGAAACAGGCATGTGGTTCAATGTATTTCAGTGGGGTTTTGAACTTAGTGGCATAACCAGGCCATTTTTGCATATTTCTGCCCCAGATTTTCAATGTGCCTTTTTTGGGACCCCAACCCATGAACAATTTCAGTCAGGGAGCTGTGTTGCTGCACCGAGAGGCAGTGGGGGACGTGACTGCATCAGCGGCCGTACCGGGAGGCAGTGGGGATTTCGGCTGCATCGGCGGCAGAGCTGAGAAAGGAGAAGGACTGCAGGGGAAGGAGGAGGCTTCCTTGCTGAACTGAGCCAATCGTCGCAAAAGGCACAAGTTTTTGTCCAAGCGGCTGGTCTTAAAAGCAGGGCACCCAGCCACGTACAGACATCAGCAGTCAGGGAGCTGTGCTGCTGCACCAAGAGGCAGCAGGGGATGTGACCACATTGGTGGCCATACCAGGAGGCAGCAGGGATTTCAGCCATTTTGGTGGCAGAGCTGAGAAAGGAGAAGGAGTGCAGTGGAAGGAGGAGACTTCCTTGCTGGACTGAGCCAATCGGCGTGAAAGGCATGAGTTTTTGTCTGAGCAGCTGGGCTTAAAAGCAGGGCGCCCAGCCACGTACAGACATCTGCAGTCAGGGAGCTGTGCTGCTCCACCGAGAGGCAGCAGGGGATGTGACCACATTGGTGGCCATACTGGGAGGCAGTGGGAATTTCAGCCACGTCGGTGGCAGAGCTGAGAAAGGAGAAGGAGTGCAGTGGAAGGAGGAGACTCCCTTGCTGGACTGAGCCAATCGGCGTGAAAGGCATGAGTTTTTGTCTGAGCGGCTGGGCTTAAAAGCAGGGCGCCCAGCCACGTACAGACATCTGCAGTCAGGGAGCTGTGTTGCTGCGCAGTATTTTCTCCTGCCCACTCCGCATCACCTCCATTTTAAATAAGCTAATTGAACTAGCAAGGAGTGGGGCTACCATGGATTGGTGTTCCTAAGGGAGCGGTGCTGGACCATAAGCTATCAGAACTGGCAAGGGGAGGAGATACATTGGCTGCCTTTTTCAAAGGGCAGTGGATCTTGGACTGTCAAGGGGGAGAGATTCAGTGGGGGGGGGGGTCTTATTGTAATACCAAATTGGTAGAATGTCTCACTGTACTACCAATTTGGTAGAATGTACCTTAAAGCTACCAAGTGGTAGAATTGCTATTTTTCAAGTTTTGTGCTGAGTTTATGCTTTGAATTGTATCTGATAAGTGCATGCAAAATATATGCTTTGCTGAATATAGGCTTTGACTCGGAGCAGGGGTTAGAGAGTTTGGGGGGGGAGGATGCTACACTAGAAACTAAACTGCTGTGGGGCCTTCAACACCGGATGGGGCAAGGATGAGGCAGAGGCCACACACCACTAGGGCCGATATTTTTGGTAGGGTGGTGGGGTGTACTGGGTGTGGGTTTGCCAAGATTCTGGACTGGGCTTGGAGAATGGGGGGGTGTATGGTCTGCTGCCAGTTGGCTAAACTTAGGGAGGAGTTATCGTGGCTAAGGTGGTACTTTGGTGGGAGGGGAGGATGGAGGCAGTCCTGGAAGGAGGGAGGGGACAGGGGCTGGGGGGAGCGGAGGGGCTGGTCCATTGGGTCCTGTAGCTATACCCAGGATCATGAGCAAGAAGGGGGTGGGGGATACCAAGGCCATCCAGGCAGGGGAGTTGTGGATGGGGGCCACGGGGGAGAAATACGGCAGGCCAGTTGGGGCCAGCGACTACCCCCGGGATCAGAGACTCATGCAGTATCGAGGGCAGGGGGATGGAATGCAAGGAGTGAAAGAGGGCCCTGGTAGGGGTAGGACAAAATGCATGAAGAGCAACAGCTGTTGGCAGATGGTTGGGGGCAAATGACCGGGGGTGCAGTCAGGAGCTGGGGGATGTACCTTCAGGGGTAGTAAGGAATTAGGCATAGAGCTTAAAAACAGATTCTTGCCACTACTTTGAAGGAAGGATAAGGAGGAGGAAGTAGCTGGGTTGGAGGAGGACAAGGTGGAGACGCGTGGGTTGGAAATGGGGGATGGCAAGGGAAGCGCAGAGGGTAGGTGTGATGGGGCAGTGGGATGTCCTCTATGGATAGGGGGAGTTGGGGAGTCAGCTAAGGGTGCTCAGAGGGCTGAGGGTGGAGAGCAGGGGACACTTCAGATTGGACCTGACCAGAGGGGGGTGCAGGGGGTCAGGGAGCACAAGGAGTTGAAAGGCGCAAAAGAGGAGTCACCCCCAGGAGGCACCGGTATAGCCCCGCAGCAGGGATTGGACTTGACAACAGATGTATCACCAGCGGTGTCCACGCAGGCCCAGGAGAAGGTGCTCGGCACTGACAGGGGGCACAGGGAGCTAGAGGACAAGGGGGGTGCCGGAGCCACAGGGTCTAATGCTGAGGGTCTGGGTGGCTTCCACCAGAAGGATCCTACTGAGGGAATTAATAGGAGTGGGCCAGTGGTTAGAAAGAAGGTTCCGGGGACCGAGAAAGCACGTCGCAGGAAAAGTGAAGACACAGAGGGCCAGGCAGGGAGTGGTGCCAATGTAGGCACGATTGAGGATAAGGCAAGATTGTTGGGAACACAGGGGTACAGGCAGAGAGTGGTTCTGGTGTAAGCAAGGTTGAGGATAAGGTCATGATTGTATGAGACTTCATGGTTAGGGACATCAGCTGGTGGGGAAAGGGTGACAGGGGTAGCAAGGTGAGGGTTAGTTGCTTGCCAGGAATGACCACTGCGGAGGTCACTCACTACATCCCTTCATGGGGGAAGTAACAGAATATGAGAACCCACATGGTGTTCCACTTGGGAACAAACAACCTAGCTGGGCACAGCCTGATGTGCTTTCGTTCAGTGGCATTCTCAGAGGTGCTTCCAGTCCCTAGAGCTAGCACGGATAAGCAGCAGAGGATAGCGGAGTTCAACAGCTGACTTTCTAAATGGTGTGTCCAGAAAGGCTATGGAGTGGTGGGCCAGTGGGGGACTCTCTGGCAAGATGACAGCCTCTTTGCCCCCAATAGGCTACACCTAAATAGACAGGGCAAGGAGGTGCTTAAGTGGAAACTGAAGGAGTTCTTTAGTGCACACTACAATTTAAACTGAACTGGGGGGAAGCTGCAAGTGTCACCTAACAGTGCACTCAGCAAGGGGAACAGCTGCCCCCCCCCAACAGAAGGCAAGCCAGCTGGTTGGAGCTGGAAATGCATTCACATGCAAGGCAAAGACCATCAAGACAGGGGTGGTGGGGGCTAGGGAAACCACTTACTGGAGGGCCATGTGCACAAACGCCAGAAGTCTGGGAAACAAGGTCCTAGACCTGGTAGCAATCATGGCAGAGGAGGAGTTGGACCTAGTGGGAATTACGGAGACTTGGTTTCATGATGGACAGGACTGGGACATGAACATCCCGGGTTATGCGCTTTTCAGGAAGGACAGGGTTGACAGGAGAGGGGGCAGCGTAGCACTCTATGTGAGACAGGGGATCCCAGCAACGGAAACACAGGGCAGGTGGGGGACACAGAGGCTCTATGGGTCTCATCGCCCACAAAGAAGGGTCAGGTGGTGCGAACAGGAGTGGTTTACAGGCCACCAGGGCAAGCAATAGAGATGGAATACCAGATGGCCGAGGAGATGCTTAGGATGGCGGCCAAGGGGGAGGTGCTTCTGATGGGAGATCTTAACCTGCCGGATGTGGAGTGGGAATCAATGTCTGCGGCCTCATCCAGAAGCAGAGCGATTATGGACTCTCTCCAGATAACCCACCTTAGGCAGCTGGTCAAGGAGCCAACCAGGGATGGAGTGGTGCTGGATCTGGTGCTTACAAATGGTGACAGGATGGATGAGGTAATGGTAGGGATAACCTAGGTAGTAGTGACCACGATACGGTGTTGTTCATGGTATGCGCATTGGCCTCACACCACCAGACCAAAGTGAAGGTGCTGGATTTTGGACGTGCTGATTTTGGTAAGATGAGGGATTATACTCTACAGGCATTAAGAGAGATGGGGAAACTTAGGGGGGTGGAAAATATATGGGCCACGATTAAAGGGGCAATCGTTGGGGCCACAGACCACTGTTCAAAGAGGGTCAGGAAGAAAAGAAGGCCACTGTGGTTCAGTAGGAAAGTTGGGGCCAGTATCAGAGCTAAGAGGCGAGACTTCAGGCATTACAAAACTACACAGAGTGAGCTAGACCATGTGGTATACCAGGATAAGCAAAGGGAAGCCAGGAGGGTGGTCAGACAGGCAAAAGCAAGGACAGAAGAGAATATAGCCAAGGGGGACAAGACCTTCTTTAGATATATTAGTGAGCAGAGGAAAGGGGGGACTGTGATACCTAGTCTGCTAGAGGGGACCGGGAGAAGGCTGAATTACTGAACAGTTACTTCAGCGCAGTATTCATGAGGGAGGAGGTATGGGTAGAGGGCGACACTAGAGCAGCAGAAATGGAGGGGGTAGGGATGGATGTGGGTCCTTTCTGGGAAGAGGAGATTTTGAAAGTGCTTAAGGGCCTGAGGGTGGAAAAGGCCATGGGGCCGGATGGGATTCACCCAAGAGTGTTGAGGGAGCTGGGTGAGGTGCCAGTGGCCCCCTTGACCTATCTCTTCAATCAGTCCTTACACATGGGGGAAATCCCGAAGGACTGGGAGTGCATTGATGTGCTACCCCTGCATAAGGGAGGGGGGAGGCAAGACATGAGCAATTATAGGCCAGTGAGTCTGACTTCGGTGGTCAGCAAGCTCATGGAAAAACTGCTCAAGGACAGAATCACCGGCTACCTGGAGACAAACAGCCTTCTTGACCCAAGGCAGCACAGCTTTACCAAGGGGCAGACCTTGTCAGACAAATCTGGTCGGGTTTTCTGACTGGGTCACTAGGGAGGTGGATCAGGGAGGTCAGTGGACATAGCTTACCTGGATTTCAGGAGGGCTTTTGATACGTTACTGCACAGTAGGATTGTGCACAAAATGGAGTGCCTGGGGCTGGGGGGGGTGGTGGTTATAGGGTGGATGCGCAACTGGTTGGAGGGCAGAACACAGAGGGTGTTAGTAAATGGGGTCCCCTCGGGTGAGTCAGGTGTCACTAGCGGTGTGCCCCAAGGGTCAGTGCTGGGACCCCTGCTGTTCAACATCTATATAAGTGACGTAGTGGAAGGTTTAGAGGGTAGAGTGAGCCTGTTTACGGATGATGTAAAAATCTGCAATAGAGTAGACATACAGGATGAAGCTGGGAGGATGCAGAGGGACCTAAGGAAACTAGAGGGGTGGGCCAGGAAGTGGAAATTATCACTCAACATGGCGAAATGCGAAATCATGCACCTGGGCAGAAAGAATGGGAGAATGGAATACAGAGTGGGGGACAAGCCGCTAGTGGTTACCATGGAGGAGAGGGGCTGGGTATCATCATCTCGCAAGACTTGAAGGTGGCTGGGCAGTGCGGCATGGCAATGGCAAAAGCCAGTAGAGTGTTGGGTTGTATTGGGAGGGGGATCACCAGCAGGAAGAAAGAGGTCTTGATTCCCCTGTACACCCAGCTGGTGAGGCCTCATCTGGAATATGGGGTCCAGTTCTGGAGGCCTTATCAAAAAAAGGATGTGGAGAGGGTACAAAGGAGGGCAACCAAGATGGTGAAGGGGCTCAGTCACCTGCCGTATGAGAAGAGTCTGGGAGCCCTTGACACGTACCCTCTGGAGCTGAGGAGGGAGAGAGGGGACATGATAGAGACCTTCAAGTACCTAAAAAGATCAACAAAGTGCTTACAGAGAACCCATTCCGATTGAAGGGGTGTCCCAGAAAGAGGGGTCATAATCTCCAACTCGAGGGGGTAGGTTTAAGGACAACATCAGGAAGAACTTCTTTACAGAGAGGGTGGTGGACACCTGAAATGGGCTGCCTAGAGAAGTGGTGGGAGAGAATTCAGTGGGAGGGGGGCTTCAAGAGGGCTTGGGAAAGACATAGAGGGCTGTTGAAAGGAGGGGATTCTGGAGCAAGCGTTGGGGATGCTAGGCAAATGGGCAGACTAGGTGGGCCTGGAGCTCTTTTTCTGCCGTCACTTTCTTATGTTCCTATGAAATTAGGCAAATCTGTCCCAAAAGGTGATTTCATGGTCCCTGTGTGAGATCACATTTCAGGCAGGATTTGAAAATGTTCTCTGCCTTTGTTCATGAGGCGGGGTCATAACAAAGCTATGTTGAAAATTTGGTGTGAAAATATTAAAAAACAACAAAGCTATGAGCCTACATTTAATTTTGCAAACACAGGCTCGTAACTTTGCTAATTTTCAATATTTTTACCCAAAATGTACAACATGGCCATTTCTTTACAGCACCTCATGAATGTGACAGCTGTCATTTTTCAAATACTGGCCAAAATACATTTTTGCAGGGCTGGCCCAGTGACGCAGAGGGCTGAGCCACCAAGACAAACCTGCTGCCATGCCGGTGACCCAGGGTCGGGAGCGACCTTGGGGCATTGGGTGTTGGCCGGTGAGAGGAATATCGACCATCGGATGGACTGCTCTGCTCCTAAGGGGGGAGGTATGGACAGAGCCTGTCGCTTGCCTGTGTTCTTGTAGATGCTGGGGGAAAGGCAGCTCAGGCCAGAAGATCGGGAGATGGGGCAGACGTCAATGCACGTTGCATGGGAGCATGTGGTGTGCTTCTGGATGTCATTCCACGCTACACCTCCCAGGGGACTAGAATACATGAAAAATCACTAGCAGCTGGATGACGTTAGGTGCCTGCAGGTCCTGCTCACTAAATAGCTGGGCTTGCCAGCCTGAACTGGATCCCATCCTAAGCAGGGGCTGGGACACCCCCCCACCAACCCCGCCGGGGGGAGAACCCTGGGGGAAGACAGTTGGCGGTAAGTCCTGGTGGACATGGGGGGACAGGACTGGGGTGCCCTCCTGAACAATGGTCGACTGGGGGCCGAGAGAAAACAAGATGTGATTTTGCATCCCGAAAGGTGATTTCGCAGTCCCTGCATGAAATCACCTTTCCCACAGGAGTTGAAAATTTTCTTTGCACTTGTTCATGAGGTGGGGTCAAAAGAAGGCTATGTTGACAATTTGGGGATAATAATATTAAAACATAACAAAGTCATGAGCCTACATTGAAATTTAAAAAAGTAGGCTCCTAACTTTGGTAATACATAACCCACACAGTGCACGACAGCACATCTAGTACCCCAGGGCTTCTATATCAGTGGTGAACATCCAGCATTGACAAAGGCTTGTTTCTTTATATAGGTATAGGTTGTATAGGTTTTTATTCTCCTTGGCAGGATGGGTAGCTTCTTAGCCCTGTCCCCATGTACTGCAGCCATCCTTTACCTCCTCCTAGTCGGGGATCCTTTCCCCCACAGATTTTCCCCCGCTGCGGGACCAGGGAGGGGAGGGCTATACCCCCCTCAGATACATATCCAGATCTGTCCCAGACCAGCAGAGTGGGCTTACAGTGTGACGGGCAGGGCTTCACAGAACCTGTCCTACATGTTTTTCTCCTCCTTTTTCTCCCAGGGCCCACGGACATGCAGTGAATCTGATGTGCATGCTCTGCCTCCGCAGAGACACACCGGCACTCTAAGCGTGATATCCCTTCCCACACAGTGTGACCTACTTGCACTACTACCTGGATTCCTCCAGGTGGCAGTTAACAACGAGCCACAATGAGCCCCCTCCCCCCACCAGAGGAAGGAGGGCAGTCCTATGGACAGTCAATCCTGCCTCCCCTGGCCCACCCCCAAGTGCCCCCTGTCTGTTTTCAAACTTGGGTCACTGGTGTGGTTGGAAATGCGGCACCCAGTGCCTCAGCCCTACACATCACTAGGCCAGCTCCTCAGTCCCACCCCTTTAAAGGTTCATCAGATCATCCCTAATAGAAACTATCCAAGGCAGGACTGCATCTGCATATTCCCTTAGTGATGAGCTTCCACCTATAACTGGGACAGTGGACTTACTCTTCAGATGAGATGCAAATGGGATGCTGCTAATTGAAGCATGTAGGGTGGCTACTAAAAATGACTTGCAGCATTATAGTTTTGAGCAGCAAACTGCCGTGCTTTTATCCAGATAATCTCCCCATATTTAGAGCATGATTGTTGGTAATGCCAAACATAAGCTTTTTAAGTGCTATAATTAAAATGATTTCTCAAAAAGTGTGTGTGCGTGACTGAGTGCATGTGGGGCTGCACAGTACATTTCAGTACAGGTGTATGTTCAGGAGATGGTCACTTAGAAGCATGTCTCCTTGCACATTGTTCGGATGTGAGCAGTTGGGGGTGCACCCAGTGTTGTTAGGCATTAGTGGAGGGCTAACGACCAATGTCAGAAATGTACTGACAGGCTACATAAATCATATTACATACAGTGGTTCGCTGTGCTATTACTGTCCCACACCTGTTAACAGTCTGTCTCGTGTGCTGTGAACAATCCTGCTTTTGCACTAGCAGCTGGGCTTCTTGTTGGTAACACCACAATTCTTTTGAAACATTATTTTGTTTGTTTATGTGGGGCCTATTTTCTTTGAAAAAGGGGGTATGTGTGGGGAAGAGTCCCCCAACATAAACACATCAAAAAAGTAGCCATCAAACAAAGAGCATAGAACAACATGAGCGAATGTGCCGTCGGCTTGCTGCTTAGCGTAGAATTGTTTACTTGGTCCGGATGCTTTGCATAGCCTTTGGTCCTATGTCCTCAGGTAATGCCAGTTGTCATTGCGTTGTAGTCTTTTCGTGAACATTGCCAGAAGCTTTAAAGATAGCCATTGTTTTAGAAGTTGCTCTTGCTCCCAGGGTAGCCTTTACTGGGTAGTTCATTATCTACTCTGCCAGATTATCTGGGTCCTAACAATGAAGATAGTAAAAGGATAATCCCCCCTCCCCCGGTAAAAAAAATGCTATTAGTAAGCAATAATACTCAACAGGGTGGGCAATATTGGAAAATACCGGACTGCTCAGGGGTGTAATGAGGCCTGATGCCACAGGTAGAGGACCTTATAGCCCCTGGAAGGTCAGGTATAACCCAATACTGCCCACCCTGGAGGGTATCATTGTGCTTATAAAATGGGTTTTGGGTTACATTATAAAATACAATTTCTTAAAAAAGAAAAGAAAAATAGCAGAAAGTTACCAGAAATAATTACAACAAATTTTGTGTAAAGTAGTCCCTTCACTGGTGACATCAGCAGTAGAGAGCGTCATTGTGATTGACACAGTAAACATTTCAAAAAAGTTTGTGAATCACCATGTGTTCTGTCAGTCTGTCACCAGTCTCTAGTCCCTTCCTCCCAAATGTAGGGTTACTCAATCTCCCTACTGCATTCATCATGACCGAAAACAATAATAATAAAAAAAAAACCACACAAGACAATCAACAAACAGGAGAACGATGATATCCGCCATTTCTCCCTATGTTCTGCTTTTGCTGGTGATCAGAAAGAGCTACCGCAGTGGATCAGGACAGGAGGTGGCAATGAACGTGTCACTCACTTAGAACTTTATAAGCTGGGCTGAAACTAGATTTATCATTACATCATTTACAAGAGGAGAAAGAGCAAAGAGGTACCTGACTCTTGTATAGAATGTTGTAATTATTAGACTGTGGTAGCGATGGAAGCTTGCTATAGCTGAAGCCAATTTTTAACAACTTCCTGGATGTGGCTTGAATTTGCGAGTACCGTAAAAATTTACTTTTGAGACAGCCCCCTCCCAAAAACACCTGAACTGCTTGTTTGTGTTGGTCTTTTTATTCTGTTTTGTTGTTCTGTAAAAACTGCCAGAGAAACTATCAAGCAATTGGGGGGTGCAGGGCAGCCATCAGTTCAGATCTGGTCAAGCGAAGGAGCCAGGCGATCTAGGGAAGCTGTCTCAGTATATTGCAGATGTGCTGGCACTGTTACTTTAAAAATAATTTTTTTTAGTTACTGCGGAGAGGGGAGTAGGTGAGAATATATTTTGCTTTTTTGGGGGGGAGGGATACAGTTGGCATGGTGGGGTCAGGGAAACACTGTGTTGCTTACTAACTGATGGAAATAAAATTGCGGCCATTTCAAATTCAAAGTCTAACAGACTGACGGAGGAGGGGCGCAATGAGCAGGTGAGCAGACAGGACAGCAGGACTGGTGGTGCTACAACAGCTCTATGTTGAGCAAAAGCTCAGGGTAAGTATGTTCTGTTTATTTAAAACTAAGCCTCACAGCAGAAGAATGGGGGGGGGGGGCTTGCCAGTAACTGAATCTACGCTAAGCGAGTAGGCGAGAATAAAAAATGGCGGCAACCAAAATTCTTAACATTCCATGGTACATTAATACTGGTAAGCAGGCAGACGGAGACTGGGACTTATTATTTCCCTGGTCTTTGTTGCTTGATACTGGACTGGGTGGTTGGATGTCTGAGCCAATCAAGGAGTAGGATTCAAAAGTCCCATTTTTTAAATGTAATTTGCCACAGTGGCACAACTGGGGGACATAAAAATGCTTAATGGTGCCATTGTTGGGCTGGCAGGGACAATAATGCCAGTCCAGACAGACAACAGGATCCACTCAAAAAATACCCTAACAGGTGATAATACAGTCAATCACATTCCTCAGACTCACCCTTCCTGGGGGTGGGGAGAGGACAGCCCAGGCAGCTAGCTAGTGGAGGACGGGGCCGGGCTATTCACCCTGGTTTAAAGTGGGCAATGTACTTCAGTGGAGGAATAAAAAGCTATATAAAAACAGGGGCACTCCTTGCAGCTTCAGAAAGCAGCAATAGACATCTTTGTATAGCGGATTTATTTGTTATTCAGAGCAAGTTGTTAAATTCAGTTACCTACACATATGATCCCCGCCACTTTGAGATAGAATGTCTCTTTCTCAAGGGGCTCCAAGTGGCCATTCCCAGTTCTCCCAGTCTCTTAATATGGTTGTTTTTTGGAGAGGACACTGTCCTCCTATGGTTCACCCATCTCCTTCAGATCCATCCTTGGAAGAGGGGGGTGTAGTCCATGTCCTGCCAGTCAGTGACAGACCGCATGAGGTTGAACAATGCCATGCCAGAACTCTCAGTGGCTCTGCAAGTTCAGGTTGCACTGGGCAGGGTTGGGGCTGCCATAAGCCTGTCCTTCAATCTATAGTTAGTATCTGATGGAATTCATCCAAAAGCATTAGCCATGGATTGGATAGATGATCCAAGGTTATCCTTTTGGTCAGAAAGTACCCCTCTCCATACAATCCGAAAGTGGTATCCCCATTTATCCACCTAATCCTATCCCTGGAGTCTGTGGGTTGCTCTACCGCTGCTGGTCTTTGTGGTTTCTCTGGGTGTACCTGAAATGTTTCTTGTGACAGCACAACCCCAACAATTCTGAGTGTCTGCCATTGCATTGATTATGAGAAGTTCCACAAAGCTGAGTGATTTGGCAACTAATAAGGATGTGTCTGAAGGCTGTCTAATAATGTTCAGCTCCCACACATAGAAATGTATTAGAGTTCATTGTGTTTTAATAAATAAAATACTACTGAATGATTCATATTGATTAAACTAATTGAACCCCCACAGAGATGCACACTACATTCAGTAAGTGGAATATTCTACCTCTCTAACACGAGCCTCTGTCCATCTACCACCCATCCTGTGTTGGTAGTAGAGATCCTTCCCTTCTGCTCTGTTGCCTGGAACAGTTATCGTATCATTGTTCACTATCTCACGCTCTAAGAATGGCCTAAAACCTGTATATTCTTATTTGCTTATTATTACTGATTGGGAGTAGCTTGTTTTTGCAACACAAAAATTAGTGTCTGAGATGTCGGTATGGAATGGGTGCAGATAACACCTCTCTGCAGTATGGCATGGACATGAACTGAATGGGAATCTCATTCTCATTCATATTACAAAAATGTTTTAATATGACCAAAACTGCACCCCCCTAGTCTTCATTGTACATTATTTAAATGATATCTCAACCAAAAAATAACCACAAAAAAAAAGGATGTAGTATCAGAAACTCTTGTTGGCCCGTCTCGTGTGCCATTTTGTGGCCTGTAAAAAGTGCACCAGAGACCTGGTTTTGTCTCTCAACTGTGATATGTTTTCCTATTTGTTTGTTTTGGCTGCCTGACCACTGGCAACAGCCTGCACTTACTGATACAGTAGCTTAACCTACCAAGTGCCTGATATAGAACGAGTCCTTGTCCTGTATATATTTTACATATAATTGTCTTTGATTTTACAGTTTATTTTCCTAAGTGAATTTGTATTCTGTATTTTCTACTTTTGAGGGTTTTAACTCAACAAGGAAGGTTTTTTTTTGTTACAATTTTAGATCCCCAGGCTAGATCATTGAGAGACGAAGCAGCTCATTTTCAGTGGCGTCCTGCTTCTAACCATTTCAACAACTAGGTGTAATTAAGCAAGTAAGAGTCAGGAGGCTAAGTGACTTGATTAAGGTCATACAGCATGTAACTGACTCTAGTGGGGTTTGACACTGGGATCTCAGGGTTCACGAATCAGTGATCTAACCACTAGACCAAACTGCCTATTTTGAGACACGCTTTGTATGAAAGAGAACCATGCAAAATAAATTGTATTTTGTTATAAAGTACTGTATAATGTATTTGAAGAAATAATAATGACTGATCAACACTTGAAGGGTGACTGACATCAGTGCTGATGATTGACAGGCGAACAGAAACACTATAAAATTCCTAATTCAGATATGCTTGCCACCCTGTTCTTGTTTGCTGGATATACAGTATCTTTTTTGTGTGTAACTTTCTGGTCTTCAAAAAACAGCTCTGTGTGTAGCCCTGATGTTGCCCCATTACAAATGCTCCAACCAGTAACATCATCGATTAGAATCAGTCTGCGGTGAGCTGCACGACGGCCCTGTGGCACAGCTGCCTTGCAGACAACTGTAGTTCAGGAAAAAACTCTGGTCACCATGGTGAGAAGCAGACCAGGCTGCAAAGAGTTGCCGGAGGGCAGTGCGCCTCAGTCAGAGAGGGCTGGTGGTGGACTCTGGCATGCAATGACCGCTCAGAGCAGGCCAGTGAGCTTGCTCCTTCCTCAGGGTCTCACAGCATTGCTGAGGCTGAAGGGCATGGTCCACACTTGGGAATGAATTGTAAGACCACCCCGATGATGACCCAGTAGGAGCACATCGTGTTGCTGTTCTGGTGACCAGAGTTCAGAAGCTGCTGCATGGGGAAGCACGCCAGGCTGAGGTAGCTGCTGCATGGCAGCATGCTTCAGCTGGGGAGGGTATGCAATGGGTTGTGGCACCACAGTGCCCCCTGCGGCCGGGCCAGCAAGCTGGCTCTTGTTGCAGGGATGCTGTGTGAGCCTGTCAGATGCTATGCTCATGCAATGGGGAGGAGGGAGGGTTAAGGGGGAAAATTGGGGATGTAAACTTCCCACCATCCGAATGATGGCAGATTTTCCTGAACACAGTATATCTCTGAATACAGGATTTATACTTGGGCGATGGTAGGGGAGGGCAGAAGAAGCCATATTAAATAAAAGATTGCATCGCATACTGTTCTTACTGTTCAGCTGGGATGGTGCACAGAACAAACACCTGACACAGATTTTCCATTACCCCCTGCCAAACAATGGATTTTGCCAGGCTTGCACTGTGAAGCCTTAACATCTAATGAGCAAACTAGAACACAAACAAAAACAATTACAAACTACTACTGCAACAGGAAAGAGCAGATATAATGAAAATTCTTGTGGAACATGAAATTGGATCAGGCTTAAATCTATTTGTATTGTCTTCCATCGAATTAATAAAACAAATCCTTCATAATTCCACAGAAGTTATTAGTGTGTACTAATGTTTCCTGGAGTAATCTGTGACTGCATCTGGCATGGCGGGGGTAGATTGGTAGCTGCAAAGCTTCCTGTTCGCTGCTTACATTCACCTCATTCGCTGGCCACTTTGTATTGCCTGCAAGCAATTTTTGTCAAGATTCTGAACTCCCACCTCCCACTGCTGACCTACTTTTCTCAAAACAAAGACAACATGTTATTGTACTGCTCAGATGTGTTGCTATTTAAACTCAAACCCCTACGAACAAGAAAGTTCCAGGAATGGTGTTTTTTTTTTTTATTTGTTTAAATGTGGGTCAGTCAGTTCATAATCAGCTGACAACTGCCTGGGGGGAGGAGGATTTTCACAGAAAAGCTTCATGCTGCAACTTGGGAACTCAGTTTTGGGGGGGTACCTCTCTTGCTACCTTAACCAACAGAGAACAGGCATGTTTGCCTTGTATGACAGTGGGAAAATAATCAAGTGTCCATGTTACTGCAAAACAAATCTACTGTTTTACCACATAGTTGAATCTCATTTAGAAATGGAATTCATGGCCACCAGCTGGCCCAGCGCTACGGAGCCAGGGACATGGGTATAGGAGCAAACCTGGGCACTTGGAATGGGCAGCCATCATGAGAGATGGTGCAGTGGATGGCAATGCTTCCCAACCTGAGGAGGGGATGGTGCCACTTCAGACACTGCTGTGGCGGGCCAGGCAGCTTGCTCTCCCCAGGGGCTGTGCTGCAGAGTCAAAGGCCAACACTAGCTCAGCAGTGCCATGTAGTGAGTTGAATGTGTAAAGAGGGCTGGGAGAGAAAGCCTAGTACCATATGAATGGTGGCCAGGTTACATTCTAGGTCGTATGGTAGTATGGGTCTGCGAACTGGTGCACTGCAGCCCAGGTTCAGGCCCTAGCTTAGCTGGTGGGGGAGAGTGTGTTTTGGCAAGGTAATGTAGTCAGCCTCCAGGGAGTGCCCTGTTTTTGTGTCCCCCTTTCTGGCCAGTCCCAGGCACTAGTGTTGTATATGGCAGCAGTCTGTTGCCTGTTCTTCCAGCTGGAGGAAAAGAGTTGGATGCAGTCAGTCAAGATCAGCACTGTTGGAGACAGCAGAACCCTGGAGGGACCATGGAGCACAGGCTCTGCTGGAGTACGAAAGGGAATTCATAGCTTTAATGTCCAACCTGAATGGTGTTAGCCTAATACTCAATATAGGTACAATTGAAACCCCCCTACAAATGGGGGTTCCCGAAAAGTCTTCCTTGAGCTTGCTTAAATGCTTACTGCCAGGCTGGTGTCCTGCGCTTTAGCAGTTTAAATGTATTGCCAGAGACTGCCTGTATAACCTCTGTGTGTTGTATCTTTAAGAGCTGCCTGGATTGCAGTCATAATTCATCTGAGAGGGAGCTCTGTTAGAAGATATACTTGTTTGCTGATCATTTGTTAGAGTAGTAATAATATCGCAGTTTGTTCTAACCTGCCTTCTTTGCAGCATGGACAGTTCTGTTTCTTTCCATCATCTTGGCTCTGGACTGTCAGAATGGGCCTATCAGTACATTTGGGACTCTAAAATGGAGCCTGCCTACAGGGGCTTGGTGGGGCCAAAACTTGTAGGAATTGTAGTTTTGGACTTTTAGCGCCTAAAATAACCTGGAGGGGGGGCCCTTGTGGTGATTGACAGACAGATCAGCCAACCGAACCTTTTGGATCTTGGGGAAAGTCCCACACTGCTTGCAGTTTCAGTTATATCTGAGTTGGGAAGTGAAGAAGTAACAGCTCGAGATAGTTTGAGCAGCAATCCATAGTGGATTCACATGGGAGAACTGTGGAAAGGCCTGAGTTTGGCCTGCATGCCTGCCTGCTGTTCCTGAGAGGAAACCTGTGCTTTTTTTCAGACTGACTCCGAACTTGGAGAGCGAATTAAGCCACTGAATTGTGGCCAGGCTTTAACCTGAAAAAGACCAAAGATTTGCTGAATGCGATTGGCCTGTCAGGACTTCCAGCTACCTCTGAACTCCAGGATCGTGCAGAGACTCTGTAATTGCGACCGGAGAGCCATTTGCCTGGTACAGTGGAATTTCCTTATATGTGAATGCGATGTTTGCTTATAGTGGGTCGTGATTTGGTTCCCCACTGTGTGTCTGAACTGTGTTTTGCTTGCTAGAGGCTGTATCCAGCTCCACGGACTGAATCCATATCCATTTCCATTTGCCTGGGCCCTGCTACACTGGCCCAGCCAGAATACCTGCTACGCAGAGAAAGTCATCAACGAGAGACCGGCCTGGGGATCAGCCCCCTGCTCAATGCCTTGAGCAGGAACAATGCCTTGGTGATTCATGTGGGCCCTGTTTCTCCAGGCATTCCAGCTCAACAGCCTGTAGTCTTGATTTCATCCTGCCTGTGTCCTGTATTGGGTACCATGAATAAACATCAGGGTAGCTCCCTGCAACAACAGCTAAATCTAAAAGTGTTTTCATTTGATTGTCTTGTTGCCTTTTCTTTTACAAACTGAGCCATCCGGCTCCAGATTACAAATAGTGTGTGTTGTGCATGTTGCTTTCTTCCATCACAGGGCCCAAACCAGCTGCAACGTTCCTGGCTAGCCCACCATTTTCCTACCTGGGCACCCAGAGTATGTGACTGTGTAGGGACTCTGAACTGCATGCATAACTGTCTGATTAATATAGCTTTTAAGAAAATCAACCTGATTACGCCCCTCCCTTGTTCAAGTTCCATGAATAAATCAGATTTAACTTTGTTTGCATTTAACCCGACTGTGGTTCCAGTTTGTGCCAAGAGTATTGTACGGTTGCTGTTTGCTGTGTTTAACCTTGTTTTACAGGGGGTCCCCAGGGTCGAGCTAGAGGAACCAGTCCTGGTGGTAAGTGCAAATGTAACCCCTAGGTGGCACTATCCCAAGGGCTACTACCCCTGCCTGCTTGGCTAGTAGCAGGTTAAAGGGTCTGAGTTCTGAAAAGGGTGCCTCCACCTAGAGGTCAGGGTTAGTAGTGGTCAAGCTCACCTGGGCACAGCCCTCCGGGATACTGTAACCCCCCTCTTTCCCCTCTAGTGGCCTGAGCACTGTACAATAATCACTTTCACGATAACCCTGGTACACCACACAAGTACCCACATTGTTTGCACTTACCACCAGGGCTGGTTCCGCGGCTCAACCCTGGGGACCCCCTGTAAAATAAGGTTAAGCACAGCAAATAGCAACAGTACAGTACTTTGAGCACAAACTGGAACCACAGTCAGATTACATGCAGAAAAAGTTAGATCTGATTTATTCAGGGGACTTGAACAAGGCAGGGGCAAAATCAGGTTAATTAGCTTGAAGGTTATATCAATCAAGCAGTTATGCATGCGCTTTGAGTCTCCCCACACAGTCCACCTCTGGGTACCCAGGTAGAGAAGAGATGGGCTAGCCAGGACAGTTACCCGGGGTTGCAGCTAGTTGGGGCCATGTGATGGAAAACACAACATGCACAGTACACAATATTTGTAATCCGGAGCCAGATGGCTCAGTCCGTAAAGGAAACGAAACAACAAGACAATCAGATGACACACTCAGATTAAGCTGTTGTTGTAGGGAGCTACCCTGGTATTTACTCACGATACCCAAGACTGGACACAGGCTGGACGAAAATCGAGACTGTTGGTGGTTGATCTGGAATGCCAGGAGAAGCAGGGCCCACACAAGTTGCAGAGGCGTCATTCCTGTTCAAGCGTGGAGCAGGGGGGCTGATCCCCAGGCAGGTCTCTCGTCGATGGCTTCTCTGTGCAGTGGGTAGTCTGGCTGGGCCAGTCTGGCAAAGCCCAGGCTGCATGGAGACAAGTTCAGAAGCAGTCCATTTTGGGCTGGATACAGCTTCCAGCAAGCAGAACACAGTTCACACAGTGGGGCACTAACTCACAACCCCCTAACAGCTCATAGCAGATTTACATGTATGGGAATTCTACGTACTAGGCAAAGCGCTTCCCGGGCACAATCGCAAAGTCTCTGCACACACGGAGCTTAAGGGTAGCTGGAGCTCCTGACAGGCCGATCGCATTCAGCAAAAATATTCGGTCTTCCTCAGGTTGAGCCTGGCCCACTTTAGTAGCTTACTTTAGTCACACAAACTTGGATTTAGTCCAAAATAATTCTCTTCTCTCCCTCTCAGGAGCAGCACACCGGCATGCAGGCCAAACACTCAGCCTTTTCCCAGTTCTCCCATGCGAATCCACTCAGGATTTCTGCTCAGAATTACTTCAGCTCCTTCTTGCTCAGCTTCCAGCTTAGCTCTAAACTGAAACTGCAAGCAGCCCGGGACTTCCCCAAGGTCCAAAAGATTTGGTTGGCTGATTTGGCTGTCAGTCAAAGCAAGAGCTCCCCCTTCAGTTGCAAAAAAGGCGCAAAAACTCAAACCACAGTTCCTATAGATTTTGAATTCAGACGGCTACATTTTAGGTCCCACCAGAACTGATTGGTCCAATTTGCAGTCCAGGACCAAGTTAGTGGAGACAAACAAAACAGTCCTTGCTACAAAGAAAGCAAGTTAGACAAACTACATTATCATTATCATTCTAAATGGTTTTCAGCAAATAGTTATATCTTTCAACAGAGCTTCATCTCAGATTACTTATACTGCAATTAGGCAGCTCTTAAAGAGACAGTACACAGAGGTTATACAGGCTGTGATAATCACATTTAAATTGCTAAAATGCAGGACACCAGCCTGATAGTGAGCATTTAGGCAAGCTCAAGGAAGACTTTTTGGGAACCCCCATTTGTAGGGGCGTTACACAAACACTGTGGGAAATTGCATGGTGAATAAGGGTCATTGTGAAAGTGATTATTGTGTACTGTTCAGGCCACTAGAAGGAGAAAAGGGGGTTACAGTGTCCTGGAGGGCTGTGCCCCAGTCAGCTTGACCACTACCAACCCTGACCTGTGGGTGGAGGCACCCATATCCAAACCTAGGCCCCTTAACCTGCAACTAGCCAAGCAGGCAGCGGTAGTAGCCCTTGGGATAATGCCACCTAGGGGTTACACACTAAAGGGACTAGGCAACAAAAGTGTGTGGGGGGACAGGGGGCAAAGATATCCTTGCAATAAGCAAGAATTTCAGCAGTGCAGTGTGTTTGATGACTGCAGCTGATGAGGCCCAGACCTTGTTTCAAATGAACTAGGGAATGGTGTTTGGAGAGTGGCAGGGGGCACTCTCTGCTTGGTTATAAGTAGCCATAGCAATGCCACAGCATGGTGTTTGGGAGACACTGTGCTGTTGTGTGATGCTGTCTTTCAAATGAGACATTAAACTAATGTTCCTTTTGCCTGTTCTGGTGGTTGTTCAAGTGGATGTTAAAAATGCCATGGCACTTCGCGAAAACAGTAAGGGAAGTTCCCCACTGTGCTGACTAACGTTCTCCTTTTCGATAAACCACAACATATAATCCTGGTTCAATATCAGTCAGTTTACATCTGTATCCACTCCCTGGATGATGGTAAGAATAGGAAAAAATTTCTTAGCCCTCCCCTCCCTTCCTGGTCAACAAAACCAAAATCAATAAATACCTAATTACCCCAAACCCATAAAAGGAGGACAGAAACTGCTGGAGGAGTCATTCCTCGTACACGATAGGCACTGACAGTACAATACAAAACAA
The DNA here is from genome assembly GCA_016271365.2 of Neoceratodus forsteri. Lineage (NCBI taxonomy): Eukaryota > Metazoa > Chordata > Ceratodontiformes > Ceratodontidae > Neoceratodus > Neoceratodus forsteri. The sequence goes on along the minus strand of CM028134.1, from coordinate 347,685,461 downwards.
TTTTATACAGTCGCTTTTACAGCAATGTGTCCCAAAATGTTTAACACTGTGGAACGATATAGTAACAACAGAAGAATACATAGAATAGTGAAATACATAATCGGCTAGTATACCTAGAGCGCAAGATCAGGAATGAACACGTTAGTAATACTATGAGTGCTACGCACTGTGAGAAAGGGTGATGGAGAGAGACAATACAATCAACGGGAGTTCTATGGTAGTGCTGTTGCCATGGTAAAGAATCACTGAACAGAAGTATTAGAGAACCTGATCAGGAGAACAGGATACAAAAGCCAGGGAAAAGTGGTGGGGTTTGAGGCAAGATATGAAGAGGGAAGGGGAATGAGGGAGAAAAGAAACGGGAGACTGTTCCTGATTGTAGAAGCAGAAATGCAGAAGGACTGCCTACCAGTGGCTGAGAAGAAAATAAGAACAAAATGAAGTCTAGAGATGAATGAACAGAAAGTAAAGGAAGGAGAAGTAGTCTGTGATGCGGTCGGAGAGATAGTGATGGATAAGGTCACGAAGAATTTGAAAACAAGTAGGGTAACTTTATAACAGATGTGGTACTGGATGGGGCGGTGGAGTGACAGTTGGTGGCAGAGATGTGGCCTCATTTTTGCTAGCAGGTAAGAGGCTGACTAGGTGCATTTTAAGCAGTTTGAAGCTTAGAGAGTAAAGACACCACTGGAAGTCCATAGAACAGGAAATTACAACAGTCAATGTGAGCAGAGATGAGGGGCAGTGAAGGGGTCTGGGAAATGACTTTTGGAGACAATAGCATGCTTATAGACCACAGAAATCTGGAGTGCAATGGTGAGTTTTGGGTCAAGGGGGACGTCCACATTTCAGACAGAGTGTGTAAAGTAAAGGGAAGAGTCAAGGACAGCAATAGAAGAAGTCAAATTGTGGGAGATTAGATAATGTTTTTTGGGTACACCATGTACAAGGTGACTGCGATTGAGCACTTTCAAAAAGGGCCAGTCAATCATAATGCCTATGTACAGGGCTACCTGGCAGGGTAGCGACCAGATACGGTTGTAGGTGAGTACAGCGACGGGATGTCGCTGTACATACACATGCGTGGGGGGGTGGATCACGTCACGCAATGGGTGGAAGGGGGGAGGATATGTGGGGTGTAATGCAACAGTCGGCTGCCGACATGGCTGTGTGGCATGGTGGGTAGGTGGCGGGCTGTGGTTGGGAGGGTACCACGTTCGATTCTGGGAGCAATTGCTTTTTTTGCATTGGGTGGGTCGGTTTTTTATTTTTAAGTTTTACACACACCCCTGACATGCACTCCCCTGGAGTTGAGAATCCTTAAATAGGGGTGTGGGGGGTGGGGGTGAAGGGTAGTCACTGGTTTTCTAGCCGATGCGAGTGTACATCTCTGTAATTCATTTTCAGTGATGTACACCGCCCCAAACGGCGATCACTATTCCCCAATCGCCGTTATGACATGGAACCATTTTTTTGCCAGTGAGAAGGATCTGGGTCTTAGCAGCAAGTTGAATGAACTTAAGTTAGAGCCAGGAGCTGATTTTGTCAATCAGGAAAAAGAGAGGATAATACAGAATCAGAGAGGGAGTCAAAAGAAATATATAGTTGGGTGTCACTGACATAGAAATAACTGAGGTTGAAAGTAGAGATGAGGGGAGCAGACCCAGAATGCAGCATTGAGGGACACCATAAAGTAGAGACAGGTGGTGAGAGGATGAGGAGGAGAAATAAACACGTTACAGACCAAGAAGGCATGGTTGGAGAGAAGGGAACAAATAAATCAGGAATAAAGAATACCAGAGCCCCCAGGGCAGTGCTTAGCAATCAGGACCAATGAGGTGATCAACTGTGTCCAACACTGCACTCAAGTCAGAAGAATAAAAAAAGGAAAGAAGCCATTCTTATAGGTAAGGAGAAGATCATCGACAACCCAAAGAAAGGCAAACTTCATCCTGTGAAAGGAGAGAATGCCACAGTGAAACAGGTCAAGGAGATTGCTGAGGGAAGATCATTTTGCAAGGGCATTGTTGATGAAGGGGAAGTTAGGGACAGTACTACAGCTGGGCAGGGCATGAGGGTCAAGAGAGGGTTTGTAAGGAGGGGAATAATAGAAACACAAGTCTAAAGCAAGTATTGCGCTCTTATCATCAGTAGACATCTCACTAAAACCTCTGTTCACAAAGGTACAGAGACCGGATTACTGTAGAAGTAAAAAATAATTATGTTTTCCTAATGTGACAAATATAAGGGAGCACAACCAGATGCCCAGTTCTTTGCTCTGGCCCCCTGACAAAGCTCTTGTTGAGCGAAGCACCGGTGCATCAAGCTATGGCTGGAAGTGCTCCTTTGTATTTGGCACATTTGGAAAACACAGAATAAATCCTTTTTCACATTTGCAGTAATCCAGTCTCTGTGTGCCCTTGTGCACCAAGGTCTTAGTGAGATGTCTACTAGTGGTCAGAGTGCAATACTTGCTTTGGACTTGTACTTGTAGAGAAAAGGGGTGGTACCCCTGTATGCCACATGACATCCCTGTACCATTCAGCTTGTGCTCACTCCTGCTTGCTTGAATAAAAGAAACAGCCTTGTGGGCATCACAGATAGTACAAATAGCAGTGGGCTGTTTAATGGTAGATGTGATGTAGGGTGCTGGTGTAAGAAGGTTGGCGGGGAAGAGATGAGAAAGGACAGGGGCAAGGGAAGAAGTACTTAGGTTCATAGACTAAATGGGCAGGATATTCAAACTGCGCCATTCTGTGGCGCAAGCCCATGCGCTGCTCAAAAAAGTTGCGCTGGGGTGTGGCTGGGGCGATATTCAACGGAGTTGCGATATTGAGCATCTCCTTTGAATATCGCCCCCCGGCCATAGCCACTGTGCATGGCGCACTGGAACTTGCGCCACCGCAAGTGGTCAGAGTGGAGCATTCAAGATGTGGTGGCGTAAGTTCCATTGGCGCCATGCGCAACTTTCCGATATTCAAAGGTGACATGCAAATGGGGCCATAATTGGCAAAGGTGCAGGGGCCATTTGCATCTACTCTCAACCCCATTTGCATGCCATTAGCATGCAGATCGCCGATCCCGACAACTTGCGCCTGGTGCCCTGCCAGAGCAGCGGCCGTCGAGGACCAACGCCTTCTGCAGCCCGATCACAGGCATGCAGTAAATCCCCCGACTGGCCCGATCGCAGGCATAACTGTACTGAAACCCCCACTGGCCCGATCGCGGGCATAACAGTAGTGTAACCCCCACTGGCCCGATCGCGGCATAACTGTACTGAAACCCCCACTGGCCCGATCGCAGGCATAACTGTACTGACCCCCACACTGGCCCAATCGCAGGCATAACTGTACTGAAACCCCCACTGGCCCGATCACGGGCATAACAGTAGTGTAACCCCCACTGGCCCGATCAGGGCATAACTGTACTGACCCCCCACACTGGCCCAATCACAGGCATAACTGTACTGAAACCCCCACTGGCCGGACACCGGGCATAACAGTAGTGTAACCCCCACTGGCCCGATCGCGGCATTACTGTACTGAACCCCCCACTGGCCTGATTGCGGGCATAACTGTACTGAACTCCACTGGCTCGATCGTGGGCATAATCTGATACTGAAACCCTCGGAATGCCGATCGCGGCATAAGATTAACCTCCCCCAAGTCCAATATCCCTGGTGGTCCAGTGATCGCCGGCTCGACACGGGCACGATCACCTTCAAGTTCACTTTCGGTGATCTAGTGTTTCACTCCTCACTCACTCCATGGAGCCCCGATTACTCAGCCCTCAGCCGCCAGCGGCGGTAGCATCGCCCACCGCCTGGCCGCCTCACGACTGATTGTTAGTACTGCACGCCCATTGGTTCAGAGCAAGAGCTAATGGGTGCAGCCCACACCGCATAAGGCAGTCGGCGGGCGGCGGGCGGCAGGGTGGGTGCTGCCGCTCACCGCAGACGGGGGAGCGGGTGGTGAGGCCCGTGGTGGTGGGTGGGGTGGGGCCACTAGATCACCAGGGAAATTGGACTTGGGGTTGATCTTATGCCCGCGATCAGGCTTCACGGTCCACCAGACCACCAGGGATATTGGACTGGGGGTTGATCTGCACCGCGATCGGGCCAGTTGGGGTTCAGTACAGTTATGCCCGCGATCGGGCAAGTGGGGGTCACTACTGCTGGTGCCCGCAGATCGGGCCAGTGGTGAGATTCGCCTCATCGGATGCGGGGGGACAGGAACAATGGAGGGCCACCCACCGTGGCAGCCACTGTGTTGCGCCCCTGCAATGTGGCAGCTCACCTGTGGGTGGCCCTCGACTTGATCCTTTTTTTGGGGGCTCAAAGTCATGCAGGCGCAGGTTGGGGGTTGCGCCTGCACAACTCTGCACAGCTCGGCTGAATATCGGGCTGTGCAGTTTATGCATGGTTCCTCCCCCTCCGGTTGAGCATGCCTTCATTAGCATTGCGCTGTTGCTCAGCATGACTTGGGGGGGGCGCAACTGCCTCCTGCTGAATATGGGCAGAATGGCACGATTTCCGACTTGCGCAGGCGCAACCCTATTGCGCATGGCGCAACCCTTTTGAATATCCTGTCCAATGATTTCAGAGAGGTTTGTGGTGCAGATTGGGTGAGAGACGAGGGGAGGGGAGAGGTAGATAACATGGTTTGGGGAAAAAGTGAGAGAGGATAAATGAAGGGAGAGAACAAAGAATGGGGTTGCAACCCAGGAAGGGGAAGAAGATAATTTATGTGGATGGCGGCAGCTTTTTTGGAGTTGAACAATGTGGTAAATTCTTCACATTAGGAGGTATATTTTTTATTTTATTTATTCCACATTGAGGGAGGAGTTTGGGGAGGGAGTGAAAGCTGATGACATCAAAAAGGTAGTGGAGACTCTCTCTGCCTTAGACATTAAGGGAAGCACAGTATTTGGTTTTAGCAACTAGGAGAGCAGTCCTATAATGTCATGTCTGGTGTGTTTTCCAGGTCTCGAAACCCCTAATAGTCTGTGCATTTTTTCTCCATCTGTATCTTTTTGTTTTAAAGGATCTTACACACTGTTAATTAAAACTACCTGATCTGTGCATTTGAGTGCCCTTAATGTCTTAATGTTTATTCCTCTCTTTGTCATTCAGACAAGCACTAATGTTTAAGTGACCCTGTAGAAATTCTATGGAACTCAGACCCAGAGCTGGGGAAAGATTACTTATGTGCCCCTCCCATCACCACCACCACACCCAGCTGACTGCAAACCTCAAATATAATAAGGGTTGTCTGGTTGTTGGCCCACTGAATGGCTCTGGATCTCTGGATTCATACTTTGAAACATTTTCCTTCCCTCTCCCTGGAGGTGAAAATCTGTATTGTTCAGCCATGAAGACGGAATTGCCTCCAAAGACATTTCCTGTGTGTCTCGTTTTTCCTGCAGACCATGTTTCTGACAGGTTTACTTCAGCCTGACATGCCCTTTAGAAATCTCTTCCTCTGTTGTCCCTATGACCATGACTTTTGTAAGCCTTAACTGAAGAAAAAGGAAAGGGAATTCAGAAAATGTTTCCAGTCCCTTAACAGATGTAAGTAAATGTTAAAGAAAGATAATCTCAAAAGAACCTAAATGACTCTGAATGCCACTGTGCAATATCTTTGTAGGTACAGTATGTTATGTAACTATCTCTCCTCAAAAAGTCTCTATAAGAAGCAGACCATGAAAAAGAAGTGCCTTATGAGGAGAGGCTGCTGGATCTCAGCATGTACTCCCTGGAGTAGGGGAGTGACAGGGGACATGTTTGAGACCTACATGTAGCTCACAGGGATAAATACGGTGCAGGTGGGGAGTCTCTTTCAGGGGAGGAAAAGCACCAGAATGGGGGGGGGGTGGCATGCAATTTAGTTGGGTGGGGGGAGTTTAAGAGGGATGTGAGGAAATACTTCTTCATAGAAAGAGTGGTAGGTGCTTGGAATAGCCTACCAGAAGAAGTGCTGGGGATGAAAACAGTGGGGAGCTTCAAGCATGCAAGGGATAGATACATGGGCATAATAGGTAGAGGAAGGGGAGGCAGGAAGGATGCCAGTGACTAAACAGGGTCCAAGGTGTCAGAATAGTCAGGGGAAAAATAGGGCAGACTGTATGGGCCTACCAGTCCTTTTCTACTGACTAATTCTGTGTTTCTTCATTGCTAACTAGAGCCCTCTTTACACAGTCACATTTGCACAGGAGTAACCCGATCGCTCGGGTTGCTTCAGTGCAAAAGCGACCATGTGGACATGTACGATCATGGTAAGCTGCCTTTTAAGCAGGTCCCACATTCTATCTCAAGCTGGGGACGCCAACCGAAGTGAGTGACTTGCAGCGGATTAAACTGCTGTATGGAGTTTCTGCACTGTCGCAACACGTCCACTCTCTCCTTGCGGTGGTGAGCAACAATCCAGCCCTCTGACGCACGACCCCGCACCAGCTCAGACTGTAGCGGTGCAGAGAGGGGCTGTGTGGACAGGCAGTTTGCCACTTGCTGGTGCTCGGGACCACACTGCTGTGGTCAGAAAAAAGTAGTGCTGCTGCTGTGTAAACACGGCATAGGTCTCTCGTGCAGCCTCTCCCAACCTCTTGATTTATCAGGATGAAGTAGTTGATTTTTAGCTGTTTAATATGCACAAGCCAGTTTATTATTCAAGGAACTCTAAGAACACCCAGCTTTCTATACAGTAGCCAGTCAAAGTCAATGTGTAACAAATGCATAACTCTCTCCCAGGGTGATGTCATTCTATTCCTCTCTGACGTAAGTCTAGCAGGTAACTCGGTTGTATAATCTTAAAACTCTTCCATCTCTCTTTGCATTGTGATGTCATGTTATCATTCACTCTCAAGTAATGTCAACTTATTGTAAGGTCAGTAGGGAGCACCCTCCTGATAGCCACGGGGTGAAAGCAGCAACACTACCTTACAATGCTACCAGGTCACCGTAGATGCCATGGTGGCTCTTGAATTTGTTATATCCTACACATGTGAAGGGGAGCTTCTAAATCCCCAGAGCATCAGGGGGGCCTAAGTATCATTCAGACCTCTGGCCTTGGTTGAGTATCCCCAACCCCGAAAATAAAAAGTTGACTCCTATGCCTAACTGTGATGCCATATTAGGTACAGCTGTATAATCAAGTTACACCCAGCATGGCCAGCAGCCGCTGAGGAAGGACATGTTCAGCTGTAGCTCCCACAAGAGATTCATCAATCTAATAGCATCTGATTGCAAATGTTTGGTTTTTGGAGAAATAATGGCCACATATTAATCTGCAGTACAGCACCACTCACTCAACACAATTTGGAGCAGTTATAATAATAGGAACTCTTAACAAAACAAAAAAATAATCAGTCAATAATGTAGGAGGATGATGATGCCAACAAGCTGGATGTGGTGGAGGCAATAAGATGACAGTGCAGATGGAAGATGGAGCTGATGAGCCTACAAATAAAGATTTACTAAAAGCGAGCCAGGTGCCGGATAAACGGGTCCTAGCAATGGATCACAAGGTGGACAATTTTAGTGTTGACTAACGTGATGTGAAACTCAGGCTTCAACAGCCATGTCGAGAGTTAAGAAGCTGCCACCTTGGCCTTGAAAGCTGCGACTGCCACTATGGATCTACAAAAAGAAAATAAGACCCTTTGCTGCAGATTGGAGGCATTAGAAAAACAAACAAAAAGCAAATTTTAAAATTCTTGGACTTCCTGAAGTGGCTGAAGGGGACGACCCCACCAGATTTGCTGGGTCTTGACTGGGTGAATAACTTCATCTAGAGCTGGCCCTGACAGCTCATGAAGCATTCAGAATCATACCATGGAAGAAGTGTGATAACAATAACACCCCTACAACCATCCGGGTGACACTCTGGGCCCCACGAGAAGGACCAAGTGCTGGACTCAGCAAATTGTGCAGGTCTGCTAATTACAACAGATGGAGACAAACTTTCACTGTTCCCTGATCTAAGCTTTTCCACCTGGGACCAGCACAAAGTTTTTGATGGCACAACGGCAGTTCTGCACTTCTTTGGAATTTTAACAACTTGCAATACCAGGCAAAACTTACAGTTGTTTACATGGGTAAACAACACCTATTTAGTGATCCTAAAAATGCCATGTCTCTAGTACAGAAGATCAAGATGGAATTTGGTGGACAGAACCCTCCAGAGGAGGGAAGAGGACTCTGACTCTTCTTGAATTTGGGAGGTCTGTAAGTAACAAGCGGAATAATTGAGAGGGTAGATAGTTTGGGAGTATGGTATGCCTGGCATAAGGGAAGAGAAGATTGATTGTTCAACCCAGAAAGATAGTATCAACTGTTTAGAATATTCATTCATATTGTTTAACAGGGCAAGCTTTATTTTTCTTCTAGGTGGGCATTAGTTCTTACGCTGAAACTTTATCTAACATGGCACCTGCCTAGCTGCACATACTCTGGTGACTGTGTCACCTCCCCCTCCCAACAGTCAGACATTTGAAGCTCTCATGCAACAAATATATATAATTGGTGAGTTTTTGCTGGACTTACATAACCTATTACAGACATTGTATAAAATGACTCTGCTTTCCAAAGTTAATGGCAGTTGTTAGAAATCAGTTATTCAGAGGTTTTTTTTTTTAAGGGACATTTTCTCTTTTTCTCTCAGATGCTTTATGTTTGAAGGTGGTTTAATACAGACAAGTAAGCATTAATCCACGATGAAGGTGGCATCTAATGGGGAGTTAATGCATGGTTGGGACTGTTGTGGCCTGCGGCCGAAGGCAGAGTGCCTACAATGGACCAACCATGCATTAACTCCCCATTAGATGCCACCTTCGGAGTGGATTAATGCTTTTGTAACATGGTCTACAGCAGCCTGTATGTCTCCTATGTATGTTAGTGGTTATACTACACAAAAGACAATGACAGTAATCAAGTTTTGCAGTTATTATTACTGTTACTTTGACAATTTTAAATGAACTTCTCTTACATACATATATTTTTTTTGGGGGGGGGGCAGCTGCAATTGTATGTTCCTTAATGATTCTGATATATTTGAGACATTTCTGAGTGGCTGTTACTTGGATATTGTTCGTAGGCTGACCGCGACCGTGCTGCTTTTCTACTACTCAATATCTCTCCCTATCTCATTTGCATATTGACATGCTGCTTTACTTGGTGCTATTTTTATCCTTTAGCTACTCAAATTCTGTTTCACCACATCGGTTTGTTTTCCTTCTGACATTTGTCCGGTCTGTTTGCTATTTTCTGTTTCTGTGTTTTGGACTCCATAATTAAAGTTGACTGTGCCGTATACCGTGAAATTGTTCAAATGAAATCCATTTCCCGGATGTTGCCTGCGTAACTCCATCTGCATCGCTACCTTTCAACTTCCCACCTTGTACTCTTAACCCAGTCCCTCTGTCTCATTTGTCCCACTGCTCCTATGGTGTACCTGCTTCCTATTTCTAAACTTGCTCTCTGCGATTGCTTATCCTCTCGTACTTACCACACTGCCAATTTTCCTCCCTTGGCTCGTTTATGTAGTACACAAGCAACACGGCATTATCGTCTCATAATGCCATGTTGCTCCTCTACCACATGACGCCGTTCATCCTATCGCCTTTCTTGTTTCCACTCCTACTATTTTTTGCCATGTTACAAACATAGATAATGTATAGTAGTGCTTGTAACCAGTGTATTTTGGAATGTTACTGTTAGAACTGATACACTGATAGTTTCTAATCATTCCTGTAGGGTTCAATGGCAAATAACAGAGGACGTGATCTTTTTTTTATTTTTATTTTTTTTTGCCATAAAGGTTTTTATTAAATTTCATTTTTAAAAAATTGACACAATGTACAGAATCATTTGATACAGTTGTAAAACACAACTAGGGCACTTGTCTACTAAAGCACATTTGCAGGCACAGTACATGAAACTGAACATAGTAACAATACATACAACAAAGGTACAGGTAACATTTCATAAATACAGCTATTAGTGCTTCTGCTTCATCCGGGTTACCCAGGAGGGGCACCTACTAGTGTAGTACTAATCTTCAGAGGAAGATAAGGTATCATACTAAGGGACTACCAGGAGATGAATTACTTCAGATTGCTATTCCCTTATGTCCAGAGTCCTGGCTACATTAGCCACACCCCCAGTACAGGAAGAAATAGTCTTAGAGCTGATTAGCCATTTTAAGAGGTGCAAGACAGACAAGGTACTTGGTATACTATGTCATAACACCTCACACTCTGCCTCACCCAGGATCCTAAGGAATTCAAGTCTAGTGTTCATGTAACAAGAAGATTGTTCTTCAGCGTGAGCATCCAATACGTGAACTAGGAGTGTGGGAGGCTTCCTACACAGCATGTAGTAACCTGTCTGGTAGAAGTCCTTTCTACAGTACCTCCCTGTTTGCAGGTCCAAGAAGAGGAACTGGGAAACACAAGTGGACACAGAATATGTACAGAGTATGTTCAGAGAGTATGTTTCAGTGCCGGGGGCATAGGCATTAGCTGGGCATGGTATCTCCCTGACAGAGGGGAGTGCCATTTATACACATGGTGGATAAAGGAGGAAAGCAACAGCACACTGGTATCAAGCTGTGTCCGATTCACCTTGCAGGTGGGACAGTAACAGATCTCCACAGTTGAGCTGCCCAAGTACAGGCCCCATATTTGCATGTACCAGTCCAAATTACTAGAGGCCACATGGGCTATTTTCTCATATCTCGCCTTTAGGGCAGTTCAATTTTTCCACTCCTGGATAGCTGGTGATTCTGGGTCCCTCCAGTGCATAGCAAGACTTGCTTACCTGCTTCCAATACATGGTTTATCCAATGTCTCTGGGGGGACGATAGGGAACCATCCTCAGGTGGGAGCCCCAGCAATGCCAGATATGGGTCTCTGAGTTGTGGAATCTGGGCCCATTCCCTACATGTGCAGCACTGGGCAGGCCTAGAGGATATCGTACAGTGAGGCTTGTGGAGAAGTACACTTGTGGGTGTAATGCCAGTTCAGCATAGCCACTGAAGCATCCTATATACCCTGTGTAGAATTTTATACTGCAATGTTTTGGCTTGCAGCTTCCTGTAGCAAAATATGTTTGTGTCCAAAGTTTTTCCCAGTGCTCCTCTAGGAGTGGTTGGTCTAGCTCTGGGGCCCACTTGTCCCTGGGGCCGACCCGAACAGGGGGTAGGGATTTCCTCTCCACTAGGTTGTTAATCTTCTCAACTAAGTGACTGGGCATGATCAATGTATCCACCAACTTATCTAATGTGGATGGGGCAGGCAAAGTATGGGTAAGGGACACTTTCAGATGAAGGAGGTTCTGGATATGTAAGTATCTCCAGAAGTGTGCATGGAGTATGTCATACTTAAACTGTAACTGCAACTGGGCAAATGAAAGAAAAACCTCTTCTGTGAGATGACACAGATCCCTCGCACACTAACAACCTTTTCCTTCCATGTGGTCCAATGGAGTGGCTTTCTCTCTATTGTGAGCTGAGAATTATCCCAGAAGTTTATGCTACCCAGTTCAATTTGTCCATATACTTAAACCAAATTTGTTTCATATGTTTAGTACAAGGTGACATAGTGGTTTTGTTACCCAATTTAGGGAACAGTAAGGATACTGGGGTGGGGAAACCATCCTGAGTTTGTTCTATAGAGATTCACCTTGTTGGAAGGGTAGACAGGTTTAGCTTGTAACAAGTTACTACCTGAAGGAGAATGACATAATCATGCATCTTTCTCAGGTTCAGCAGGCTAAAGCCACCGCTTCGCCAGTGTAGCTGAAGTATGTACAGCTTTATCTTGGGCACATTCCCTGCCCATAGGAAGGCAGATAGCTTGGAGGCTAGGGATTTAAAGAATGCTGCAGGAATCTGTAGAGGTATGTTGGACAGAGTGTGATGAAGCTTTGGAAGAGTGACCATTTTAAGGGCATTAACCTGTTCCCAAGTACAGAGGAGAAGAATCCACAGCATTGAGCATAACACAAGTATTTGCTGTTCTAGTAGCCACTGCCATGGGTCTGAGGTGAATTCCTAAACAAACTACTCCCACAGGTGCCCACTGGTATGGGTATCATGCAGAAAAGCTGCTGGGTGTGTTGGGAGTTGAGGGACATAGTTTGGGATTTAGCCCAATTTAGCTTGAATCCAGAGAGGAACACTGTTGAATAATATACTGTAGGACTTTCAGAGAGGATGGAATATCAGAGCGAAATAGGGCAATGTCCTTGGCAAAAAGTGCCACTTTATGTAGGGTCCCGTGCATGGTTAGGCCGGGAAAGGATGTGGGTGCCAGGGTCTTAAGGACAAGGGGCTCCATTGCAAGCATGACTAAGAAAAGGGGACAGAGGACACCGTTGTCTAGTGCCTTTTCTCAAGGGGAAAGGTGGGGAAATCACAGAGTTGGTGAAGACTGCTGCCGGTGGGTTGGTATACAGGAGGATCACTAGGGCTATAAATTTCGGGGTCAAATCCAAATCTGGCAAGGGCGCCCCATAGGTATACCCACTCCACTCTGTTGAATGCATTTTCAGCATCGAGAGACAGGGTGGTAGTGGGCTCTGTGTGGGTTCGGGACTCCCATAACAAATCCAGGATACAGTAGGTATTGTCCGTGACTAGGCGACCAGGCACAAAGCCAACCTGATCCGGATAAATGAGGTCATCCATGATTTCCTGAAGTCTCCTGGCCAGAACCTTCACAAACATTTTGGCATCCATGTTGATCAAAGAAAGTGGATGATACTGTAAGCAAAGGATGCTGACCTTACCTTTTTTTAGGTATTAATGTGATGAGGGCCTGCATGAAGGTAGGAGGAAGGGCCCCCCTTTCCCAAGCCTCATTATATACTGCAGATAGTTTGGGGCCAAGATTCCTATGAAAGCCCTATAGAAGTCATTGGGAAATCCTCTAGACCAGGAGAGTTATCAAGGGCCATACTCAGTGTGGTACCTTGTACTTCCTGAGGTGAGATTGGTTGGGGTAATTGGGTATTCTGTGGGTGAGGGACTTGAGGGAGGACTAGATCTTGGTAAAAGGCCAAAAATTCTGTCTCCAAGGGGGTCATCTCTAAAACATAGAAACATAGAAGCTTTCAGCAGAAAAGGACCTCCTGATCCACCTAGCCTGCTCTAAAGTCCCTACCTACTGTGCTACCATAGACTCTAATTGGTCTTTGGCCTTACCCCCCCAGCACTGTCATCAAGGTCCCCCTATATCTATACCATGCATGTTTGAAACCTGTTACCATTTCAGTACCCACTGCCTCTGCTGGTAGACTGTTCCAGGCATCCACCACCCTTTCCGAGAAGAAATATTTCCTCACATCCACTCTAAGTCTCCACCGTTCAAGCTTCGTATACTGTCCCCTTGTCCTTGAGCATCTCTTTCTGTGCAGTATGCCACCCTCATGTACTTTATTGATACCCTTGAGGTATTTTAATGTTTTTATCACGTCTACCTTTTCTCTCCTTTTTTCCATTGAGCACATATTCAATTCCCTGAGTCTTTCCTCGTAAGGTTTCTGATGCAGGCCATGCACTATTTTGGTTGCCCATCTCTCTGTACCACTTACACTCAATCTGTGTCCTTCCTGAGATGGGGCCTTCAGAACTGGATGCAGTACTCCATGTGTGGCCACAACATTGATCTATATGGGGGTAACACAACCTCCCTTTTTCTGCTGGTGATACCCCTCCCTATGCGCCCCTGAATCCTAGTAGCTTTTCTCACTGCCTTATCATACTGATTTGCTACCTTCAGGTCATCAGATATGATGACCCCCAGATCCCTTTCCTGTTTTGTGGTTGTTAACACCCCCCTCCCCAAATGATACGTTGCCCTTTGGTTTCTGTGCCCCATGTGCATAATTTTACATTTTTTGGCATTGAAGCTCAGTTGTCAAACCCTTGATCAGTCTTCCAGCTTTTTTAGATCTTCCTTATCCCATCCAGTGTGTCCACTCTGTTGCAGACTTTTGTGTCATCCATGAACAGGTACACCCTTCCTTCCAGCCCCTCTGCAATGTCGCTAATAAAGGCACTGAAGAGGACCGGTCCCAGTACTGACCCCTGTGGAACCCCACTAGTTACCTTACTTTCCTCCGAGTGAACCTCATTTACCACCACCTTCTGAGTTCTGTTACTTAGCCAACTTCGTACCCATTTTACTATCTTTGGACCCACTCCCAGGCTGCCTAGCTTGTTTGCTGTGTAGAACGGTGTTGAAGGCCTTATGGAAATCTAGGTAGACCACATCCACCGCTCCTCCCTAATCCACTTGCCCTGCTAACCCAGTCAAAAAACTATCGGGTTTATTTGGCAAGATTCCTGCTGTGTCAGATCTTGCAATCCACTGGTTTTAAGGTATTCCCCAATACTTTCTTTAAGTAGCGATTATATAACCTTGCCCACCACCGAAGTCAGGCTTACAGGTCAGTAGTTTCCTGCCTCCTCCCGATTCCCACTTTTGTGTAGTGGAACCACATCCACCCTCCTCCAGTCCCCTGGAACTTCTCCTGTATCCAGTGATAGACTGAATAGGACTGTCAGTGGTACATACAGTTCCTTCTTTAGTTCCTTCAGTATCCTGTGGTGAACCCTATCTGGCCCCATTGTCTTGTCTATTTTTAGTTTTGCTTGTTTCCGAAGGACTCTCTCCTCTGTAAAAGGGCTAGTGTCCACTTCCCTTCCCTGAATGCCCTTCTCCCTATCTGTGACCAGTCACCTATCTGAGGAGTATAGGGATTGATAGAAATGTTGTAACTCCTTGTTAATAAGTTCTGGGGATGAGACTGAGGTGCCAATATTCCCTGTTTTGATCTGAGGGATATATTTCTCCACCTCCCTGGCCTTTAATCTGTGTGCCAACTACTTATTGGGTAGCTTTCCAGCCTTCCAATATTGCTGGTTCAAATGGAACAGCACATATTCTGTCTTATGGTGCAGAGACTCCTCCAGTGCAGCCCGTACCTTAGTAATGCAAGGTCTGTGCAAGCAGGGGAAGGTCTGCTAATCTAGTTCCAGTAGCTTCAACTCTCTTTCCCTTTGGTAGGTAAGTTGATATCACTGCTTGTGCAGCTGAGAAGAGTATGCAATAACCTTTCCCCTTATAAGAGCCTTTATGGCCTCCCATTGGGTACCAACTGGAATCTCATAAGTGTCATTAAGGGAAAAGTACTCCAACATACTTATATGCAATTCCTCTTTAAAAGTCTGATCTTACAACAAGGGTGTGTTAAGCTACCATTTCTTTCTTGGCCCTACCAGTCTCCCCAGGCAAGCATCAGAATCACAGAAGCATGATCTGACACTAGAATATTACCCAAGGGCACTTCCCAAGCTTTGGGAACCAATTTCTGTGAGACAAAAATAACATCAATCCTGTTATAGGAGTCACTGGCCATGGACTAACAGGAGAAATCAATTTCAATGGGATGTAGTGCCCACCAGATGTCCTGAAGGCCTGCATTTTGATATGCTAGTGCCAGTTGGACAGCCACCTGGGCTTTCTTTTGGTGACCAGGCCCTGTTTGGTCTAGTGAGGGGATAATGCCAAGTTGATATCTCCCCCAAACATGACTCACCAGGGCTGATCGGAAATGTCCACAAGACCTGGTGGAAAAAATTGATATTCAGGGTATTAGGGGCATAAGTGCTGCCTAGGACAATCTGCTGCCCCAGTACCTGCCTTCAATTAAAATTATATGCCCTTCTATGTCTTTCACTTCTTTATGAATTTCTATTTCAGTCCCTTCTGACAGAGGACAGCCACCCCTCTCTGAAGTACAGACATCGTGGTACACATTTTCCACCCAGGAGCAGTAAATACGAGAGGCTTCCCCTCTAATAGGTTGGTCCCTCAGATCAATGCAATGTTACACTGCATACTCTAAAGCTGAAGTAAAATCTTTCTCCTCTTACTAGGGCAATTAAGACCCCTGACATTCCAAGAAATTGTTTTTAAGGAGTCAAACTGACATTGCGACTGACTCCAATCACACTACACTCTGATGTAAAACTTGGAGCTTTGTCCCCCCCCCCCACCTCACACCAGAGCCACCATCAGAACCCTAGTATTGCCCACTAGACCTTAAAGTGTAAAGACATATACTAATTTTTATAGTATTCAACAGGAGACAGTATTATAAACAGGCAAAAGTCCACTGAGGAGGGATTTAACACTGCAAGTAGTAACACACTAGAATAAGAACTAATATGTTCAAATAATAAGGTACAGAAATAATGAGCGGCTCCATCTGGTGGAGGCAACCATTAAAAATCACTAGCTGATAGCCAGGATGGCTGTTAAACCTTTGCTCTCACAGAACCTACAGGTGCTCACAGGAAAATTCCTGACAGCCCCCGAATCCCCTCTCAGCTTGTTTGTGACTTCTGTATAAGGGAATACAAAGAGACACATGGTTTTGGGGTAAATCAGGATAAACTAAATCAATCCCCTGAGACAGTAGATAACAGCAACCTGTTGGTGGTCACCCACTTGGTTTATCCACCCTTGTGTCTAAAACCGTTGCTGTAAGGCCACCATTCACTAGCAATGATAGAGGAAGAAGGACAGCCCCTAGGTTCTGTTTTTTGGGCATATCACGGAGGGTCACCACATGGCTGGCCAAATACATTAGAACAAAGCCCCTTATCTAGTGCTTTACATGTATGGGGGGGGTGGGTACAGTCTTGCAGGGAACAACATGCAGTTTGTGCTAACAGTCATAATAGCCCACCTTAAGTAAAGTAGCAAGTAAAAAATAAACATTTTATTTTTGAACAGGAAACATGCCATTAGGACATAGCAGTCCTGTTTGCAAGACAGTCCAGCTTAAAACCAAACAAGCACATAGTATATTTAAGTCCATACTTAACACTTGTTTTATAGAACAGCCTGGGGTATCGTAGTATAGCCTTGAGTCTTTATTAGCCCTGATTCTTTGTCCCTAGCAGATCTCAAAGTCTAATCATGACTGCCATGAGTCTCAAAGTGGGCAGTATCCGCAACGTGAATGTATACGTTTGAGTGTGGGGTGGGGGGGGGGAGACATTCGAGCAGCAAACAAGAAAATATAGTTGGGCAACCTCGGAGTAAAAGAATTGACCAACCGTGGCTCAAGTAAAGCAATACTGGACCTGCCTGTTAGTGGTGTAGCAAAGTCCATTGTTAGTAAAATAGGCTCCATTCTTCCCCCTGTTCTCAACCACTTACTCCCAGTAACAAGTGTACTTTTATAGCTATGGTATGGCTGAGGGGTCATGTTCCAGCACAGATGAGTCCATAGAGTCTCCAACTGGCTCTGAGATGGTAGCAGGTGTCACAGAGATCTGGGAGGGCCCAGGGCATTTTGGAAGTAGGCATCCGCTTCCTCTGATGTATGGAATTGCAGGGTCTTTCCATAAAAGGTAATTGTCAGCACAGCAGGGTAGATCAGCACCTAGGGTGTTCCTCAGTTTCTCAAGCCAGTTTTTAATTTGTCAAAGGCCTTGTGCCTCTCCAATGTGCCCCTTGCATAGTCTGGATAGAAAGAAATGTTAATACTGGCCACCACAATCTACTTCGGTTCTTGGGCTGTGCACAATATCAGCTCTTTATCCTGAACCCTCAGCAGTTTGAAAATAAGCCAGTGTGGTCTGGCATTGCTGGTGGGTAGTTTTGCTTTTCACATATGATGGGCTCGGTTCAGTTGTAAGTCATATACTGCAGGATCCAGCCACACTGGGAGGTTGGTTCTTAAATATCGAAGGGGGTCCTTGCCTTCTAACTCCTCCTGGAGACCAGTAATATGGAGATTCTTGCAGTGCCCCTTTCCCTCAATATCCTCCAGTTTGTTTGTGAGCCATTCAGTCTGCACTTCTGCAGCCTGAAAGCACTGATCTTGGCCAGCTTGAGTTTCAATAACCACCATTATCTGCTTCCCAGGGATGGTAACACAGCCAGTCAATGCTTCCAGAGTTACTTGGGTGGTCGTAACTGTCTGTCGAACAGTTTCAACCCTCTGGGTGATTTGCTCTAATAGACTGCCATAGAAAACTGCTTCTTTTGGCAGGGAAGCGCGGGAGCTGTGGGAAGTCACTGTCTTTGCAACTGGCAGAGGCTGAGTTGGAAGAGATGTTAGAAAGTCTTTTTTCCCCTTTAGTGGTGAGCCTGGTGAGTCAAACTTACAGGATCCAAATGGCATTACTTTTCCCCACACTACACATTGCTCTGATCTGTCACTAGTCTGTTTAATCAGCAGATAAAAGGAGATTTTGACAGGGTTGCCAGAGAGCGGAGTGTTTAGGTGGCCATCTTGGATCAGCGCTCATGTGACCTCAAAGCTAATCTATTTTTTGCAACAGTTAATCTTTGGGGCCATGCAGGAATTTCATATGGTATATTGATGTATGCTATAATCATTTTCTATATGGGTCAATCTCTGTTCTGGCAGTAGCAGATTTGTGTAAAGCCATGTATGATACATTTGATATTGTGCTATAACCCCCAACTGACGTAAAAACTGGGCATTACAACAAGGTATTCCATGTCAAGTTTGCCAAATGTACTTTTATCATTTGGTTTCCTATAGATGCTGTGGATTAAGTGTTGCAAGAATTTCTTTTAAACTCAAAAAATAAATAAATAAATAAATATCTAGTTGCATCCCTCTTCCCCTGTGATATAATGGGAGGATACTTATGGTACTGCAATCCTGGCCGTTCTCTCCCACTATGATGTCATCATGTAAGGATGCTCCGCCATTTAACCATTTACAGTTCTTTCTCCCTCCCTTTGTGAGGTCTACCTAATTTTACAGCTGAGAAGACTGATGCACAGGAAAGTCGATGACTTACTCAAGGCCATTTAGTGACTAAAGTGGCTCAATGGTCCCTGTGACGAATGATGATGAGGCAAATGGAGTTGGCTGATTTGGAACTGGGTAGATGGGAAATGATCCAGAGGCTAACGACTGTCTCTAGCGAAATAGGTTATCCGGAGAATAAAAGTGTGCTTGGAGCACTGCCAGGACAGCATGATATACGTCATCATGACTGCAGTGGGGGAGAGTACATCTGCAGCTGCTGCAAGCTGGTCACTGATGCCAGACTGGAATAGGGTGTGGTCACGAGGGTTGGCAGATGGGGTGGACACTGAGAGGGGTTCAGGTAAGGTGAGAAGGCTAGTGCCCAGGACATTGAGAGGAAAGCACACCTGGTGGGTGGTCAGGGCTGTCCAATGTACACAGTCCTGCATATGGAGGGCAAGGCAGGATACATCTGTGTCCCCTGCATAGAGGTCGTTTCTTTCAAGAGTTATATTGCCATTATTGACAGTGAGTTGGAGACACCACAGGCCTGCAGGGAGGCAAGCAAGTAGTTGAGAAAGATTGGGAGACAGAAGGTTAGGGACGTGGGCACTAGGCGTGGGGGGCAGTAGGCTTTGACAGATAGGGTAGATAGAGAGGGTGGCAGGGATCTTTAGTGGTAACGACAGGGGGTGGGTCTGAGTGGAGATGGGAGGTAACAATCATTGTCATAAGGGAGAACCATCACCTGCTGACATCAGCAACATGTATTAGCATCTGAATGGCCAGGTGGAGGGGGATCAACAGGTAACTGCTGATAATGGGAGCAGTCCAAGCATCTGGATATCTGACCTGACATAAAGGAGGAAGGAAAAGAGCTGGCAAGAGTAGTAGTAGTAGTTATTGGGGATTCCATAGTTAGCACAGTGATTCAGGTGGAAGAGGCACCACTGGACCAGGGTGCTAGCTTCAGCAAGGTCATGTCCTTGGGTGTTCCTGAAGGAAAAGGCATCCAAGGTAGACTAGTCCTTAACTGGGATCCTTGTGGTTCTGGGGGCTAGCAAGGAGCAGCAGAGGAGCATTAGGAAGGCTAATACTTGGCTATGGTTCCACTGCAAAAGGGAGGGTTTTCTTTTTCTGGCCAACTGGAGGGCATTCTGGGGCAAGGGATGCCTGTATACCAAGGAGTGGTGATTCAAACTAGAGGACAGGGGGAAGGGGCTGGTGCAAAGGGTTACCAAAGGCAGGAGGCAGATACAGGGGATTAGCAAAGGAAGGACAGCAGAGCAGGGGAGGGCTTGGTGAGGAGACCGCCGCCCGGCAAGGAAACATACTAACATACTAAAAGCCAACAGAATAGGCCTTACGGTCTATCATGTCTGCTTAGTAGCCAGCCCTCTACTGGGTGCTTGCTTCTCTGCCCCCCCCACCCCCAGAGGGGGTCTTCCCCAGCTTCAGTTTCCCCCTGTACCTGTCCCACCCTTTCTTGAATCCCTCCACTGTGCCCTCGTCCACCAGAATCCTGGGCAGTGCATTCCATGGCTCCACCACCCTCTCAGTGAAGTAGTGTCTCCTATGCTCCCCCCTGTAATTTTCCCCCTCCAGCTTCCACTTTGCCGCCTGGTTGTTCTCCTCTTCTTTAGCCTAAACACCTCCTTGGCTCTGCCCTTATTGATCCCTTACATACCTGAAAACCTCTATCATGTCCCCCCATCTCTCTCTCTCTCCAGTGTATAGCCTGAGCTCCCCAGTCTCTTTCTCATAGGGTCCCCCCATGCCCTGAATCATCCTGGTCGCCCTCTCTGGACCCTCTCCATCAGTGTTGTGTCCTTCTTAAGGTGAGGTCTCCAGAACTGCACACAATACTAGAGATGCGGCCTGACCAGGGCATTATACAGAGGGAGGTAATCCCCCTAGCTAAGCAGCCCAGTATCCTGTTTGCTTTTGCTGTGGTTCTTCGACAGTTCTTAGTATTATTCATTTTGACGTCCACCACCACCCCAGGGTCCCTCTCACCTGTTGTGGCTTGCAGTGTGACCCCCCCCAGGGTGTATACATGGCTGGGTTTCTGATCCCCAGATGCAGCACCTTACATTTCCCTGCATGCAACTTCAATCCCCACCTCCTTGATCACCTCTCCAGGGTAACCAGGTCCACCTGGAGTGCCTCTCTCCCTTCCTCTCCATCTGCTAGTGCACCCAGTTTTGAGTTATCCGCAAAGAGACTCAGCCTGCTCCTAACACCCCTCCCTATGTCCAAGACATAGGCATTGAACAGGAGTGGCCCCAGGACCAAACCCTGGGGGACCCCACTGATGACCCTTCTGGGGGAGGACACTGTCCTCTCAACCACAACCTTCTGTATTTGCCCCATAAGCCAATTTTCTACCCACCTGAGCAACTTCCCCCCCATCCCCCCCCAACTTTGCTAGCAGGC
Organism: Neoceratodus forsteri; assembly: GCA_016271365.2. Lineage (NCBI taxonomy): Eukaryota > Metazoa > Chordata > Ceratodontiformes > Ceratodontidae > Neoceratodus > Neoceratodus forsteri. The sequence goes on along the minus strand of CM028134.1, from coordinate 347,664,223 downwards.
CATTGTGGGGTACCGCATCAAACACCTTGCTGAAGTCCAGGTAGAGGATGTCCACTGGCCTATGTCAGTCCAGGGCACCCATCGCCCAATCATAAAACTCCATAAGGTTGGTCTGGCACGATCTCCCCAGAACAAAACCATACTGCTTGTCATCCAGGTGCCCCAACCTATCCAGCTATCCCCCAAGCCTCTCCTTGATAATGCCCTCCATTACTTTGCCTGCCACAGATGTTAGTCTGACAGGTCTGTAATTCCCCATCTCATCTCTAGACACCCCTTTGTGGATAGGCACCACATGGGCTACCCTCCAGTCTTGAGGCACCCATCCAGTCTGCAGGGAGATGTTGAAGAGTGCAGCCAGTGGAGCTGCCAGCACATCTGTCAATTCCTTCATCACCCTCGGATGCATCCCATCCGGTCCCAGCGCCTTCTCAGTCTTTAGCGACCGGAGGGCCTCCCTCACCCTATCCACTGTGATTTCTCCCTCAAAGCCCACCTCCTCGTGCGACTGCCCCTCCCCATCTAAATTTGGCCCATCCCCTCCCCTTCCCTAGCCTCTTCTGGTCCTCCAGACTCAAACTGACCTTCCAGTTCTGTGGGCTTCCCTTCCCTCCCATCGGGATGGAAGGATCCCCCGTCACCCTCGGTAAATATTGAGGCAAGGTACTCATTTAGTACCTCTGCTTGCTCCCCTGCTTCCTGAGCCCATCCCTCCCCAGTCCAAATCCTGCTGATCTGTGCCCTCGCTTTTCTTTTCTGCCTTGTGTATCTATAGAACCCCCTCCGGATATCCCTGGCCAGGTTTTGCTCCATCCTTGCTTTGGCCTCCTCACCACTCTGGTGACCCTCCTAGCCAGCAGCTCATACTCTCCCCGCTACCTTTCCCCCTTGAGTGTTTATAGCGCGTGTAGGCAGCCTTTTTTTCCTTCACCGCCTCCTGCACCTCCTTGGTCCACCAACATGGCTTACTGGTCCTACATTGCTTTTGCTTTACCGTTGTGCAGGACCTGGTAGCCTCCTGCACCCCCCTTCTTAATGGCCTCCCACAAGCTTCCAGCATCCATGCCTTATCTCATCCAAGCACCCCTGAAGAATCCTACCCATGCCCTAAAAATCCACTCCCCTGAAGTCTATCACTACTATATTAATGCGGTTATCTTCCCCCCCTAGGTACAGCAGAAACCAGACCATGGCATAGCCACCACCTGCCAGCGGGCTGGAAACATAGAGGGGCAACTATCCTCTCTTGTATGCAGACTAATATGGGAAGCACATCCAACAAAATGGGCAAGTTCAAGGGCCTGATGCACTTTGAAAGGCCAAGACACAGTTTCAAGTTCACGTTTCAAGTTTTTTTTTTTTTTTTTTTATGTAAAACATGACAAGGTGACAACTAGCCACTTGAGCTAATGCTAATTTTCAATGGCCTCCAGAGTTGTATAAAATGCAAATTTGCACAAAAACACATAGTCAAATACCGTTGTAATTTAACTAACACATAGAAACACAGAAACATAGACTCTGATGCAGATAAGGACTGGTTGGCCCACCCAGCCTGATCATTTTCCCTACCTACAGTAATGCTGCAGACCCTACTTGATCTCCGTCTCTTCCTCTCCCCCATTTCCTTTCCACTTAGATTTCCTTATCCCTACCCCAAGCAGTCTTCATCCCCACCACCCTTTTCACATTTACCACTTCTGCTGGAAAGCTGTTCCAGTAATCCATCACCCTTTCTGTGAAGAAATACTTCCTCATGTCTCTCCTGAATCTACCCCCTTCAGCTTCATTGCATGCCCTCTTGTTCTTGAGCTCCTGTTTTTATGAAAAATACTTCCCTCTTGTACCATGTTTACCCCACTGAAGTATTTAATGGTCTCTATCATGTCCCGGCCTCTCCCTCCTCTCTTCCAGGGTGTACATATTGAGGTCTTTTAGTCTCTCCTCATAGGGCATTGGCACAGACTCTGCACCATTTTAGTTGCCCTCGTCTGGACTGCCTCCACTTTGTCTCTGTCCTTCTGGAGATGTGGTCTCCAGAACTGGACACAGTACTGCATGTGGCGTCTTACCAGCAATCTACACAGGGGCAACGCCACCTCCCTCTTTATGCTGGTGATACCCCTACCTATGCACCTCATCATCCCACTGGCCCTTGCAACTGCCTTGTCGCAATTCCTGGCCACCTTTTGGTCATCTGATATGATTACCCATGGGTCTCGTTCCTGCTTGGTTGTTGTCAATATACCACTCCACCCATTTTGTGCTCTGCCCCTGGCTTTCTTTGTCCTAAGTGCATTATTTTGCACCTTTTCACATTGAAACCCAGTTGTGGTACTGACAACCACCAAGCAGGAAAGAGACCTGGGGGTGATCATATCAGATGTCCCATATGCTATGCTTAACTATAGATATAACATTCTACACACATTATCAAACAGCAAGTTATGACACAACCATGCTCACAAATTCTTACAAGAATCATGTAGTGGCACTTACAGAGAAATGATGGGGGAAGACAATGATTGGGACAAGAAGACAGTGGAATAGACTTCCAAAGAAATAGGCCTGACAGTAAAGGGTGTGGGGTGGCTCTCTTCATAAAGGAGGGAGTCACTGGGGAAGACAAGAAGGAACTCAGTAGGCAATGGCGGCTCTACACCAGGGCCCACCAGGGCACGAGCCCCGGTAAAAAAATGCTGTGCCCCAGTTGGTGCCCCATATGCTGCAGAGCTTCCCTCATAGTAACAATATATCAGTGCCCTGGCTGTTCTCTGTTGTGCCCCAGTGGTGCCCTGGTAACCATTTGTGGCTAGAGCCGCTACTGTCAGTAGGAAGCAGTCGGTGTCACAGAGTTATCTGGGTCTAGCTTGGGAAAAAGGTGGGGCACATGAGTCACCCTGGGAGTCTGCTATAGGTCCACAAAAGGATTGGTGCAACATGATGTCCAGCTAGTCGAGGAAGTTATGAGAGCAGCCAAACAGGATGCAGCAGTGATCTTGGGGGACTTCAATCTACCGAGCATAGACTGGAATCTATTTTTCCTCTATTATTTGTTTCTAGCTCCTTCATCCTCTAGACCCTGGGGCACACCACCAGTCCTGTCACTAACCTTCTCATGGACTTACCAGTTAACCATCACTTGCCCAGGACTACACATGCTGGTGGCTGGCCTGCCATGTTGGTTTTGTGGTGCTTGGGGGAAGGGGTGCTGGATGGGACCAGGATCTGTTTCCTCAAATTTACCTCCCACAACACTAGCATGCAATGATGCTCATAAGCACATTAACGCACCTTTGTGCTGATGTCTGCAAGCAGCCCTGTTCCTTATGAAGCTCTCACTCATGGCATCCATCAGGTGGCATTCTCACAGCTAGACACAGGATTCCACCACCTGTGGCACATTGCATCATAGTTTGAGGCTATCCTGATTTTCAAATGCTGGCTGCAACAAAATTGGGATGCCATGTGCAATAGCCACCTTGAGTCACCCTTGTGGCAGAAGAGCCCATGCACCAGGTCGCAAGGGTGGTTGCACCATGGTGGGGCTGCACCATCCCCTTTGCTATTCTAGAAGCCCTGTCATGGTCACAACAGGGGCTGCCTTTAGACCACTGAGTAGGTGGTGCAAGGAGGGGATTGAGGATAGAAAGAGCACAGGGCTGCCCTAGTGAGTGAAGGAGTCACGACGGAAATTGCAGGGTGCTGGGTGGCACCCAGCGGGGGTGCCATGCTGGTATCCAGTAAGCTGATTAGCCAGGATAGAGGGGGGTGGGGAGGGATGGACCATGACCAGGCTCTGGTTGCACATAACTCTGGCACCTGCCCCATAGGTGCACCAGTCACCAAAACTATCAGCAGGCAGCAGCCTGTCCATGAGGGGGCCTCAGTACCAGGTGACTATTGCGATGCCTGGGAATGGATCCCTCCACCACCTGCACCCAGAAAGCTTCAGCCACATCTGCCCACCGACAGTATTGGGGACTGGTGCACCTCTGGGGCAGGTGCCAGGGTTGTGTGCAGTTGGACCCAAGTCACGGTCCGCCCCTGCCAATCCCCTTCTTCCATGGTCAATCGGCTCACTGGACAGCAGCATGGCACCCCCACTGGGTACCATCCCTGCTCCCTGCAACTGCTGCTGTGCAACCCTTTCTCACTAGGCACCCCCTGTGGTCCTTGTACCGCAGCTCCCCTCCTTGGCAGAATATTCCACCCCCCACCTTCACAGCCCCTCTCCAGTTGCACTGGGGGGTGGGGAACAGATCCCTCCATCAAACCCAGCAGTTGTGCCACATATTTGGCACAACCCTGCAGCTGCAGCACCTCCTCAGGTCTTCAGCGTAGGGACCTCCATTTTTACAAAACTAGGCACAGGATCCCTGACGCACCTGGAGTTTGCCCAGTCCTAGATTGCTGCAAGTTGCAGTGATCGCAGGGCCCTTTGAAAATCAATCCCTCGCTGTCTCAGATTCCATAAATCCAAATGCAAGGTTCTACACCAGAAGAGGAGAAAAAGGGTGTGTAGGACCTACACACTTTGTGGAGTTCCTCTTGTTGCAGTGGAAAAGGTACAAGAACCTGGGGTCATAACAGACAAGGAGCCAAAGCATGACAAGCAATGTGTGGTGGCCATCATGAGGGACAGCAGAATGCCACTGTGTGCATCAAATGGGGGGAAACAAGCAGGGCATGGAAACAAAATTACAAGACCCTGGTCAGGCCCCACCTGGAGTACTGCATGCAGTTCTGGGCTCCTTAGTACAAAATTACACTGCGCTAATCAAGAATGCAGTTCAGGAACACTGAACTTATCATGGTTATGGGGGACAGAAGCCATGGGAGAGCCTGGCAGTCCTTAATATGTTCACCTTGGAGAAAAGGGGCTGAGCGGCGGACATGCGCTCAGTCTTCCAACTGACAAGATCGACAAGATCAAACAGAGATGTTTGATCTGGTCTCCTCCAGCTGAATTAAAGGGTACCTTGGGTTACAAACTGGGTAGGAAATTCCAATGAATTAGTATATCTTTGCATGACATACTTATTTATCCCTGGGTATGAAACGGGGGGGGGGGGGACAGACTGACATATAGTTAGGGCTGTATGGAATGTAGATTTCTGCCATAGAAATTGGTGCGGAATGGCAATTCTGCTTCTGAAATGCTTTTAGGGAGTTCTTTTTAATTAATTCCAAAAAGCATTTCTATGTAAACTACAGAACAATTTTCTGTGGATAACATAAACAGGAATACTTTTTCATAACTTGCGGAAAAAGAATCAGCCGTTTGTGTAAACTGTGGATTATTATTACGAAAAAAAAAATTTTGTATGTCAAATGTCGTAATTTTACTGCTGATGGAATTTCACAGAATTTTCTGGAATTCTACCAAATTCTGATTCGTTAGAATTTGAATATTCTGCACAGCCCTACCTAGAGTCTGTTCTAACCTGCAATTTACGCTGCCGTGTTAAGTGGGATTCAAACCTCTGAGCTCCTTTTTTCCTGCCCAGTTCTCTAAACAGCCATTAGGCCACCCAGCCTTCCTGTGTGGTTCATTTCATATTTTACTGTTGAAAAACAAGGTTTCACATTGAAACTCCAAGTCAGACTTACTGTAAAGGGAAGACTACCATCTTCTGTTTAAATCAAATGTTAATAAACAAGACATCTGAAACATACTCTTGGGGGAACTTTGCAAAAAGCATAATTTATATACACACTTAAGGTTATATTTCATATACTTCCTGTATTTAGCTTACCCTTGTTTTTATAACATGAACACAGGATGATTGTCTGTTCGACTTAATCTGTTCTGACTGCTGGGCTACATCTGACATCATAATCCTGGATTTGTAACATCATAATCATTTCCAGAGCAACAGACTGGGACGCCAGAAGCAGAGGATGGTAATGTCAGGTGTAGGCATGCAGCCAATTTAGGGGACTGTGATAATGATTTTGTGCTACTGCACCATACTAAAAAGGCCACTACATGTAGAAAAACAAGGATGAAATATAAACAAAAATGTGTCTAAGTACTGGGAGGAGAGGTTCAAAATTCCCTATCACATGGCAGGATCAGCAACATGAAGCTGTTGATAATCTCAGGTTATCTATCTATCTATCCATCTATCTATCTATCTATCTATCTATCTCTCTATCTATCTACCTATCTATCGTGTATAGTGGAGTGTTGTTCTGTATAGAATTCCAACCCTTTCAAAATGCTGTTCTACCACAGTTCCAAGGTCATGAAATGCTGTTCTACCCTACTGTGGTAGAACGGCATTCTAGAACCTCTAGAGACTGCATGAGTCAGTTTCATTTTGAAAGCAAAAGAACTCACAAAACACATTTTTCACACAGTACTATACACCATAAAAAATACAGGATGAGCAACTCTATGCACAACCACTTCCACTTTCTACCCCCCCACCCCATATTAATGAATGTCCATTTCTTTAAAAAAAAATATAAGGCACCTCGAACTAACTTTCTGAGACCCTTAGTGCCACACTACAACACATAGCACTCCAGTGATCTTTTCAGTTTCCCATACCTCCCTCCTATTTCCGAACCTCAGTCGCAGTTCCCCAGAACCGGTACTCCAGCTCTGCTCTCCCCAACAATGAAGCCTTGCTCCTCAGCTTTCTTTGCAGAAGAACCCACTCTCTCGGTAATAGTGAACCACCGCTGAATTGTCGCTCTCTCTAAGCACTCGCACATGCGTGATGAAAGCAATGATGCAATGTCGCAAGTAATAGTGTCATGTATGGCGTGCATCCATTCTGAGCCGAAGAGCCATCCAAAAGCAATAAGAACTGCATTTCCAGCAATTAAAAAATAAAAAATAAAGCCAACAAATAAGCGATGGATAAATGAAATATGCCATGGCCCCAGAAAAAATATTGTTGATATTTCTCACTTGTGCTGTTTGACCTTTGGCATCACTCATGATTCCGCTACTCGTGATGTCATAAAGTCAAACAGCACTTGTGAAAACTATAGGCAATATTTCTCCTGGGGCCATGGCATAATGTAGGTCCCAGAGTACACCAGAACATTTATTATCTGTGACCTATTGTGCAAATAACAGAGTGAGCATAAATGATTTAGTTTGCATTTGCCTACATCAGAATCAATTATTTTTTATACTTAATTTACTTCCCATTCTGGAAAATCCCACAGCTAATGTGACACTCAATAGACATCCTCTCTTTGAAATGAAAATCCCGCTTCCATAGCCATCTTGATTCCTTGTTTCCTATGGGTGGGCGAAAGTTGTGAATTCTGCTTTTGCAGAATTCTACGAAAATTTGGAAAGTTCATGGAATTTTCTGAATTTCCACCATTGGTGAGATCGGATTCTTCCAATTGTGTTTGACAGATTTTTGCCGTTCTTCATGGAATATTTTGGCTAAGCTGCAGAAAAGTACACGTTAACTGCAGAATAACAGTTCTAAAGATTTTGTTTCCTCAGTTTGATGAATTATTCAGCAATTCATGAAATTATTCCGCAGTTCAGTAACCAGTTCTGGACTTTTTTCTCTGCAGTTTAATAGAATAATCCACAATTTCTACATTTATTCCACCGTTCTAAGTCTGAATGTCCATGAAAGTTACTAATTTGATTTCTGCACTTTTGTGGATGCGAAAATCTGACTTTCATGGAAATTCCACCAGTGGAAGTTTTTTTTTCTGCACACCTCTACTGCTTCCCCACAGGGCAGAGTAATTATTCAAGAAATAAAAGTTAAAAATTCCTAGTATTACACTTATCTATATTGCTCTGCTATTCCAGTACTATTTTTCACTTCTTCCTCCAGTTTTAGCAATCCCTCCATAATCCAGCCTGCCACAGTTCATGCTCACTCAATCCAGAAACACAGATAGTGGGAAAAAATGTGGCAGTTGGCACTTGCTCACTCGCTTTGGGACCTCACACGCTGGAGAACAAAAATCATTCCTAAGGAACTTTTTTATATTGGGGGGGGGCACAGTAATTTGGGAGGGGTGATCCAGCCTGCCAGCATTTTTGGTGGTAGCTGTACTTTTGAAGGAGGATCCAGCCGGCACAGCATAGTTGGGGGGGGGGGGCTGTCTATTACACAAACACATCAAATCTGAAATAAAGCATTGGGCTTTTACATGCAACTCCACCACTTTTGTGAACACAGAACATACAAAGTACTGTGTTCAAATACGGCATTTATTTCCATTATAGATGTATACATGCACACACCATGGGAGGGCAAATAAATGTGCAGAATAAACCGTGTTATTTGAAACACTTATCAGCATAGGTACTAGTAAAATAACATAAAATCATGTGTTTGTACTGGTAGCTTAAAATTTTATTTTATTAGTCGTAATGTTGATCAAATCCCATGGTATACATCAGATATTCTAAGAGGTGGCTTAAAATACGACTGTTATTCACTGCAGACTGTTGCTGCTATTGCTTGGCTCAACCATTCACTGCAAGTGAACAATGACAGCAACATTCCACATTGAATAACAATCATATTTTAAGCTACCTTATAGAATATTCAATATTTATGCAATGGGGAAGAGAATGCAAATTGGCAAAAGTTGTGTTTATTTTCAGTCATGACATGCCTGGAGTATAGATAAATCATTTATTTACACTCCAGGTGCGTCCTCTGCATTTATGTCCACTGCAGCCCCATCATCAAGAACACTGAGAGTGGTATGAGGCCAACGTAAAGCTAGTGCATAGACGGACCTAGTTTGGAATGTCCATTTTTTATGCACCAGCTTTCCCTTGGTTTCACACACAAGTTATATGCCCCACTGACCATTTGAATCCTGCCATGCTTAAAACATAGAAAATTACCTCATTTAAACATAAAAACAGCTCCCCTTCTTGTCCCTGTAAAAACTACAGTTGCTGTGAACTCATGCTGATTCCTTGCCATTTAAACTGAGTTTGTTTTTTTTTTGTCCTTTTTTTGGTTTTGTCCATTGCATAAATGAAATATGGCATGAGCAGTGTGAAAATAAACAATTAATTTTTTGCTTCAGGGTTTGACCTCTATAGACCTCACTAGTGGCTCTGCCACTCCTGAGAAATTGTTTATTTTCACACTGCCCGTATCATATCCCTGTCATGCAGTCATGCTCTGATATATGCATGCCTTGATGTTTGTTGTGAGACACGTGGCTACACACTGAGTGTGTTCAACCACCCAAGGAATGGGTATATCTGAGCACAACCACACGTCTGGTAGTGGACAATCTGGCTTATTTAAAATAGCCACAATTGTTTGTTTTTTTTGGTGGGGGTTGGGGGCTACAATAAAAAGAAGTGCAGGCATGCAGTCATTGTGGGATAATGCACAGTCATGGGGTGTGTTTCATCCAATTAGGAAACAGCATTTGTACTGATTTTTCTTACCCATTTTAAAAGTTATAACTTGTCAACTACTATAGTAGTTTTCAAATATACGATAGCCTGATTCAAAATAGGCAATATATCATCACTTGTGAGTGGGCTGGACTTCCACAACTAACTTGTGGCTTTGCCGCTCTTAGAGTTATGGTCCTCCCCCCTCTTACTTAATGATAAATTGCCTACTTTGAGTCAGTCCATTGCATACGCCATAGATATATCTATCTATGGAATAACACTCGCTGAGGGGTACAGGTGTGCTCTGATATACAAACACTTCAGGTGCGTTGTGAGGCATGAGGCATATGCAGAGTGCATTCAATCATCCTAAACATCTGTACATCAGAATGCTGAGACGCCTCAAAGGGTGTTATTCCTCTTATAAAATAGGTCCTAAATTGATTTTTGAAGTATAAACAGTCATTTAGTTCTGAACTTTCCTGATGAGCTCGGATAACTGGATAGTCAGGTGATGCTCTCAGCCTATCAGATCACTAGGATTTCATTACCTATTTTATAAATATGTGTATTCTATATGTGCAACCCAGCTGTTGAAATGGGTTACCAGGACCCACGTAATATTTACACTGTTAATTAAATCTTACAACTGTGGAGCTAGCTACTGCACATGGCCTAAGAATAAAACTGATGTGCACATGTTGTTGCATTAAAGGGTAAAGCCTAACCTGGAGTTTCTAGGTTCTGAAATGTCCTGAATGTTGTTTATTTATTTCACATTTTTACCAGGAAAGTCATACTGAGCTGGTAACAGCTCATTTCTAGATGCGTCCTGTGGGGAGGGGGAAGAGAACAGAACAGACCAGATACAAAGCACAACGTACAAAAAAATAGAAACATAGACTCTGATGGCAGATAAGGGCCGCTTGGCCCACCCAGTCTGCCCTTTTTTCCCTACCACATTCTCCACCACACCACTACTTGATCTGCAGCTCTTTCTCCTCCCTCCCCCTTCCTTTCCACTATGATTCCCTTGTGCCTATCCCATGCATTCTTGAACCCTGCCACTGTTTTCACCCCCACCGCCTCTGCTGGAATGCTGCTCCATGAATCCACCACTTTCTTTGAAGAAGTACTTCCCCATATCTCTCCGGAATTTACTCCATTCCAGCTTCACAGCATGTCCCCTTGTTTTTGAGCATCTTCTTTTCTGAAAAATACTTCCCTACTGTACCTTATTTACTCCGTGAGGTATTTAAAGGTCTCTGTCATATCCTCCCCTTCCAGGGTGTACATACTGAGTTCCTTTAGTCTCTACTCATAGGGCTTTTTATGTAGACCCTGCACCATTTTAGTTGCCCTCATCTTGACCACTTCCACGCTGTCTATGTCCTTCTGGAGATGTGGTCTCCAGAACTGGAATATTATGGAATTAAGTATAACAACATATACAAATTACAAGAAATGCTTCAAGAATAAAATTGCAATACAATAAATTATTAAATAGTAAATTTCAGAACAGGCAAAAGAAAATTAAGCAGTGAGCAACAGCAACAATATGAGAAGCAGGGAGCAGTGACTGATAAACTAGTGGAGAGGGGCAGTGCTAGTGTCAGTGTGGGTCATGTAAATAAGGTACGTCCTGTTTATCCAAATAAAGTTTTTGCAAGGTGACAGTATGTCTATGGGCCAGCTTGCACATTAATTGCTTAAGGGATGGGAGGGTTTCCAGGCTTGATGATGCGGCTGCAGTTGGCTTTCCTGTTCGGGGAGCCAATGTGTGCAGAGTTCCAGCTTTGGCACCTCAAGGTGTGTTTGTCTTACTGCGACCAGCTGGAGGGGGCTGGCAGACCCAGAGATGGTGGCAGGGTTCCTGTGTCTGCGTGGCACTGGCACCCTCTGGTGCCTGTATCCAGAGGCTTTGGCACTGACCGTGGTCTGAGACTGAGGACAACAGGGGCTTGCTGGAGGTCCTCTCTCAAGGAGGGCCTCCTGATGGTTTTGGCACCAAATTTCCCTGGTTTCCTGTAAATGGTGGAGAAGTTGCTGATGAGAAGCCTGAACTGGTAGGGGCCTGTGGCCTAAAGAGCCTGTGTTCTACAGAAGATCGGAGCTGGTGCACCGAGAATCTGAGTCACAGGTGCAGGGGTTGGATCTGTTAGCCGTTGAAGGATCATCCGCTGTTGTCTGTGACCAATAGGTGCTGACTCCACCACCCATGGAGGCACGGGGCTTGTGGCAAGGTGACTGAGGTAGTCATATTCCTACTTCATTCATTCTAATATGTGTGTGTGTGTGTGTGTGTAAGGGCAAACCCCTCTATCTTGACCTCTGCCAGACTTGGCACCATATCACTCCCTTCTGTGCCACTGAAAGCTGCTCCCCATTCCACTCACAGCCATGAGAGAACCTCAGGCAAATAAGATAATCCCCGTGGGTTACCGTGATAACGGGGAAATGTGCCAGCACTGTGTTAACCAAAACTGTTGGTAGGAGTGTAGTGGTGATGAAATTGTAAACGTGTTGCGGTCTGAGAATGATGTTGCTAACTGGAATTAAACCCGTGACCAGCTGGTCAAGGGACATACACAGAACGTGACTGTGCCAAATGTGATTATATGCTGACTAGCACAACTGTCTGTGACTGTGTTTCTGACTTTCTGCACGATCACTGCACCCAAACAGGAGCTGTGGCTGCAGATTCATCATTACCTCAAGCAGGTGCACTGCTTCTGTCAATGTCTGGTGTCGTGCCCTTTGCCCTGGGATCACTAAATGGGTAAGATATTTGGAAACTTACAACTGCGACAGCTAATGCTATGGTAATGAAGTTTATGGACTGCAGTTTAAAAAAAGTTAAAGCCTACCTCAAATTGCTGCATGGGGACCGTAATGATGTACACTGTAAATGCAACTGAAGTCTATTTTTCAACCTATAAAGGTGGCTCTATTTACCCCCAGTGCTATAGAGATGAAGAGTGAGACAAAGAGGAACATGACACAAGCACCGATCATTCTGACCGGTGGCCGAGAGTCAGCAAAGAGGAAATCCTGGATGAACTGAGGACTGGAACCCATTGCTGTGTGTGAAGGCTGCTCAGAAGAAAAAGGTAAGTGGTTCTCGTGGTTCTCCCTTCAAAAGGACACAGGCAGCATGGCCACGGCAATTTCCACTGTGCTGCATAGGGACTTTATAGAAGGTGCCATGGTGGTCCATGCCTCAAGAATCATGGGGTAACAGACTTGGGAACTGTACAATACACAGGGGGTGGCTCCAGGTGAGAACATTCCCACCCAATATGCCTCGACACGAGTCACTGTTAAAGTTATCGCCAGCCACTGCTGCTCCAAAGGATAGTTTGGTAGGGAAAGCCTGAAATGGGTGTTGTGTTACATATGTGTACATCTGTTCCACAGGAAGGACAAAAACAAGTCAGTAAAAAAAATCCAACAAAGTGTCTAGTTGTGCGGATATACATTAAAGTCTTGAGTGAGACACAAGGCGAAACTGAGTGCCTTCAACCACTGAATCAGTTTGCATATTTTTACACACCTGTACACCTTGGAAGGTGCTGTTTAAACAATAAGGCATGATAGGGGATGTGTTATGATAGGGTAATAGCTTGCCTTGAGTGAGCTGAAGCACAAGGTGAAGCTGAGTGCTTCCACCACCTGAGAAGGGCCATCAGCCCACCAAAATGCACTCCTTTGACATGCCTTATTGCAGTTATGAAATGGGTCCTTTTCAGTAAACTAGATCCATTTTCTTAAACATATTTTGTTAAGCTACATTCAGTCAGACTGTTGTGCTGGGATAACAGCCCGACTGAAAGTAATTTTTGGCCAGTCAGGAGCCAGCATTCTTTCTATTCATTTCATAACATACTTATAAACTAGACCTAAAAGATTTTAAAAAATCAAGACAATAACTGTAACAACTGAGCTGTCTGGTTCCGTTGAAATAACTGGACACCATGTGGCACGTCTCAGCCAGTTAGATTACTGGATTTGTCCAACCTGTTTTATAAATAAAAACGTAAATTGTTTATTTTCTGTTCATGCTACCTACATAGCTGGCCCATGCCCCCTTCAGCCTAAATACCTAGCCCCAGCACCCTGACCTCTCTAGGACTTACCTTCAGCTTCTTGTAGCCCGTGGTGTACCCCCTGATTGTGAGGACTTCAGGGGGTACAGGCAGCCCCTCCGTCAGTGAACAAACCGATGTGTGGAGTAGGACCCTGGTCAGCAAGTGTGGGGCCTGCAGCATGCAGGTTTCATCCTGCTCCTGGTTGGTGGTCCTTCCCTGTTCTCCCTCCCCTTGAGTCAGCAGCATAAACACATGCATGCACGCAGGCATGCAGTGAGCATGTGCTGGCTCAGAACCATCTGGCTCACCCTTCCACTGATATCCTGGACTTGCTGCACCAGCTGTGCTACCACAGGAGACATCTACATGGCAGAATGAACAGCCATCTTCCCCCCAGAGAGGGCAAGTGCCCATTGGGACACACAGACCCTCTTGATTCCGTTGGCCCTCCAATGACTCGATCACATTCAGGAACCCAAATTGCTGGTGTCATGAGTGGTTATGCCACTGCTGTGCTGACAGGCTGCTAAATAAAAATGTACTTTAACTGGGCCCTTACTGCACACCAAACAAATTAAACCCAGTTCTTTGTAAATTAAAGCCCATGCATCCATGGGACTGTCTGGCTAGGTGGATTGACAGCTGATTAAGGAGCATTTCAGCTCTAGGTCACTGGTTTTAGTTTGGCCCTTGTAGGGGCTGAATGCTGTTCTCATCTAGATGCTGTTTGGTGGCCTCTGTAAAATGAGTTGGTGCAGTTCCTAGATAACTTGCATCCATACCACAAAATAATCGACACTAGTGGCACCGATTAGCGCTCCTGCTGGCAGTCTCACATGAGAAGCCAAGGACATAATGGACATGAAGTCTGAATTATCCTTTGCTCGTGAGGTGGCCCCTTCCTCCACAAGGCAGGCCCCCATGTGAGAGTTGAGGCACTTTCACTAGGCAGGGCAAGGAAGCTAGCACTGTGACAGTCCATGCTGTTCCTAGCATGTGGATAAAAAGGAATTCTCCAGTCAGCTTCAATGCCATCAATCAGGCCCCTTTCATGAGAACCGAATTCAGTTACAAAAAAAGGAAAAGGCAATGTGTAACCCCCCTACAAATGGTGGTTCCTGAAAGTCTTCCTTGGGTGTACTTAAATGCCCACTACCAGGCAGGTATCCTGTGTCTTAACGCTTTAAAAGTGTTTGTGTGAGAGTGTCTTAATGCCTCTGTGCGCTGTCTCTTTAAGAGCTGCCAATAACGTGTTGCTTATTTAATTTGGGAGGGGGCTGAGCGTTTCTATACTCGAGTCCCGCCCAGGCTGCCAGATAATCACTCCGTTCTGCCATCGCTATCTGCGCAGAGGGAGCTCTGTTAGAAGCTGTACTTATTTGCTGATTATCTATTAGAATAGCAATAGTATTGTAGTTTTTTAACCTGCCTTGTTTGCAGCATGAACTTTCTGTATTGCACCACCATTTTGGATTTTGGAGTGCCAGTCATCACCAATTAGTACCTTTGGAGACTCTAAACTGGAGCCTGTCCCCAGTGGTCTTGTGGGGGCAAATTTCTGTAGGAATTGTAGTTTTTACATTTTGGCGCCAAAACAGGAGCCCTTGGTTTGACAGACAGATGAATCAACCAATCAGAACCTTTTGGACCAAAGGAAAATTCCCAAGCTGCCTGCTGCAGTGAGTCAGTCTGGAGTTAAGAGTTTGCAGAGTAAACAGCTTGAGTAGTTCCAGCAGCAGCTTCTGTGTAGTTTGTGCGGGAGACTGGTGGAAAGGCTGAGTCTGGCCTATCTGCCTGCAGTCCCCCCGAGAGGGAATCCTTTGAAAGGCTTAATACTCCGGACTATATCCGAATTGAGTGAGAGAAAAAGCCACTGAAGTGTGACCAGGCTTAAACCTGAAGAAGACTGAAGATTTACTGTATGCGATCGGCCTGTCAGGACATCCATTCACCATAGAACTTCCGGTTTTGCTCAGAGACACTGATATTGCTGCCGGACTGCTATCCGCTTTGTGGTATGGTGATTGCTTTACAATAAATGTGCAATAAATAAATGCAATGTAACAAAATAAGTGTGCTGTTAGTGGGTCACAATTTGGTTCCCCACTGTTTAATTGTGCCACACTTGCCGGAAGCTGCATCCAGCCTTCCCGGACTGATTTCCAAACTGTTTTACCCGGCCTGGGCCCTGCCACACTGGCCCAGCCAGCTACCTCAGGCACAGAGAACACCGTCGACGAGAGACTCGCCCAGGGATCAGCCCCCTGCTCAACATCTTAAACAGGAACGACACCTCAGTGATTCGTGTGGGCCCTGCTTCTCCTGGCATACAAGTTGTCAACCTACAGTCTCCATCTCATCCCTCCTGTGTCTTGAATTCGGTAGCATGAATAACAATAAGGGTAGCTCCCTGCAACAACAGCTAAATCTCAAGTGTTGTCATCCGATTGCATTGCTATTTTTCCTTTCATGAACTGAGCCTTCAAGCTCTGGATTACAAATTGTGTGTGGTTGTGCATGCTTTTTCTTTTCATCACAGGGCTCCAACCAGCTGTAACACCGGCCTACCCCAGGCAACGTTCCAGGCTAGCCCATCTTACTTCCAATTGGGTACCCAGAGCGTGTGAATGTGTAGGGACTAAAAGTGCATGCATAATTGCCTGACTAGATCAGTTTTCGAATCAATCAACCTGATTATGCCCCTTCCCTTTTCAATTCCCCTGAATAAATCTGATCTAACTCTTTCTGCATTTAATCTGACTGTGGTTCCAGTTTGTACCAAAAGCACTGTACTGTTGTTATTTGCTGTGCCTAACCTTGTTTTACAGGGGGTCTCCAGGGTCAAACTCGTGGAACCAGCTCTGCAGGTAAGTGCAAACAGTGTGAGGATTTGTATGCTGAATAGGGGCTACTGTGAAAGTGTTTGTTGCATATTGTCTAGGCCACTAGAGGGGAAAGAGGGCGGGGTTACAGTGTCCCAGAGGGCTGTACCCAGGTTAGCCTTGTTACTAACAACCCTGTCCTCCGGGTGGAGGCACCCATTTCAATACCCAGGCCCCTTAACTTGCAATTAGCCAAGTAGGCAGGGGTTACATCTCGGAGGCACCAATGCTTGGATTAGTGCCCCCTAGTGGTCAGATGTTAGAATCATTTTTGCCAGAATATGGCCACACCAGTAGAAGTCATTGTGCACCAGTTGGTGGGGTGGTGTACGGGGCAGGAGGTTGACCCCCATCATGCCGTGCTTATACTAGACATTCCCATGAGTATTAGTAAGGACACCATAGAAGGGGTTTTCTCCAAAGCTGAAGGTTTGAAAAACACTATGGTGGTGGGTCGGCAGGCTGATTTAATGACCTAAACCTTCATGGCCTTGGTGGCATGTAGTGACCCTATGGACGGCACTAGGGTGTCAACGACTATTACCCACGAAGGGTTCCCAACTGCTTGGAAGGTAATAACTAAAGATAGTAAGGGTCCCTTAGAGGATGAGCCCCCACCATTATCTGAGACTTTTGAGAAGAAATTTGCCAAGCTGTTGCTGGAGGAAGGGACAACTGTAGAGGACTTAAAGCAATTATTCCTGCCACTTGGGGGTGTACCTTCCTCCATGCCCCCGCCCCTTCCAGTACCAGCTCCAGTGCCTGCACCTACATTGGTGCTTGCAGTTAGTCATGACACATACTGCAAGTTGAGGATGTTCTCAGGTACCCTCCCCACCCCACAGGGGGAGGATGACTGGGAGACCTGGATTGACTATGTTGCCCCCTTGGTACCCAAGTGGCAGTGTGCAGAGGCTGAGAAGCAAAAAGGATCATGGAAAGTTTGAGGGGTCTAGCCCTGGAAGCCATTAGATTTCTGAGGTCCACGAATCCTGAGGCGTCTGCTCAAAAGTACCTGTCTGGTCTGGAAGGCAATTATGGAAGTACTGAGTCAGGGGAGACTTTGATGGGGCAATTCAAAGGTACCAAACAGAGGAGAGGGGAACGTTTGTCTGCGTATACTATTCGACTAGAGAGGGCCCTGCAGAGAGCTTATTGAAAGGGTGGAGTAGCCGCCAGTGACTTGAACTGTGAGGCTGGGGCACATACTACAGCACGCCAAGCACTCTAAAGATTATCCAGTTAAAGCTCCATGATAGGAGAGATAACCCACCTGACTACTGCGACCTGATAAAAGAACTCAGGGAGGTTGAAGGTGAAGAAAGAGATTGTGATTATGGAGTGGGTGCAGCCAGAGTGACCACAGCACAGGAAGACCTCTCTGAAATGGAGACCACTAAGGATATTCCGCCATGGGCTGAGGGGTGGAGAGACGAGCTGCTGAAGGAAGTCAGAAAAGTACCAGTGGGTGCCTTTACGGAGGCCTCCACTGCAGACAAAGACCCTGGTCTCTTTCAGGACGTGACTGCCATGGTGGTGGGAGTGCACCCTCGGGCATCTTCTACCAAAAGTGACCCCCAGGCTGAGATTAAAGAATTGATTACCACCCTAAAGAAACTGTTAAGACACGTTGCATCACCTTTGCCGCTGCAAACAGATATCGGACCCCGATCCCTTGCTTCTGCTTCAGTCCCTCATGCAATGTCCTCTCCAAAGATGACCCTGGATTCTATCATTTATTACAACTGCAGAAAGGATGCCCATATGAAGAGAGAATGCCGGTCTCAAAAAGACTTAGATAAAGTTGTGTACAGACTTCAAGGGGACCGAGACTTTGGCAGAGGGGCACTGGCAACAACAGCAGTGAGGATCAAGAAATTCCAATTCAAACTTTTTTGTGGCTAAATCATCTGTCCAGGCCCCTGCTACTGTCTTTCTAGACTGGTCCAAAATAGTAGGCCCCTCAATGGAAACTACTGTGTCTGTCAATGGTATCCATGCTTGGGCTGTGCTCAATAGTGGGTTGCAAGTGACCACTGTATTCCAGGACTGGTATGACAAACATTTATCTGATGTGCCATTACGATCTCTGGATGGCTTACATGTGTGCGGCCTGAGCGACAAGTCTTATCCCTACCTAGGATATGTCCGGCTCTGGCTGCCTTTTCCTGGAACTGTAACTGTTGCAGATGAACAAGTAGAGACACTAGCCCTAGTGTGCCCTCCTACTGGACTGTATGATGGGGTTCCCCTGTTAATTAGAACAAACACCCACATGTTTGGGAGACTGGCACAACTCTGCCATGAGAAACAGGGGCAACGGACTGGATGGGCCCTAAGAATTCCAGCATTAATCAAAAGGGCTTATGACTTGCAACAGAAACCTGATGAAGTGGACTGAGATGAGCCAGTGGGAATAGTGTGGAAAAAGGATCCTGACTCTTTGGTGTTGGCCCCCAATGCTCAGTGTACGATCCATGGAGAAGTTTGCCTAAGGAGAGGTGTAAAGAACAAAATATTGATGATAGATGCCCCTGGAGAAGAGAAGCTGCCAGAAGGGTTGATGGTTAAGCCCAGTATACTACCTGCACGTCCCCATGCCTATGGCTGCTGAGTGATGGTGCAAATGAGAAACTTGTCAGACAGGGAAGTTCATGTGAACTGGGGATGTACGCTGGCTACAGTACATTGCACAGACATGCAGTATTACCCAATAACAAGTACTCTGGCGAAAAGGAGAAAGTGACTCCAGACTTATTTGACTTAGGTGATTCCCCTTTGTCTGCCGAATGGAAGACCCGAATTAGCAGGAAACTTGCTCAGAGAGACCAAGTGTTCTCACTAAAAGAGTGGGACGTGGGGTGTGTCCTTGGTGCCGAGCATAACATATGCCTGCATGATGACCGACCATTTTGAGAGTGGTCCCGGACTCCCGGCGCCTTGCTCCAGCTGACATAGACGATGTTAGGAGGCACCTACAGGAAATGCTCGCTGTTGGCATTATTCATGAATCAAGAAGCCCATATGCATCCCCCATCTTAGTGGTGCATAAAAAGAACGGGTCCATGAGGATGTATGTGGACTATCGGACCCTCAACCGGTGGACTATTCCAGATCAATACACCATGCCACGCATACAGGATGCCCTGGATTGCCTGAATGGGGGTCAGTGGTTCTCAGTACTGGATCTCCGCAGTGGATATTATCAGATTCAGATGGCCCTGGAGGACCGTGAAAAAACAGCCTTCATCTGTCCTTTGGGGTTCTACAAATTCCTGAGGATGCCACAGGGGATTTTGGGCGCCCCTGCCACCTTCCAGAGATTGATGGAACATGTGGTGGGAGACATGAACTTGCTGGAATGTTTAGTGTACTTGAATGATGTCATTGTTTTTGGACGCACGCTAGAGGAACATGATACCAGACTGTTCAAAGTCCTGGATCATTTGGAAGAATTCGGCCTCAGATATCCATAGACAAGTGCCAGTTTTTTCAAACATCTGTGAAATATGTGGGACACATAGTGTCTGCGGGAAGGGATACAGACAGATCCCAGTAAAGTTGAAGTTTTGACCACCTGGCCCCAGCCCAATAACCTAAAAGAGCTACAGCATTTCCTGTGGTTCTGTGGCTACTACCGCAGGTTCATCAAAGACTATTCAAAGGTAATTCAACCACCCCTTAACCTTACCCAAGGCTATCCCCCTACCAACCATAAATACAAAAAGAGGGCTATCAAAGACCAAAAGAAAATGTATTTTCAAACAGGTGAGCCTTTTGGGACTCGATGGACACCTGAATGTGAAGCAGCTTTCTTTGAAGTCATATACCAGCTCACCCACGCCCCAGTCCTTGCCTATGCTGATCCTACCAAGCCCACATATTTCAGCATCAGACTGTTTTACAGGGCCTTGGTGTTGTGCTATATCAAGACTATGAAGATGGTTTGAGATCTGTAGCTTTCGCCAGTAGAAGCTTGACCCCATCAGAGCGGAACTATCCGGTCCACAAGTTGGAATTCCTCGCCCTAAAATGGGCCATAGTTGACCGGTTTCATGAGTACCTCTATGGGGCAAAGATATTAGTGAAGACTGACAATAACCCACTGACCTATGTGCAGACTTCAGCTAAATTGGATGCCACTGGGCACCATTGGATTTCTGCCTTATCAACTTATGATTATGCTGTTGAATACAGACCGGGACTAAACAACACTGATGCTGTCACCACGTCATGAAGACCAGCTGCCAAGGATAATTGGGTCAGATTGTCTGAACCTGACATCAAAGCATTATGCCAAAAGTTTAATAAAGATGAACAAATATCTGTGGACACAGTGGACTGCCTAGTAGATTGCTTGGACCCTCCTGATACCTGCATACCGGCTGCCTATTGCCAGTTCTCTGCTTTAGATATTAGTGCACTACCTCAGTTCGATAATGACGTAGGGTTGCCACCTGTCAGTTTTTTTACCTGGTAATCAGGTTTTCAGGGTCTCTATCAGGTCATCCGGTTTTGCTCTCTGCTGGTCAGGTTTTTGAGCCATTTTGAGTGCTCACATACTTTTGAAACAGATTTTGTCATATCATTCATTGTTTCAGCTACATATCCGAGGTAGAAACAAGTTCTGTTGTCAATATAGCCTTCTATTTGTGAAAGTAGTCAGCCTGGGAGGTGTAAGTATGGCCATTAACACCATTAGCAGTTACTTTACCTAACCTTTTGCACTGCATCTTAAAGTGGCAGAGCAGCAAAGCTGCCCCCACCTTTTCAGTAACAGAGCCAGGTGTCTTCCACTTTTCATTTGCTGGTAAACATTTTCATTTCTAACTGAATTTAGGCCTTTTTAAATGTTTTAAATGTTTTTTTTCCTCAAGAAAAAAGTATGGTCACCTCTTTGGCTTTGAAATAGTACTGTGGACACGAAAAGGAAATGGAACCAGAAAAAGATATTAGAGTACACATTATAGGAAACTATTTCTTTATTATCTAGTATATACCATGTATATTGTTGTATGCTATTTACAGTACTTTCAATTGTCTCCCCCCAGATCATACCTGTAAAGGAAATTTTTTTTTATCACTGTATGTTTATCTGGTAAACCAATGTCAATAAATAAATACATGCACAAGTAAATAAATAACTAGGAAGAACCTAGAAAAGTAACTTTAGCAGGTACAGTATAGTATTGTAACATTTTTGTTGAACTATTGCTTTAAGCATTATCTTTTATTGATATAACAAATGGCTTTCTAGGACGAGCAATGCATGAAGAGTCATGAAAAGGGTGGGGCTAGGCTAAGGGCGGAGCTTAGGATCTGGTTGTTGCCTCATCCAAAGATGGCAACCCTAGTATTTAGTGGGCTCAATCCCAAGATCCCATGATTCAACCAGCACTTGACGCCCTGCGTGCAAGGAAAGATGTGTCCAAGTTTGCGAACTGCTCTATTGTTCAAGGAAGGCCCCAGGTTAAAGTTGCACAGTCAATTGTTATACAGAGAGACAGTGGATCATCGTGGTCAAGTAGACAAGCAACAGTTGGTCCTACCCACTGCCTTTAAGCAGCTGGTACTGAGGTCCCTCCACAATCACATGGGGCACCTCGGTATTGACAGAACTCTTGACCTGGTACGAGCCCGATTCTACTGGCCAAAGATGGGGGCAGATGTTGAGAATCATGTCAAAACTTGCAGTTTCTGCCTCCAGTGGAAAGCTTTGCCCCAGAAAACTGCCCCATTTGTCAACATCACTACTAGTGCCCCCATGGAACTGGTCTGCATAGACTTCTTATGCTTAGAACCCGACCAAAAGAACACTGGCAATGTGTTGGTAGTTACTGATCATTTTACACGGTATGCACACAGGGTCAGACTGGGGTAGAGGGGCCCACCTGGAAAGAGGATATAAGGGCTCACCTGGAAAATTAATACAGGAGGGCCCAGGGTGACACACTCATATCAGTATTCCACTCCAGTCTGATACATTAACTCTGTGACTGCATCTTACATTTATCTGCAGTGTCCCAGATACCTCATTTAATTAGAAAAAAGATGATAAATACAAAAGTTTTCAGAGTTCAGAAGGTGACCAGGTACCCAAATGAGGGGGGCCCACCTGGAAATTTCCAGGTATCCAGGTGGGCCAGTCTGACCCTGTATGCACAAGCCTTCCCAACTAAAGATCAAAAGGCCTCTACCGTGGCCAAGGTGCTAGTGGAAAAATTCTTCGTCCACTATGGTGCCCCCCAGCGGATCCATTCTGACCAAGGCAGAGACTTCGGAAGTAGGCTAATCAAAGAAATGCTCTCTCTGTGGGGGGTGTGGAAGTCAAGAACCACCCCCTATCACCCACAGGGGGACCCTCAACCAGAACACTTTAACTGCACCCTTCTGGACATGCTGGACACCCTCCATCCAAAAAACAAGCATAAGTGGAGCCAGCAGATCAGCACCTTGGTACACACGTACAATTGCACCAAAAGTGATGCTACTGGGTCCTCCCTACCGTCTCATGTTTGGGAGGGAGGCCCGGCTGCCAGTTGATGTCTGCTTTGGGGTCTCTCCAGATGGGGTCTGAGCCGAAAACTACTTGCAGTACATACAGAAATTGAAAGATCAGTTGAATCATGCCTATCAACTAGCTCAAACTATGGCTGCTAAGTGAAATTTTGCCAACAAGGAAAGACATGATCGATGAGTAAAAGCCCAGGAGTTGTTGCCCCGAGATAGGGTACTACTATGCAAATTGGGACTGCATGGAAAACACAAAATTGATGATAGATGGCACCATCTTCCTCATGTAGTAGTTGGTAAATTGGATGATCTGCTGGTGTACCAGATGCGCTCAGAAAATAATTCCAAAGCTGTTAAGACCATGCACCACAATCACTTGCTGCCAATCAGCCAAGTTGTTATTGATGCTGAACCAACACTTGGCACTTCTCCTGGGTCACTGACTCATGCTGCTGCAAAGAGGACACAGAGCCAACCTGTCCGTGTTGTTCCAGAACTTAAGCCTTCCCCTGAGCAGGTCCAGAGTGATAGTAATGACTGTTCATCTGTCTCTGATGAGAGTGACTATGATAATGCCTATTATCCCTCATATGAACTGAGTCAGTTGTTTCAAGGCAATCTTCTGCAGAATCATGAGGATGAAACTGGGCCTTCAGAACTGCCTAACCCCGAGCTTCTTCCCTGGACCCAGTGCCCCCTAAAAGTGAGGTGCAAAGTATCACGTCTGAGGTTGCGGACTCTCTGTGTCTTGTAGAACTGTTTGACTTGCCCAAAGAAGGGGCTGATGGTCTGAGTCTCCCTGGTGACATACCAGAACTTGAAGAAAAATATGAACGTGTTGATAGCACCCCTTCAGTGCCACAAAGCCTAATTGTTCCAGATTCTCCTCAGAATGAGCAACCTGGGCCCTCTTCAGAAGATAATAATGAGCAAAGTATTGAGGAAACAGAGTCTGCAGAGCCAGTAGCTTGTAGTGTTCCCAATATGGACATTTCAACCAGTGCAGAGGCATCCCTCACTACAGGAGAAGAAATCAGTGCCAATGTTGACCACCCAGAGCCTGTGTCTGTTCTCCCCAGAAAATCTGGGCGACCTGCTAAGCCAGTGCTATGTTTTAGTTATGATTCCCCTGAGAGGTCTGTGGACTTGTCTCTCAATGTGGTCCATAAAGGTGCTTACGTTTCCAAGAATTCACTGCCCAAACTAAGCTTGACTGCCACCTCCTGATTAATTGTTCTTCCTTCAGAACATGGTGTCCCTGTCCCATCTAGCCCCAAGTTAGCTGATAGGGAAGGGCCCCCTTCTACATTGTTTACTGCACAAGAAGTTATAAAGTGAAGTCATAGGTAACTGTTCATAGTATGTTAATCATAATAGAATCAGTATAGAGTGTATGAAACATGCATAAGTATTGTCAATGCAGATATGGTATAGTGAAATGTATAGTAATGTGATAAGTTTACATTAACTGATGCATCATATAGTATTTCCATAGTATGCTAATGTCATGTATGTCTTGTATATATTGATTCTTTAATATTGTGATGGTGCAGACTTGATACGGATGCCAAGTTTTTCAAGGCAGGGAAGGGTGTAACCCCCCTACAAATGGTGGTTCCCGAAAGTCTTCCTTGGGTGTGCTTAAATGCCCACTGCCAGGCTCGTATCCTGTGTCTTAGCGCTTTAAAATTGTTTGTGTGTGAGTGCCTTAATGTCTCTGTGCTCTGTCTCTTTAAGAGCTACCAATAATGTGGTGCTTATTTAATCTGGGAGGGGGCTGAGTGTTTCTATGCTCGAGTCTTGCCCGGGCTGCAAGATAATTGCTCCGTTCTGCCATCGCTATTTGAGCAGAGGGATCTCTGTTAGAAGTTGTACTTATTTACTGATTATCTATTAGAATAGCAATAGTATTGTAGTTTGTCTAACCCGCCTTCTTTGCAGCATGAACTTTCTGTATTGCACCACCATTTTGGTTTTTGGACTGCCAGTCAGCACCAAGTAGTACCTTTGGGGACTCTAAAATGGAGCCTCTCCCCAGGGGTCTTGTGGGAGCAAATTTCTGTAGGAATTGTAGTTTTTACATTTTGGGCAAAACAGACCTGGAGGGGGAGTCCTTGCTTTGACAGACAGATGAATCAACCAACCAGAACCTTTTGGACTGAAGGGAAATTCCTATGCTGCCTGCTGCAGTGAGTCAGTTTGGAGTTAGAGTTTGCAGAGTAAACAGTTTGAGTGATTCAAGCAGCAGCTCCTGCGTAGTTTACATGGGAGACTGGTGGAAAGGCTGAGTCGGGCCTGTCTGTCTGCAGTCCCTCAAGAGGGAATCCTTTGAAAGGCTTAATACTCCAGACTGTATCTGAATTGAGTGAGAGAAAAAGCCAGTGAAGTGTGACCAGGCTTAAACCTGAAGAAGATCGAAGATTTGCTGTATGCGATTGGCCTGTCAGGACATCCATTCACCAGAGAACTCCCAATTTTGCTCAGAGACACTGATATTGCTGCTGGACTGCTATCCGCTTTGTGGTATGGTGATTGCTCTACTATAAATGTGCTGTGTGCTGTTAGTGGGTCGCAATTTAGTTCCCCACTGTTTAATTGTGCCACGCTTGCTGGAAGCTGCATCCAGCCTTCCTGGATTAATTTCCAAACTGTTTTACCTGGCCTGGGCCCTGCCACACTGGCCCAGCCAGCTACTTCAGGTGCAGAGAACACCATCGATGAGAGACTCACTCAGGGATAAGCCCCCTGCTCAACATCTTGAACAGGAACGACACCTCGGTGAATCGTGTGGGCCCCTGCTTCTCCTGGCACACCAGTTGTCAACCTGCAGTCTCCATCTCATCCCTCCTGCGTCTTGCATTGGGTAGCATGAGTAAAAATCAGGGTAGCTCCCTGCAACAACAGCTAAATCTCAAGTGTTGTCATCCGATTGCATTGTTGTTTTTCCTTTCACGAACTGAGCCTTCAGGCTCTGGATTACAAACTGTGTGTGGTTGTGCATGCTTTTTCTTTTCATCACAGGGCCCCAACCAGCTGCGACACCAGCCTACCCCCGGGCAACGTTCCAGGCTAGCCCACCTTACTTCCAACTGGGTACCCAGAGCGTGTGACTGTGTAGGGACTAAAAGTGCATGCATAATTGCCTGACTAGATCAGTTTTCGAATCAATCAACCTGATTACGCCTCTCCCTTATTCAATTCCCCTGAGTAAATCAGATCTAACTATTTTTTCATTTAATCTGACTGTGGTTCTAGTTTGTACCAAAAGCACTGTACTGTTGTTATTTGCTGTGCCTAACCTTGTTTCACAGGGGGTCTCCAGGGTCGAACTGGTGGAACCAGCCCTGCTGGTAAGTACAAACAGTATGGGGATTTGTATGCTGAATAGGGGCTACTGTGAAAGTGTTTGTTGCATATTGTCTAGGCCACTATAGGGGAAAGAGGGGGGTTATAGTGTCCCAGAGGGCTCTACCCAGGTTAGCCTTGTTACTAACAACCCTGTCCTCAGGGTGGAGGCACCCGTTTCAGTACCCAGGCCCCTTATCCTGCAATTATCCAAGCAGGCAGGGGTTACAAATGCACATGGGCATTCTGCTGTAATATGGAAAACAACATTGCAACATTTAACTGATTAAACTGTTCTAACCTACAGTTTGATTCCCCACAGTCATCTTTAAAACAAGAATAAAATGCTTGTATTTTATAACTCTAGATTACCAAAACCACTCAAGGTCCCTTAAGAATTCTAACCCCATCTACTCAATCTGAATTAATACATTTCTCTGTTTGCAGTAAGGCCTGTACACTGGATACTACATGTATAAGCGTGGTGCATGAATAAAACAGGACACATAGGAACCTAGGCAGTGACAGCAGAAAGAGACCACTGGACCATCCAGGCTGCCCGTGAACCCTAACAAACCCAGGACCTACTGTCCATACAGGGTTCTAACCAACACTATCTACCCCCTTCTCCCTGCCCTACTGCTATCACACTGAGCAACCACTAAGCCCTTCGTTCTGTCCCAGCTCTGTTTGAAACCATCGATTGTTTCAGTACCCACTACATCAGCTGGTAAATTGGTCCATCACTCCACCAGCCTTTCTGTAAAACAAAACTTTCTCACTTTCCTCTTGAATTTCCCCCCTAACAATTTCCGCTCTTGCCCCCATGTCCTTGATCTGCTACTTATGCTAAATAGTTCCTCACAATTTATATTGTTCATTCCTTTCAGGAACTTGACGATCTCTACCATATCTCCCCTCTCCCTTGTTTAACCTCCAGAATGTACACGTTCAGTGCCTTGAGCCGATGCTTGTAAGATCTTACCTGCTGGCTCCAGATCATTTTGGTCACCCTGTTCAGCACTGTCTCCAGCCTGTCCTTATCTTTCTTTAGGTGAGGACTCCAGAACTGGGCACAGTACTCCAGGTGGGACCTCACCAGTGATTTATAGAGAGGTAGTAATACCTCCCTCCTATACATCCTTCAATACCCCTTCATATATACCCTACCATCCTGTTTGCCTTAACATAGACTTTGTTACACTGGTTTAAATGATTTAGAGAGTCACTGATGATGACCCCTAGGTCTCTTTACCCCCCCAAATCCAGTTCTTGTTCCCTATGTGAATCATCTTGCACTTTCTGGCACTGAATTTCAACTTCCAGACCACTGACCACCTCTCTAGCTTTTGTAAGTCTCTGCAGCTTCCTAACTCCCTCCTCACTGTCCACCCTTCCACAGAACTTAGTGTTATCTGCAGTGAGACACACCTTACCCCTGATTCCTTCTCCCAAGTTGCTAATGAATATATTGAAAAGGACTGGACCACATACTGATCTTTGTGGCACCTTGTAGAAACAAACATTTGTCAATGCCAAATGTCGTCTTGCTGGCGTTGGCATTGGTAGTGCAAGATTTAGAGAGACGCATAATAGGAATGGCAGTGAAGTACAGAACCAACGTGAATCCCAGCCCAGCCTGCAGAGAGTGACATGCATTGGGGTGTGCCTTTGGGTCATTGGCCGTAACGCTAATGCCATTTCACTTCACCCTACCCTGCAGACTCTGACAAGTGTCACATTGTGCCTTGGGGTCACCAGGCCTTATGCTCACCCCATTTCATAAGGAAGTATGTTGAGATGGGTGCAGCATAGGAGAATTGGGTGGACTTTGGAGCTGAAGAGTCCAAGGCACACCTGGATGCCTGTCAGAGGCTGCAGGGTGGGGGTGCAATGGTGTGAGCATTACAGCCGACAATCCAAAGGCACACCCTGATGCCTGTTAGTCTGTACAGGGTGGGATGTTATGGTTAGAAACCCTAATGCCCTGGGCGTTTGTTGGTATTCGCACTCCAAATTTTCAACATGGCCTTTCTCTGACCCTACCTCATGAAAGCATGTGGGACCTCTGCTTATGAACAGTGTCCATGTGATTATGTTAATGTGACCCGAACATTGATTTCCCACAGTGACTGCACCATTCTGCACCACATAAAAATGTCAGCTGCACCATTCATAATGAGGTGTGAAGAGATGGCAATGTTGACAATCTGGAGTGAAAATACTAAAAATGCTTGACGTTACAAGCGTGCATGGAAACTAGGCAACACATGCTCATAACAGTCTGTTTTTTGGAATTCTTTCACCAAAATTTTAACATAGGCATTTTGGGATCTCTGCTCATGAACAGTGGCAGTATGATTTTTTTAATTTGTCCCAAACTTTGTTTTCCCACAGTGACCGTGCCATTGTACACCAGATGTGTAAAACAACATTTTGGGCAGGATGTGAAAAATGACAGCTGTAGTGTTCATAAGAAGGTGTGCAAAAATGGCAATGTTGAACAACTGGAGTGAAAATATTAAACATTTTCTAACTTACGACGGTGCGTGGACACTGTGCAATGCATGCTTGTAACATAGTCATTTTGTGGAATTTTTTGACCAGCTGTTTAACAAAGACATTTAGAGACCTCTGCTCATGAACAGTGTTACTGTGATTTTCTTATTGTGTCCTGAACATTGTTTTCCTACAGCGACTGCATCACTGTGCGCAGGATGTGCTAAAACACATTTCGGGCAGGATGTGGAAAAGGAAGCTGTACTGTTCATAAGGAGATACGAAATTGGCAATGTTGAAAATCTGGAGTAAAAATATTAAAAATTCTCGAAATTACAAGCATGCATGGAAACTGCGCTACGCACACTTGTAACATGGTCATTTTGTGGAATTTTTTCACCAAATTTTCAACATGGGCATTTTGGGATCTCTGCTCATAAAAAGTGTTACTGTGATTTTCTTACTCTGTCACGAACATTGTTTTCCTACAGCGACTGCGCCACTGTGCGCTGGATGTGCGAAAACACATTTTGGACATGATGTGGGAAATTACAGCTGCACTGTTCATAAGGAAGTGTGAAAAAATGGCAATGTTGAAAATCTGGAGCAAAAATATTAAAAATTATTGAAGTAGCAAGCGTGCATGGGAACTGTGCAAAGCACGCTCGAAACACAGTCATTTTTTTGAATTTTTTCACCAAATTTGCAACATAGGCTTTTTGGGAGTCCACCTCATGAACAGTGGCACTGTCATTTTGTTAATCAGTCCCAAAAGGTGATTTCACGCAGTGACCATGTAATCACCTTTCGGGACCGAATAACGTCATGACAATGCCTGAATTCACGAGGAGGGGTCCCAATAACCCATGTTAAAAATGTGGTGCCAAAATTCCCAAAAATGCTCGAGATATGCACCAAAGTTGAAAAAAACCTATTTATGCCATTATACAGCTTACTGGCATTTCTTCAGTTCGCGGTCGGCTTTGAAGAGTGCAGACGTGTTCCCAGTCCACTGAAGATCATCATGCCAGGCTCTGGAGGTAAGTATGGGGTGAGGGGGTGTGGGAGGTGGGGTGCACAGAGGGTGGTTGTTGCAGGTTGGGGTGGCTGCCAACAGCCAGCGAGGGACCATTTCCTTTGTTTCAGGTAAAAAATAAATAAAATCACCATGGACTGTTTTTTTTTTTTTTTTTACAGATTGTGGCCACACTGGGGTGGGCTCCCAGTGTGGGCATGGCACACAATCGAGGGCAGTGCCAGGAAAATGGAGGGGGGGTTAACATGCCGACAGGGGGATTGGGCACCCCCATCAGCAAGGATGTCTGCGTTTGGAGGCATGATGCCGAGGGGGATTGGGCACCCGCTCGGCACACCACAGCAGGAAAGGGGGCACATATGCCGACAGGGGGATTGGGCACCCCTGAAGTTGGCTACACAGGGACTGGTGCCCACCGTATTTATTGAAATGTTACACCGCACAAGGCATGCCCTGCAGTGAGGTGGAGCTCCCTCATTGCAGTGGCTAAAATGTTTGAAGGTGGTGGCATGCTTTTGCACTGCTGTCATACGCAGCATGCAATCTAATTTGTGCCATGGAGCCCAGCCTGAAAAAGCAGTGGTGCCACTGGCCACAGCATGACCATGCCTCCAAAACCTGCTATTCCAAAGTTACGGCAACATGAGCAACATAAAAAGGCCATTTAATATGCATTTCCTTGTACTGGTAGAACTGATGCTCATTTCTTTGCCCTATTGCCTCAATGAGAGTCCTGCAGAGCAATGTGTTATAGCAGGTTCCTCTGTTTCCTGTATTTTTTCATTCTTGCATTTATGCATCCACTCATGAGCCCGGCCCTTTTGGGTGCTTTCCTGTGTGTCCTCCCAGCGACAACAACTACACTCCATTAGTCATTCTCCACAGCTTACCCCCCCCCAATGGCAGGGCCTTCAGGAGAGCACAGTCTCCTTATACAAAAATTACAAGTTCTAGGTCTGTGGGGAATGGGATTTGAGAGAACCCCTGCACCATTATCCTCCCAACAGTGTTTTGCCTCCTGATTTTCACCCCCCCAACACACACCTATACCATACCACCTAAAGAGCTCTTGTGTGCACAAAGTATGCCCATGTGGGAGAGCTACCTCTTAGCCCACTATAAGGGTCATTCAGAAGCAGGCTGCAGCACCACCCACTCCTCTGGCTGAGCTATGCTGTGAGTGGCAGCACTTCTCAGCCTGGCCGCCCAATCAAAGACATCCCACACTTATGATGCACTGCCACTGGGTCATCGGGGGACCCTATTTCTGGCATTTGTTCCCAAGCTCTCCTCTTCTAAATTCTGTGATAATAAGTGTAACCCCTAGATGGCACTATCCCAGGGGCTACTACCCCTGCCTGATTTGCCACTAACAGGTTGAGGGGCCTGGATCCAATGGCGGGTGCCTCCACCCAGAGGTCAGGGTTTGCAATAGTTAAACTTACTTGGTCACAGCCCTCTGGGACACTGCAACCCCCCTTTCTTCCCACTAGTGGCCCACAAAATATATCAGAATTACCTTCACAGTATACACTTACCCCCAGGGCTGGTTCAGGCACTGGGACCTCCTGTAAAATAAGATACAGTGCAACAATCACAGTACAATACTTTAACATAGACAAATACCTCAGGCAGTATAACTTTGCTGAAACAAGCAGCTCGGATTTATTTAGGGGAATATAACAAGGACAGGGAAATCAGGTTAATTAGCTTATCACTTTACTCATCTACCTATGGCTCTGTGACAGGCCTATCCCTACCAGTTACTGTTCCTGGGTACCCAAGCCCTAGTGGCTAGTCCAAACCGTGGCAGCTGGTAGGGGCCCTTTCCACAGAGAAAGAAAAATTAGTTTAAACAGTCAGCAGTACAGTGATTCCATTTGGATTCAATGTGGCAATTCAACAGGGAGTGACCCTGAATTAGTACTCACGACCTCCAAACAAGATAGGGTCCTTCAATGTCAGCAGGGCTACTCTTGAGCTCCACGGAGACTCCTCACACATTTATATGGCAAACTGCAACAGGCAAAGTCCTTTAATGGCAGCAGGATTCACTTGAGCTAACCAAGCCTCCTCACACATTTATATGGTGAACAGTAACAGGCAAAAGTCCTTTAATGGCAGCAGGATTCACTTGAGGTACACAAGCCTCTTCACACATTTATATGGTAAACAGAAAGTACTATACACAGGCTGCTTCTCTATCCCGATCGCAATTACTGCACAATACCGGGGAACACACAGCAGATTCAGTTCCTGACAGACCGAGTGCAATTCAGCAACTTCTCCAGTCTTCTACAGGGTGAGCCTGGTTTCTACTCTTCAGATATCCTTTGATTCTCTTCACAGGACGGATTCAGTCCTAACAAGCAGTTACACAAGCTGCAGACCAGAACTCTGGGCCTTACACACGTTTCCCGACTAAAACTGCACACTGAAAAAGCACAGGGCTCCTTCCTTCTTCACTGCCAGAGCTCAACTGAAACTCCAACAGACAAAACCGGGCACTTCCTTTCAGTTCCTCCCAGTTCTTGACTGGATTGGCTGTCACTCACAATAGACTGCTCCTGTTGGTCCAAAAAGGCGCCGAAGTCTAAACTACATCTCCCAGAGTCACTGCCCATACAATCCTCTTTGTGGCTGGCTCAGATTATGAGTCCAAGTTCTGATTCGTCAAGGCACCATTTTAGAGCTAGCTTACCCACACTGATTGGTCCAGTTCAGCAGTTCAAAACCAGAATGGGGAACTAGGCAGACACAGTTCTGACTGCAAAGAAGCAGGTTAGACAAACTAATTTCATTATTACTCTAAATGATTTCAGGCAAACAGTTACATCTTTCAGATAGGTTCCTTTGCACTCCTAGTGACTGCAAAAATGGAGTGAATTGCAGCAGCTCGAGTGGTACTCAATCAAAGAAACACACAGTCCCCATACAAACTAATTATGTCTGCAAGCAGACAGCTCTTAAAGAGACAGTACCAGAGGTTCTAAAACACTCACTGATAAATAGCTTAAGCGTCAAAACACCATTCAGGCTTGGAGCATTCAAGCAAGCTCCTGGAAGTCTTTTGGGAACCCCATTTGTAGGGGTTACACCCTTCCTGGCCTTGGAAAGCTTGACGTCCGTATCAAGCAAGTATCCCCATAAGTTTCAACTGCAACCATATACATTTGCATTAGGCTCGCATTAGTAATCATCAGTCAATATATCATTTTACCAAGAACACATTTCTGAAACATTGCAGTACGTCACTCTTTACACAGTATTACATACATTGTACCATAACTCAAGTTATTACCTCTTGTCACATGAAACCTGAAGAGAGAGGCCATTCCCTATCAGTTACCTTGGGGCTGGATGGGGCAAGGGCACCATACTTAGAGGGCGCAACACAAGTAACTTGAGTTAGCACCTGACGACTCAGTTTGGGCAATGAGCTCGGGACACATACACTCCTTTATGGACAACATTGAGAGGCAGATCCACTGGCCAGCCCAGGGAATCATAACTGAGGTGCACCACAGGCTTTACAGCTCGACCAGTCTTTCTAGGGGAACTGTTACAGTCTCTGCACTCTGAGCTTCATTTTCAGCATTGTCCTCACTTGTCAGGGGAGTCTCCATGGGGTGAGAGGCTAGAACTTGGGGCACTTTCAGCTCCAGGAGTTACAGTTTCTGAATCCACAACATTTGGCTCACATGGAGCTTTCGGACACTGGCAGTGGACTGTCAGGGCACTCAAAATACTCTTCTTGTTCTGGTGTATCACCAGTCTGACCCAATCCATCATTTTCCTCCCTGAAAGCTCAAACAGTTCAACCATGCACAATGATTCCATTTCATCTGATCTGATGCTTTCACTTCACTTTCTGGGAGCATTGCTCCAGGGACGAAGCTGGGGCTTGGACAGTCCAGAAGGCCCAGCTTCATCTCCAGTATTGACTAGGATTGCCCCGAAACAATTGACTCAGTTCGTAAGAAGGATAGTATTCAAAGTCACTCTCCTTTCTTCCGATATGGACTGACAGTCATGCTCAACTGGGACTTGTGGAGGGAACACTTTAACTTTGCTTCTGTAGGTGCAGACTTTCTTGATCTTTTCTAGCAGCAGCTCTAGTCACTGGTCCAGAGGGGGATCTTCTAGGGGCTCAGACTCAATTAAGATTTGTCCAATGGGCAGTAAATGATTTCTATGCATTGTTTTTACATCTTTTGAATTATTCTCAGGCCTTACTTTGTACACTGGCAGATCATCTAGTTTGCCCACTACAATGTGAGGGAGATGGTGCCATCTGTCAGCAATCTTGTGCTTGCCATGCAGTCCCAGATTTCTTAGCAATACCCAATCTCCCTCCTGGAGTTCCTGTGCTTTCACCTTGTTATCATACCTTTCTTTGTTGGCCAGATTTCTTTTGGCAGCCATGGTTTGAGCCAGTTGGTACACATGAGTTAGCTGGGCCTTTAACTTTTGCACATACTGTAAATAGTTGTCAGCTTGAACCCCATCAGGAGAGACCCCAAAACACACATCTACCGGTAGTCGAGCTTCTCTTCCAAACATCAGGGTTTAGGGGGAGAACCCAGTGGCATCACTTTTGGTGCAGTTATAAGCATGTACTAGGGTGCTAATTTGTTGGCTTCATCTAGTCTTGTCCTTTGGGTGCAGAGTGCCTAGCATATCTAGCAAAGTGCGGTTGAAACGTTCAGGCTGTGGGTCCCCCTGGGGGTGGTAAGGAGTGGTTCTGGACTTTCTCACTCCCCACAGAGAAAGCATCTCTTTGATCAGACGACTCTCAAAGTCTCTCCCTTGATCAGAATGGATTCTTTGTGGAGCTCCACAGTGAACAAAAAAGTTTTCTACAAGTACTTTGGCTACAGTGGATGCTTTCTGGTCTTTGGTGGGGAAAGCTTGGGCATATCTCGTGAAATGGTCAGTGACCACCAACACATTACTGATATTTCTTTGATCTGACTCCAAACTCAGAAAATCAATACAGACCAGCTCCATGGGTGCACTGGTGGTTATGTTAACAAGGGGGGCAGCCCTCTGGGGCAAAGCTTTCCTTTGTAAGCAGCGACTACAAGTTCGAATGTGTTGCTCCACATCAGCCCCCATCTTAGGCCAATAGAATCTGGATCTCACCAAGTCAAGTGTTCTGTCTATACCAAGGTGCCCCATGTGGTTGTGCAAGGACCTCAATACTGAGTCTCGAAAGGCAGTGGGCAGCACCAGTTGTTGTTTGTCTACTTGTCCCCCTCTGTCTACTGTTTCTCTGTATAACAGTTTATTGATCAGTTTCAACTTAGGACCTTCTTTGTATAACAGTGCAGTTCTCAAATCAGTGGACGTAATTTGGACACATCTTTTCCTGCATAGAGGGCTTCTAAAGCTGATTTGATCATAGGATCGCGGATTGAGCCCGCTCTAATACTGTCATTGTCCAGCTGAGTCAGTGCACCAATGTTCATTGCAGAAAAGTGGCAATAAGCAGCAGGTATGCAATTCTCAGAGGGTCCCAACTAATCCACCATGCAGTCCACTGCGTCTGTGGACATTGTTCCTCCCTGTCAAACTTCGGCGAAGTGCCCGAATGTCAGGTTCTGCCAATCGGACCCAATCATTCTAAACAGGCCCGGAGAGAGCATCAGCATCTATGTGGTTCAGACCTGCTCGGCATTTTAGCATAGTCATATGTAGATAATGCAGAAAGCCACCTGTGCCAGTGGCATCCAACTTAGCTGAGGTCTGCACATAGGTCAAAGGATTATTGTCAGTTTTTACTAGTATTTTAGCCCCATACAAGTACTCATGGAATTGGTCAACAATAGCCCACTTCAAAGCTAGGAACTCTAACTTATGTACAGGATAGTTCTTTTCGGTTGGGGTCAGGCTTCTACTGGCAAAGGCCACTGGTCTCAGGCCATTCTCGTGCTCTTGGTACAACACAGCCCCCAACCCTTGCAAGCTAGCATCAGTGTGCAGGACGTAAGGTTTTCTTGGATCGGCATAGGCCAGCACTGGAGCATGGGTAAGTTGATATATGATCTCATGAAAAGCAGTCTCAAATCAGGAGTCCAGCGGCCCCAAATACTTCACCGGATGAAAAATACACTCTTTCAGTCTTGAGGGACGCTGACTTTGGTATTTTTGTGGGTTGGGGATACCCTTGAGTAAGGTTAAGTAAAGGGCGGATCACTCTTGAATAGTCCTGGATGAAACATGATAATAACCACAGAATCCCAGGAATCTTTGCAGTTCTTTTAGATTTTGGGCTGTAGCCGAGTGGTCAAGGCCTCAACTTTACTTGGGGTCGGTCTCTATTCCTCGGTGGATACTATGTGTCCCACATACTTTACTGATGTTTGAAAGAATTGACACTTATCAATGGACAGTTTAAGGCCAAAGTCCTCCAGTCGGTCCAATACCTTAAATAATCTGCTCTCATGTTCCTCCAGTGAGCTGCCAAACACAACAACATCATCTAGGTATACCAGGCACCCTAGTAAGTTCATGTCCCCACTGCACGCCTCCATCAATCGTTGAAAAGTGGCTGGGGCACCTGAAATCCCTTGAGGTATCCCCTCATGAATTCATAGAAGCCAAGCGGACAGATAAAGGCTGTCTTCTCACGGTCCTCTGGGGCCATCGGGATCTGTAGTACCCATGCAGGAGATCCAACACAAAGAACCACTTGCTCCCATTTAGGCAGTCCAAAGCATCCTGAATGCGGGGCATTGTGTACTGATCAGGATAGTCCGGCCGGTTTAAGGTGAGAATCCACACACATCCTTACTGTCCCATTCTTTTCCTCACTACCACAATGGGGAAGCATAAGGGCTTCTTGGATTCTTGTATTACACCAGCAGCTAACATCTCTTGCAGATGCCATCTCACATCATCTATGTCAGCAGGTGCCAGGCGCCGAGACCTCTCACGAAATGGTCTTTCATCATGCAGCCGGATATTGTGCTCAGCTCCTTGCACGCATCCTCACGTCCCATTCCTTTAAAGAAAACACCTGGTCTCTCTGGGCAAGCTTCTCACTGATCCTCACTTTCCATTCAGCTGGCAATGGGAGTCGCGAAATCAAACAAGTCTGTATGTTACTCTGTCATTCTTCCTTGAACTCTTGCTGCTGGGTAGCACTGCAGTGTCTGCACAATGCACATTAGCCAGGATGCAACCTCTATTTATCGAATGTCTCTTTCAGACACATTATGAACTTGGACCATTACCTTCTGGCATAAGCATGGGCTCTAGCGGGCAAAATACTAGGCTTGACCAGCAGTCCCTCTGGCAATTTTCCATCGCCTGGTGCATCCAACATTAATATTTTATTCTTAACATCCTTTCTGATACGGACCTCTCCCTGTAAGGTACACTGGGCATTTGGCACCAGGATCAGAGACTCAGGATCCTTCTTCCATACAATTCCGACGGTTCCTCTGGTTCTATTTTTTCAGCATCTCTGTGCCTCATAGGCCTTCTTAATTAAAGCCGGAACTCTTAAAGCTCTACTAGTCTTTGACCCCTGTTTTATAACATAACTGTGCCAGCCTTCCGAACATATGAGCGATTTGTTCCAATCAACAAAGGAACACCATCATACAGTCCAGTGGGGGGCACACTAAGGCTAGGGTCTCTACTTGTTCGGCCACTCCAGCCACAGGAGGTGGGGAAAGACAGCCACCGGATGTACCCGGAATAGGGGTAGGCCTTCTTCTAACCCCCATACATGCAGTCCTTCTAATGGTTGCAAGGGTACGTCTGACAAATGCTTCTGATACCAATCTTGGAACATAATTGTCACTTGGGAGCCACTGTCTAATACAGCTCTTGTACACACTCCATTCACCTTTACAGTGGTCTCCATGGAGGGACCCACTATTCTGGACCAGTCTGGAGAGGCGGTAGTGGGGGCCTGGGCAACTGACCTTGCCACAAAAAGACGTGAGTTAGCATTTTTGGTGCCCTCACTGGGATCATTTTGTGCACCTCTTAACCACTGATTTGTTCTCCAAGCTCTCCTTGTAGCCTATATGCAACTTTGTCAGTGTCTTTTGGGACTGCTTCCCTCTTCATGTGCCCATCCTTCCCGCAATTATAGCAAAACATACTTTCTGGAGTTTGAGCTGGCCGAGGCGCTCACACTGGGAGCCAGAGTGGGGGTACTACTAACGGAAACCCTGTTACTCTGTCTGCTATGTGATAAGCATTTGGAGACATTCGTCAGTTTCTCCACTTCCATGGTCAAGGAATTGAGTTTGAGCTGTTATCAGTAGGAGATACATGGTGGGTACCCCCACCCCCATAGCAGATGCAGTGGATATAGGTCAGGGTCTGCATTTGCAGGCGTGGCCTTCATAAAGGGACTGTTTTTGAATTCCCCGTCTCTCAACAGTTCGCCTCATTGTGCATATCTTTTTCCTTGTCAGAGCACCATTTACTGCCAACCTCTGCCCCTGAACTTCACTTGATGGGTCACCTCAGTCACTGGGTCGTAGCCACAGCTGTTGGTGCAGGTCCCTCCCGAGGTCGCCTTTTCAACTCCTCGACTTTCTCTCATTAACTCATCATAGAGGGTGATTCCAGTCGATTTGCCAGTCAGAATTGAAGCAACAGCAGTTCTGAGAAGGGGCAGACTTAAGGATCCTGTCCAGCCTGGTTCGGGTCCAGTTCAATCGCTGGCAAACTACCCTTCTGAGGCATTCTTGCAACAATTTTTCCAGCCGAGATACATACACAGACAACAACCCCTTGGTACTGTTGTGCATCTCTTACTTCTCCACCATAGGTCTTCATCAGAATCTGGGCTCCCATACACATTCTCCAGGGCCTCAAGATAGGCCCTGTGCAGTCACTTCAGGGTTACTGTCCTGCTTAGCATGGATGGTAGCCAGGGCAGGACCTCGGAGGCTCTTTACTAACCCTCTTCGCTTCGAGCTTCCCGAGCATTGCCATTCTAGCACTTGGGGACAACATAGGTCTATCCAGGTCTCCCTAGTCATCCTCCCTTGGGGTGGGAGGGTGCCAGAGAGATCCTCAACCTTCGGTAAGAGTCGTGACTAATGGCAGGTGCAGAAATAGGAGTCTGCATTGGTTCAGCCACCATTACGGGTACTGGAGCGGAGAGGGTGTTGGAGGAGGAACACCCCAGGTGGCAAGAATAGTTTCTTCAAGTCCTCCACAGTTTTCTCCTTTCCCCCAGCAGCTATTTAGCAAATTTCTCCTCAAAAGTTTCATAGATAGTGGTGGGGCTCATTCCCCTCGGTCTTTGCTGTCCTTAGTTATCACTCTCCAAGCAGTGAGGGCTCCTCTGGGGTAATGGTCTGTGGCACTTTTGAGCTATCTATGGGATCCTTAAACCTCTACTAGGGCCAGGAAAGTGTGGGTGAGCAGATTAGTATGCTGACCCACCACCACAGGGTTTTGTAAACCTTCCACCTTGGAAAGTACTCCCTGCACAGTGTCCGTATTGATACCCAGG
>CM028134.1:345757500-345820000 GCA_016271365.2 Neoceratodus forsteri | reverse complement strand
GTTGGCAGGTGGCAGGGTGGCAGGCGGGTGGGATGCTGCCGCCCGCCGGCTGCCGGGGAGGAGCGGGGTGGTGGGGCTTTGTGGGTGGGGACACCAGATCACCAGGGATATGGTCTTGGGGGTGTTGCCACATGTTGCAGCCCGCGATCAGGCTTAGCGTCCACTGACCACCAGGGATATGTTTTTGGGGGGTTAAACATTATCAGCCCGTAATCGGGCCAGTCGGGGGGTTGGGGGATTTTTTACACTTTTGCCCGCGATCGGGCTGCAGGGGGCGTCGGTCCCTGACGGCTGTTGCCTGGCAGGGCGCTAGGCGCAAGTCCTCAGGGAACGGTGCACCTGCATGCTAATGGGGCCATAAATAGATGCAAATGGCCCCCCCGGATCATCTCATCTCATCTCCTCTCCTCTCCTCTCCAAGATGGACCTGGGTGGAGCATGAACAATTGTATTTACAAGGCAATACAGATAATACTCTTTACAGAGAGGAAGAAAAAGAAGTTCATATGTACATAGAATTATACAGATATTGTACAGATTACACGGTATTTACATACATAGAAGTGTCTATAGGAAGATAAAGCAGGTTATCTAAGGTTGCAGGAGGAAGTAACGGAAGAAAAAAATAAAAATAAAAATATACACCAGGTAGAGGTGAAGGTAGGGGGGAAGAGAGGGAGGGAAGTAGGGGGAGAAAGGCTAGGAGGGCACGGTGCACAGAAAGGAGTTGGTAAAGCTGGATGTAGAGAAGGTGGATGGAGAAAAGGAGTATGTGTGAGCCCCGGGATTGAATGCTATAAAGTACGGGGCATGGTAGGATGTCACAACCCAGGGTAGTGAGCTCCTATCCGAGGTTGGGAAAGGAAGAATAAGGGGATGGATGGGCCTAGTGTTGATAAGACAGGGGGATAAGAGAGAACAATTAGGCTGGTGAATTGCCTTGCATGAATTATGGCCCCATTTGCATGTCACCTTTTGAAAATGGGAAATTTGCGCATGGCACAATGGTACTTGCGCCACTGCAACCTGAATGCTCCACTCTGACCACTTGCGGTGGCGCAAGTTCCACTGCACCATGCACAGTGGCTGTGGCCATGGGGTGATATTCAAAGGAGTTGCTCGTCACGCACCCTTTGAATATCGCCCGCCACACCCCTGCGCAACTATTTTGTGCAGCGCAAGGGCTTGCACCACAAAATAGCGCAGTTTGAATATCCAGCCCATTTTAAATAAAGTATTTACATTAGCAGATGAATGGGCTTGGCTTCCACATCACTGCTAGGGTCATGATAAAAATCTAGTACAGATGCAGTAGGATAAAAGGAAAATCTTTATTCAATGTAAGCAACTAGCAGCAGAAGATGCAACTGACCCTCCCTGAGACCAGCCAAACATTTTCATGTGACAATGCAATTTTTAAAGAATCAAGACTTGCCTTTTATCCTACTGCATCAGTACTGGATTTTTATTGTGACCCTAACAGTGACGGGGAAGCCAATCCTATCAGTTTGCTAATGGGAGTACCCACTTGCTTTGGCTCCATTCTTGGTGCTTGAAGCCACCTGTTTTTGTTGCTTATTAAAGTATTTACATGAAATCATTGCTGATTTTGTTGGTAACTAAGCTTTTTATGACTTAATAATGAGATCTGGCACCTGACTTTACCATGTTAGGAACTTAATGCATGGTCAGGTAACTTCTCTTGGGCAATGACATTTCTATTTTCTTGTCATTTTATAAGTAAGCAAAACATGAGGGGTGTGCATTGGACATTTCTAACACATGGCCAGAGGTGTACCAAGTGCCTTCAGCCTCTGGCTGTGCATTAGAAATGTTCAATGCACACCCTCAGAGTCTTATTGTGCTTATAAAATGATTTATTTTTTTTAAATAGTTTAAAAATGAAAATAAATATGGTATAATATGAAAAAAATATAAATTGGTATTCATTTTTTGTCCAAATAGTTCCTCTGCTCAACAGTTTTGGTTTTGATAAGATATCTGTTCTGATGTTGTACCTGTAGTTGTAGTTTCTTTAGGCTTTGTAGTTTGACTCCTGTGGTTCCCCCTCCCACCAGTCCCAACACATACAGTTTATTGTAATGGGGAGCAATGTGTATTTGCAAAGGCGTCTTGCGAGAGAGGCAGAACTCTCTTTTTACTTGATAAAGATGACTCCAGTACAAAAAAAAGACTGCTGTCAGGACTGCTACTTAATGGAATCGGAGTGAGCAAAGCAGAACTACTGTACTGAGTAGAAACCGGAAGTGCCCACCTGCCAGTGCTCCCCACTTGCTATCAATCAGTTTTTTGTTTTTTTTTATTTAAATTTTTATATTAGGACTGAATGAGCTGAGCACCATGATAGTACTAGGAATCAATAGCATTTCAGGCAACTATATTTGGATTGTCTGCCAGAAATAGCAAAGCACAGCTCAAACATGAGCTCAACAGACAGCTTAATTTTGAACAGTTAAGTAATTTAGATTCTTCAACTTCAATGTGTTGGAATTTAAATGCTGTATTTAAATGTTAAGAATCATTGAAGGAGTGATTAAGTGATTGTGGGTAGGTGGGCCGTAAGGCACTACAGCTGCATTTAAGGCACTGTACAGGATACACGAGCTAACTGAGGTGGAAAAACAGCGGTTGTAATTTTTTGCAAATTCTACTGGCCTGCAGATTTTATTGTAGTCCTGCATCCAGCTAACCAGCACTTGTTTTTAGCCATGTATTAGACACTTCTAATGCACAGCTAATCAGGACATAGGATTTTCTCTCCCCATTTTATAACTACATTTTAAGACATGCCCATGAGTTTATTCACATTTAAGACACACCCATAGTACTTTATCCATATCTAGTACACAGAACAAAGGGGAAAAGCACACCAATGACAAATGAATCAGTGACACAGTTCACTTCAGCAACCACAGAGTTTTTAAAATTCTGGTTTCAAAACTTTTTTTTTTTTTAATTTACTGTGCTTTTTGTCAGCTTGCCAGTGTTGGTAATTTTGGCCCGGTCACTGTCCCCACCGTCCTTCACTCTCATATGAGCCGCTACTCCCCGCTGCCCCTTGGATTTCCCCCAGGGCAGGTCTGTGGAATGGGCCAAAGTGCTACAGACTTTGGTCAGGTCGGGGAGTCGGCCTGGGAAGGCATGAAGGAGTGGCAACGGGGCATCATGAGGATGCTGGCAGCAGTGTTTTTCCCCGTTTTTCTTGGGGGCAGGGAAGTGCAATGACGTCCCACATCCGCCCCCTGCGAGGGGTCCTGCGAACACTGGACATTCTCCCCACCCTCCCCCCAGAGAAGGAGAGCCATCTGAGTACTCTCCATCCCTCTCCCCCCCCCAGCTGGCCCTCCAACAATCCAGGTCCATTCTTGAACCTGGGTCGTCGGCGTCGCAAGCGGAAATCCAACTGCTGAGCCAACGGTCTGGCTTCAAAACATTTTCTTTATTCTCCTCCCTGGTCAGGACTTACCATCAGCTGTCTTCTCCAAGGGCTTGCCCCCTCCTTCCCCACTGAAGTTGAATACCAAATTTAGTATTAAAGCTGCCATTAATTTGTCTTTAAAGACTAATTATAATCATCTTTAGTCATCAACAGAATAATACAACCTCTAAGAATATTAAATTGTAATAAGTTTTCAATAAACTATATGAGTAAATTATTACTAAATGAAGATCAGAAATAGATCCACAGTGCTCTTCAAAGTACAATATTTTTTAATACTTACTGAATCATAACTGAAGACTACAGTCAGCTGTCTCCTCAAGCTTCCACTACAAGAAACTGAAGCCATATGTTTGTTACTTTATTTATTTATTTTTTTGTTTATCTGTTTCTCCGTCGGGTCCCTCCCCAGGGGCGGACTGGCCCGGGATGCCTGGGATGCTAATTGCATCCTGGCCTGTGTAAGTAATGGCCTGCTGCCTGCACTTCTTGCATTTTCTTTTTTAAAAAAAATTTTTTTCTCCACTGCCCCGAGCCCCCGACTGTCTGGTTTGGTCACTAACTTCTTTTCGGGGGGCAGGGGGGCAGGTGACATGACTGTCTGTAAAGTAGCCACAGAAGAAGAAGAATGCCGTGCCGCCTAGCTCTTTCCATTCATTTCAATGAGCCACGAGCGGCACACTAAAGTAGTGCGTGTGCCCCCTTCCCCTGCCTGAGAGACTGCAGTGTGCCTAAACAGGGAACAGACGGTGAAGACAGGCGGGACTGCGGGTACGCGCGCACACGCACTGTTTGATTGGCAGCAATTCTTATAAAGGCAGAGGGACTTCTACATGAGAGCGACATTGTTGCTGGAGCTCAGCCCTCAGTGCTGCCTGATCAGCCGCCTGGAGTAGCTCGCTTGCCCAGCCCAGGCCACATCGATCAGATTCGAATCGTGATCACGGACTGAGTGGGCCTGTTGCCTGTTGCCTTAAGTGGAGGACTGCTGGTGCGAGCGTGTCTGTGAGGTGAGTGGGAGTCATCGCGGGACAGGCAAGGAGTGGAACAGAATCTATCAGGCAAGATGGAGAACTGCTTGTGGATGGGGTTGTTATATGTGAAACAAAGTTTAGGAAGTAGAGAGACCATTCTTGCAAAATGTATAGAGGGTAGATTGTCTAACCATCCATCTGGTAAAGTGTAATGTAATGATGGAAAATGTATCCTCCCCACCCAAACTAAAACTAAGCACTTTGAAAGCTTATCCATTGTAAGTGATCTTCTTGACTGGGGACAAAACACAGCATGGGGACAA
Source organism: Neoceratodus forsteri (assembly GCA_016271365.2). Classification (NCBI taxonomy): domain Eukaryota; kingdom Metazoa; phylum Chordata; order Ceratodontiformes; family Ceratodontidae; genus Neoceratodus; species Neoceratodus forsteri. Next base: position 345,815,243 of record CM028134.1, on the reverse strand, counting down.
AAAGGGTTCCAATGTTAAAGGCATGCTTTGAAGGGATTGGGATAGCAAAAGGATTTAAAGATAGGGTGATCTCTAAAAGAACTTAAAATCTTAGAGGTCAGAATTCAGAAATAGCTTGAGAAACCATAGCTGGGATTATGTTATCTAATACCAGACCTGAAACTGCAGTGGAATACTTTACACAAATCTTTAATAAGATCTGCAATAAATATGCCCCTGGATGGCTTACCCTTAAAGGGAAAGGGTCATCTACTGTGAGTAAATTAGAAATTACAGGCAATGCTGTTAGTGGGGAAAAGACTGAAAAGGGCTAGGAGATCCAGATGTAGTGAGCTGGCTCCAAAGCAATGGAGAAATCTGATCAAAAAGGTACCGGCTCATATACAGCTGAACCCTACAGCAATGGTAATGTTGGCACTGCAACCCAATCAACAGTCATTCCATCGATCAGGATTTTGTGGCACCAGCTGTCTTGCCACCCCAAGGGTTTTGCACCATTTTCCCCTACACCTCTGACATGGAGATGATTTATAAATTTATGGGCATATTCAGGGACAAAGCCCTGAGGCGGGAGGTGCCGGGGTAAGCCTGCAAACAGCTGGGATATGCCCTGTGAGTTGCGCGATAGCAGTTGGTGGGCAGGATTGCCTGTCGACGTGGTTGCCAGTCTGCAAATCCCTGTCAATCTAAAGTCAGTTGACATCCTTGATGGATAAACTGGAGTACCTCCTTTAAAGGACAGGTAGGCAGGAGTTAAAGTATCAGGAAAGGGGTAGATATTATGAGGGGAGGTGAAAGGTACAGAGAAGAAAAAGGCGGACAGTAAAAATCCAGCTTTCAGATTTAGAGCCTTGACCATTAAGGAGATGTCTGAAGTATTAGAAGCCTTAAATAGGGAAATTATGTGGGATTGGACAGTCCAGATTCAAGATTTTTGAGTGGGGGCATGGAAGATGGCACTGGTGGTGACATTTGTTTAAATGGAGCCTAAAGCAAGGGGTATTCTCACAAAACTGAAAGACTAGTACAGTAAAGTAATACCAATACCCAGAGGGGAAATGACCAAACCCTATCAAACCACTGGGCTAGCTCTCTGCTCTCCATATTCTCAAAGATCTTGGAAACTCCTTGTCCACATAAGCATTAATCGACACAGGACAGCTCTACCAGTGAATTAATGCCCGGGTGGGGGTGGAGGTTGGTGCACGAGGCCACAGGCACTGCTTCCAACCACCCACCAGGCACTAATCCACCAGTAGACGCTGGAGGTGATTAATGCACTTGTAACATGGCAAGTGGCAGGCAAGCATTGTTACTGTGACATAATAAGGAGAATGACTTGCATATTGTGCCGATTGCTTACTGCTGTGCATAAAACATACTGCAGGTTGCTGCTTTTCTTGCAGTGATGGTGCGCCATACGCGCTGCTCAGGTTCCACGGGCCTCGTGTTTTTGTAGTGTGCACACATTTTGTACAACTGCTTACATTACATTGCCGTGCAAAACAAGTACAAGTTTTATTTTCTTTACATTCTGACCGACTGTTTTACAGTATTCACGCTCATTGTTACTTCGGGGACATTGCTCACAGTACTGCATCATGGGACTGATCTTTTAATTTGTGTGTATTGTGCAACGCTACTGGCAACATTACTTTTTGCACAAGATCTACAAGATGTGACATGCTCAGCACTTTTTTTGGACTGCTTTTGTTGCTGCACCTGTCCGACAACGTTTACACTTGCAGACTCCTACTCCCTTACTTCAGGTTCAGCTTGCAATTTTGAGGGGGGGGGTCTGCACATCATGCAGTGGTGCTAAGCAGAATGAATCAGTCTGCCTAGCCTAGCACCTCTGAATGATAGGAAGACTTATGTCCCTTCTCTAATCATGAGCTGAATAACGCAAGGTAGCCAGCTGACTTAAAAGATGCAAGCATACTGCATCTTATGGGTCTGACACCAGGGCCAATGAACATCCAGTGATTTTACATATTGTTGCCACCAGTAATTGATCAGGGGCTAAATAACCATATGGCTAGCTGGGGCTCTGGGAGGTCGGGTTAAAGCAGATGGAAGGCTTGAAAATACACTACTGAGGGATGGAGAGGGGCCAGCAGGATGCCAATAGAAGATTTTGATATTTTCTGCCACGTCATAGGGGGTGGTGGGTGGGAGATGACTGGGTGTGGATGGGCATGAGGCTAGAGGGATTTTGCACAGTATTTCTTTTAGGTTTCCTGACAGGGTTACTCCAAGCAGTGGATACCACTATTATTTGGTCTAGAATAATGAATAGCTCATTATTCATAGTATTTGTGAATTGATATCCATTACTTTATTTGCACAAACATACTATTAAATGGTTAAGTAATTCAATGTATAAATAATATACAGATTATTCTGATTCAATAATATTTCCAACTGGATGGGCAATACACAGGGCTGAGAACTGTGCTTGCCCTATATTTGGACATCCATCAAGGTTTGAATAAAGCTTCTCCTCATATGCTGAGCCAAATTTTCAAAAGCTTTTTGCTTCATTTGTTCACTGTGGGAATAGTAGATTGTATATGTGCCTGATACTTTACTGGGCCTAAATATGGACCCATAGATGCAGAGTGCATACACTGACTCAGGAAAAAGCAAAGGGGGTTGTTCACACAGGCTGACTGAAAAAACCCAGACTGCCATCAAGGGACCTCAGTGTGGATGCCCTGCATGCCGCAAGACAACAAACTGAAGTTGCTCTTTTTTTTCATTACAAATTATTATGGGGAGGTGGGCAGTTAAAATATAGCAACCTGTGGCCTCCTGAATACATTTTACTGTGGAACAAAGCACTGGGTCATTATCCTTCGATTTGAAAATAAAGGTGTGCTCAGTCTTATTGTGTTTCTTCAGCTTTGTTCTTCCGCTCTGCTAAAGCACCAGCCTGCTATTTGGAAATGTGGAAACAAAGGCTCTACATTTAAAATGAGGTGTGCCTGGTACAGTTCCATTTTCTAGTGATACAAAAGCACTAAAGACTTTTTTGTGCCGCTGTAATGTTTCGCTAGTTGTAAGAGGATACTAATGATGTTTCATAGAAATCAGTAGCTGCTCTTAAGGCTGAATGTCCTCTATTGTAATAATGTCTAGGACTTGGCTAGAAACTAGTGACCATTGTCTGAAACCCGTGATCTGCGCATACTGTATTGAGCTGGGGTGGGGTACCCCATCATTGGCCTAATAGGCTTACAAACCAGAATCCTCTCAATTGCCTGGCGGGTTTTATGGTCAGTTTCACATTTTGTTGCCAGCATACACAGAGGTACACACAAAGGACAAGGCAAGGCAAGGCAAAATTTATTTAAAAGATGCCCAATCCCGGAGGCTCTGGGTGCCGTACAAATTTTAAAACATACATGTAAGCATAATAAATATACAGTTTATATGCAGTAAAATACATAATCTAATAAAATCAAAACATTACCATAAACATCCATCTAGACGTCAAATGCCTTAGAAAAAAAAAAGTCTTCAACTGGGCCTTAAAAATATCTACTGAGGAGGCTTCCCTGACCGTGATTGGCAAAGAATTCCACAAAACAGGAGCCGCGGCACTAAATGCGCTATCGCCAGCGGATTTTAACCTAGTTCTGGGAATGGCCAGGAAGCCACCACTGGAGGAATGAAAAGGGCGTGAGGAGAGGGCAGGTGACAGGCCTAACAGGTAACCAGGACCCAGCCCGTGTAGGGCCTTATAGGTATGAAGACCCACCTTGAAGAGGATTCTCCACCTGACTCGCAGCCAGTGCAATTCACATAAGACTGGTGTAATATGACAACTTTTGCTGCCCAGTCAACAACCGGGCAGCTGCGTTTTGCACCAGCTGCAGTCTGCGGAGAGATCCTCCTGTGACCCCGAGATAGAGTGCATTACAGTAATTAAGCCTTGATGTGACTAAGGCATGTATCAAGGTAGGGAGGTCCAGAGGCGGAACAAGGGGCTTAATTCTGGTAATTTTTCTGAGATGGTAAAAACAGGAATGAACCGTAGAGGATATTTGCACCTCCATGGTTAAGTCTCTGTCCAGAATCACTCCCAGACTTCACACCCAAGAGGAGGCCTTCAATGACACAGTTCCAAGAACAAGCCCAGTGTCTGTGTCAGAGGCCATCCTATCATGGACTCTGTTCGACTTGACTACCAATACCTCCGTCTTATCGGGGTTTAGCCACAACCAGCTGGAGGCCATCCAGTCGTTAATCTCGGCCAGACAGATGTTTAGCACATCCACAGCATTTGATGTTCCTGGGGCAAAGGAAAAATATAGCAGAGTATCATCAGCATAGCAATGAAAACTCAGACCATACTTCCTGATGATCCCACCCAGAGGCAGCATGTACACTGCGAACAGCATTGGGGCCAGTACCGATCCTTGAGGAACTCCGCAAAAAAGGAGACTGGGTATAGATGAGGAATTTACCATCATAACCCGTTGCCTCCTGTTGGTAAGAAGGGACTCGAACCATTTGATGACAGTACCGGTGAGTCCACATAAGTCCCTAAGGCGGACGAGCAACACACAATGGTCCACAGTGTCAAATGCTGAGGAGAGAGAGAGGAGAGAACAAGAATTGTCTTGTCCCCCCGATCTCTAGCCCTGAGGAGATCATTCTGCACCAGAACAAGTGCAGTTTCAGTGCTATGTCTGGCACGAAAAGCCGACTGGAAGGGTTCATACAACTCATGAGATAAGAGGTGCTCTTAAAATTGAAGTGCTACCACCTTCTCAACAACTTTTCCCAAAAATGGAAGGTTGGAGATTGGACGGTAATTTGCCATGATCTCCGGGTCCAAAGATGGCTTCTTTAAGAGGGGTCTCACCAGAGCCTCCTTCAAGGCATCCGGAAAGACATCCTCAGAAAAGGAACACCGTACAATCAAGGCAAACACTGGGCCAACAGAGTCAACGCATCGCATTAAAAAACGCATTGGCACCGGGTCCAGTTCACAAAAGGTATGCTTCACATTGGTTGCTACCTCGATACCCTCACTAACCTCCACTGGTCTAAACTCTCCCCAACCAGACAGAGTGCACTCAGAGCACATCAGGCAATCACTGCCAGCTATATCCTTGCTGGCTGAAGAAGCCGCCCGCCAGATTGAGGACACCCTGTCCGAAAAGAACCAAGCGAATTCCTCACAATCTGTATTGGAAAAAACCCTCCCGGGCTGTAGACAGGCAGGATGTAAAAGCCTATCAACAGTCCAGAAGAGTGAGGCCAGTCGGTTCTTCCTGGCAGCAATTTCCCTGGATAAAAACAGTGTCTTCTTATGGTTGATTGCCTCTTGGTACACACCATAGTGGGCACGCAGGACCAGTTTGTCCACTTCCAGATGGGATCTCCTCCAGTGGCGCTCCAATCTCCGACCCATCTTCATCTCCCTGAGGTCACCATCAAACCATGGTGACCTCAGGTACGATGTTCTGGGTCATACACGGACGGGTGTGAGGGAGTTTATGGTGTTGGATAACACCCTATTATAGGTGTCAACCCCGACCACAACACCTTTGACACATGCATCACCCACACTAGATAATTTCACTGCCACCAAAAAACCCTCAGGGGTCAAACCCCGCAAAGGGCAACAGCTAATCATCTCAACAGGGGAAGGGCTTATGGCGGGAGCCCTGAGCATGAACTGCACCGTGCAATGATCAGACCAGAGGACCGGATTGATCCTGAGGTCACAAATCTCAAGTCCTAGTGAGAATATCAGGTCCGACATGTGGCCATCCCGATGAGTCGATGCAGTAACAGCCTGCATCAAACCCAAGGAGGACATAATCTGAGAAAACTCGTAGCTGTGTCTATGATTTACGTCGTCAAACCAAACATTGAAATCCCCCAGAAAAACACATCTGGGGGATTCCAACATTCCGCCGTCAACGAAATCTGCGATCTCCTGCAGGAAATCTCCCATTGGCCCAGGAGGGCAATATATGAGAAATCCTGCAGCCCGCATCAGGTCCTCCGTGGATGGCCACACATTCAAAGGAACCTGGGGTTCTCACCGGGTGCACGGTGAAGGTCAGACTGGATCTAAAACAGATAGCTACACCGCCACCCCTCCGTTCCACTCTGGGGCAGTGCACCACGGTATACCCAGGAGGGACTGCGGCCTCAAAAATCGGGTCTGCATCATCTCCCACCCAGGTTTCCATAATACAAGCCAGATCGACCGAAGAAATCAAAGAGCAATAATTGCTGTCTTATTTCTGATCGATCTGGCATTACAGAGCACTGCCGTCAGGGGATTTGGGGGTGATGTAGCCTCACAGGTTACCTGGCCACTCGGTCTGGTGGACTCCCTGGGAATGGGCACCAACCATGTCTGGCCTCTCCCATGTGTCCATCGCAACCCAGGGCGCCTTCTGGACCTGACAACCTCAATCCTCCCACAGCCCATATATGGGTTGTTCAACAGTGCACTACCTGCACCATTCCTTCCAATCCCTACCTCCCCACAATGTCTAATAATAGTATCCAATACTGGTAGGGGGATAAAAGGATGCAGACCACGCAGCATCGAACTATCATAACTAATTCTAGCCCCCTTTAGTCCTCCCATATAGCCCATATATATCTAAGGCACAGCGTAAATAACTAATTTTAAACAATAAAATATTTAAACCTAAAAATATCCCGCCTAGCCTATTCAATCATCAAGCATATATTACTAACTTCTAAAATCATAACAAACCTGCTTACAATGATACCCTCAAATTAACTAGTTCTCAATCTCAATACAGCAATAAATTATTTAGCTGTAACATTACTTTTAAAAGGCACACAGTAAAACACATAACCTTTTCTCCTGTGTCAACTAAACATTAAACAGGACTGCACATATTGTGGAGGGGCTTTTGTTTGAAGCACAGTGCCACTACTGGGGAATCAGACAGGGACAATGCTCAGGGTGCTCTGCAATTTGTAAAAATGGGGTGACTCAAGCAGGTTCGGTGATAAAAATTCACTCATTCAAATTGTAAATAAGATTTTCCTCATTGCTATTCCGCTCCTATTGGCAGACCACCTCCAGCAAAATAAATAGATCCCCAACTTCCCAATTGGCAGACATCCCCATAAGACACCACCAGAAAGAGTGCTCCCATGCACTACCATTAGTTAACACTTGGACCCCTGAAAAACCAGCAAATGTAAAAAGAAATGGCCTCCAGCATTCTCTTCTCTTCCTACTGTGGCTGACGTCTGCAGATGGCCACCTTTCTTTTTATGCTGATAATATGTACTGTATGCACCACATACTGTTTGAGACAGAAGCTGCCTGCTGAAGGACAAAGGAATGTACCCAGGAGCCCCATATTGTGCATAGTCACAAATTTGTGGTGCAGAGTGGTCGATCACGTTACACTATAGCAGAGTTTGTACCATATTGCAACTGCTTGGGGAAAGGGCTAGGTACAGACAGGAGAATTTGGGTACTGGCATGTTAATGAGAATAGCTCAAAAGCACGCCACTGCCCAAATGTTTATTTTTAAGCCACAGTAGTGCCCTCCCCTGATCCTGGTAAAAGTAGTTTCACAGGGGCTCAGGCACTGGAATGAGTGTACCAGCAGGGCAAAGAGATTAGGCAGTGCGAATAGCTGCGGATGTTGTACAGGCAGTGTGTGGAAGGGGAAGGATCCTCTGGACACAAGAAACAATAGGGAATTTCAAAATAAAGTGAAAGGCCACTGGTCTACACCACAGCATCACACGTCCTGAAGCAGGCACAAGGTAAAAGGTGAGAAGAGTTGAGGATAATTGTGGCTAGGGCTCAGCCCATGAAATAGCAACTGGTGTTATGCCATGCCCTGACTTCTGCAACTGTTGTGCACCATTATGTTCATGGGCATGTTAACTTCTGGGCAGACTCGTTCACTTTTATAGTCTGATAACACTGCAGCAGAGGGTACTCACTTTGTGTATGTCATAAATGTGTGCTTGCACATGGGTGAGCTTGTTGCACCATTAGAAACAGCAGCTGCGTATTAGGCACCAGTTATTTTATGATAAGTGCAATAAAGCCATTCTTGTAATCTGTGATTGTGCCAGTAGGGATAGTTAGGAGGCAGTACAGTGCAGTGGTCTAAGGTTCTGAACTGCAAATCTGGTGATATCCAGCAGGCCAGACTTGGGTTTGAATCCCACAGCTTCCACTTGCATACTGTGTGACCCTGAGCAAGTCATTTTACTTCCTTGTGCTCTCAGGTCACAGAAGGAGAAGAAGGAGAAGAACTTTCAGCTTAGTGTGCTATTCCTGGTTAAATTAAAAAAAAAAACAAAAAAAAAACACAGTAGTAATGCTTTTTGATGAGGCAAGAAAGTGAAATGAAGATGAAGATAGTAAGTAATCATTACAGTATGTGCTGCTGAGACTATGGGGCCTTGGTCTCCAGAACCCTTACAGGCCCTCATGTCCTCTCCACTCCACTAAGGAGAGCCTCCTGGTCATTCCCAGGGTCAAATTAAAAACCTTCAGGGACTGAACCTTCGAGGTTGAGGGTCCAGTCTTTTGGAACTTGCTCTCAAGGGCCCTATGAGAGTCCCTCCTCAGTGGAGGCCTTTAAAATGTATTTAAAAACCTATTTGTTCACACAGGTTTATGGAGGGTAGGAGTTTTGTTTGCCACCCCCAGTGAGGTTTTTAGATAGCTGTTGATATTTATTTCTATTTCTATTTGTATTTTAATAGAGTTGAGATTGCTATTTAATATATAAAGTGGGATTTATTTGCTATACTGTCACTATCTGTTGTAATAGCACCATGAGCCATGGGGAAGAGTGCCACAAAGAAATAATATCTACTGCTACTGCCACCTTGTACCCAGTCATACCCCTTGCTGCTAAGCAGTCCCAGTGACCACTTAGTATCAATCACAACTATGCAACCCAATCAAGCTATCTTCCATGAGATCATAACTTTTTCCTGTACTGTTGCAAAAAAATGTCTGTGGGAAAGGAGGTGGGGGCTTCCATGCTAATGGACTATAGAGCTATGTAGAGAAGAGTGACAGCCCCTGCACTAACGGTCACTGTCTCCTGTGCGTGCCCCCCCAGTGGCCTGTACAACATGTAAAAGTAGGCAGAAAGAGAGAGTTAATGTGCTTCTACTGACATACAGAAACCAGTCCGGGAAGGATGCATGCTGCAAAAAATTAACTCTTCTTATGGACTGCTGTAGGGAGTGGGTTACACTGGATGCCAGGGGCACAGAAATATTCTGCAAGCTGTTGGGGGGGATCTACTGGAGTGCCAGGTAGAAGGCAATAATCCTGTACACTTGGAGGGTGTTGCTAAGAAGTACTCTATGTTGTCTAGCATCTGGATTGACATTATTTGCATTGGGACAATGACACTATTTGTGTTGCTAACCAGTGCATGTAACATCTGGACTGATAAATTATTTGTACTGGAACAATGTCACTGGGTGCTGATAAACAGTATATTTAACATATGGACGACATATTATTTGTACTGGGACAATGTCACTGTAGGTACTGTTAACCACTATGTTTAGCACCTTGACTGTCATAATTCATATTGGAACAATGTCACTATGGGTGTTGCTAACCAGTACAGTTAATGTCAGGATTTACATTTATATTGGGACAATGTCAATGTGGCTGTTGCTAACCAGCATGTTTAACATCTGACCAACACTGTATTTGTATTGGGACAATATGGGTGTTAACCGGTATGTTTAACATCTTGAGTGACATTATTTGTATTGAGACAAGGTCACTGTGGGTGTTGTTAACCAGTATGTTAAACATCTTTGCAAAGATCTTATTTGTACTGGGACAGTATTCCTGTGGGTGTTGCAGAACTGTATGTTTAACATTTGACTGATAAATTGTATTGGGACAATGTCTCTGTGGGTGTTGCTAACAGTATGTTAAACACCTGGACTGACATATTATTTCAGGGTCTTTCTTGATTTGGTTTCAGAATCACAGAGATGTGGGCTTGACACCAAGAAGGAGGAACTGCAAAATTTTCTGTAAGACTGGCCTTTCTGACTGCTGTGAGATGTGGGGTTATCTCCTAAAAAAAAAAAAAAAAAAAAAAAAAACTCAACTGAGTAGCTATCTTGGCCCAGGGTTTTGCTGTTTTTAAAGGTTCTTATTCTGTTTTGTATCTCCTGAGCTGTGATAAACGCACTGAGTGTTGCACTGTCCTGGTCTTCCAGGGTCGGAAGGGGAAGCTTGTCCAGGTAGTTCTGTTCTGCAAGTTGGTGGTTAAGTCATATTTCTTCTCTGCATTTGTTGGAGACAAAGCTAGTTATTGGAATCACCTGTAGGTACAAAACTTTCATGTGGGGATGGGGAATGGAATGCTGACTGATTTACTAATTAAAGCAGTTACTTGACAGTTTCCCATGGTGCAGTTCAGTTTCTATGCCTCACACACACACACACACACACACACACACACACACACCTGGGAGGGGGGGTTACATCAGCCCTTGAGGGTTAGTAGTGTGCAGGGCAGGCAAGCTTCACTGTTGGAAGTACACAGGTTTCATGGTGAATTTGGCAACTGCAAAATTTAAAATTTAACATCTGAATACCATTTCTCATGTTCCCTTCCTACCGCATCTTTTATATGCTAGATTTTGTGATGCATAGCAGGTACAAATCTGCTGCAGGTGTATCTGTAACTAAATGTCTTGACCTACCAGCAAGATAGAGTGTGTGAGAGGTATGGCTGCAAGCAGCAGCATCTAAGAATTCCACTGTCAAATGAACATTTGGACATGTAAAATGTGAACTAATCCATAAAGTCCATGTTATGTGTGCAGGCAGTGACTAGTCTGTGAAAGCTACATTCAAACACATGTTCAAATGTAGTTATTGCTTCATCTTTCATTTAGTTTTGTGGATGGTGTATCAGTGTGTCTTTCTGATTTACACACCATGTTTTCATTGAGTCAAAGAACAAACTTTATAACTGTCACGTAGTTTAAACTTTATATCCTCAGGCTGACTCTGCCATGACTGTTGCCAAAAGTGGCATCCAGGTGTTATAGAACTGGAAGATACACACCTAATACATCACACACTCTTTTTTGAAATGATGCGGGTCTGGCTTTACATGACATTGTGATACTGCTAGTGGCAGTGATAGTGGGCAACATTTGTCTTCTGCTCAAAGTTTAACAGCATGTAGTGCCTCCTACATGTAAAGGAGGGGTATTACATATATTTCACTTCACAGCACAGAGCTACTGCGCTCTTCCTTTGCATGATGCACCTTACCAGACCATTTGACAAGTCCTAGTTGTAGGCAAATGATGACACTGGTTATATCACAATGCATTGCAAGCCATATAACCCCTTGCTTGTCCACTTCACATTATCTGAATGTTTTATTATGGGTGTTGGGACTGCAATGAGGGCTCAGTTGCTTCAGTTTAAGACGTGGTGGCTCTATTGCTTACTTACTGACATTCACAGAACATAAAATATGTACTATATATTTTGCTTATCTATGGCAGAATGCTACAGGGCTCAAGTTGTCTGCCTGCTCATGCCATAATGTGTCAGAAACTTGACAGTTTTGTGTGAAAGACTATTTCATCGCATATGTAACAATACCAGCAAATGAATCCAGTACTTAATATAAAGCTACCAACCTATGTCCTAGGACCAAATCACTTGCAGTCAATATTCTTAAATTAATTTCTTTTTGTAAATCTTTTTATCTGAACACGTCCTTTACATGTGTCTGGACTTTACAAAACAGTTTTCTTTATGTGCATCACTCTGCAGATTTCAGTAAACTATATTAAGTCATTGTGTGTGTTTTCTTTTCCGTAGCTGTTAAATTAACGGGTTGATGTTTAAAATATTGATATGTTAATTGGGCTTAAAAATGTAGTATTAGAAGTTCAATTACTACTACTGTAAGAACAATAGTCACGTTTCATGTAGAAATGTTCCACCGACTAGCAGCTCATGCATATGTGGCCTGTCCTCCTTTTGTAGCATCCTGGCCTGTGACCTGGCCAGTCCGCCCCTGTCCCTCCCGGTCAGCATCTATCCTTCAGCCACCCGTCCAGCCCTACACCCCGACATCATTCAGTGTCGCCCCCATCCCCCAAGGTTTTACCCTCCATGGCACAGCAGTGAGGTGCCCACCAGCTCGGCTCACCTCAACCAGGATCCAGATTTGGGGAGCAACATTCGAAGTCGGAGCCTTCGGTGGATGGCTGCATCATCCTGCGTGACCTGGGACCGTGTTTTCTGTTTTCTCCCCTCTTTGCATGGGTGGGGTTTGCAATGATGCTGGCAGAGGGAGTGCACATGCATTCGCATGTGTTCCTCCAGGCATCTGTCCCATTACCACCCCTCTTTTACAGCATCAGTGTACTGCCCCCAGCCTCAGCTAGGGGCCAGTTAAGCACCGGTCACTGGTGTCCCCCCCTTCCCAGAGAAGGAGATCAATCCCTCAGATGCTCGATCCTTCTCCTCCCCCCGCAAACCTCCATTGGTCCATGCTCATTCCCAAACATTGGTCACCGCGTAGCACAATGTAAGGCATCCAGCGCCTCAGCCCTCAGTGCCACTGGGCCGGCCTGTTTCTGTTACTTTAAATAGCTGCCCATAAGAAAAACTACAACTCCTAAAATCCTTTGGGGCATTTCCCAAGAGATGCATGTGAACTCCCAAAAGCCTTTGGGCTATTTTTCTGTGTTTTCAAGTCTAAAGCAGTTACTGTGTGGCCTCAGGGTTGGGGGAGTTTCTTCATGGATTAGCTGGGATTCACTAGTTGCAGGTATGTAAAAAAAAAAAATAGTCTTTACAAACTAAATCTTTTATGCAGAATCTATCATCTTGTATGCTTAAAGTTGTTTTTACAGTGTGTTATTTCTTAACTGATGGAGTTTTTGAATGTGTGTGGGGGGGCTGTGCTTTTTGTATTTGATATTGTGTACACTCCTTGGTCCTCCTGTTTATGCTGGTGATACTTTAGAACTAAATCTTAGTTTTCTGTACTTCCTCTCACTCCTGCCCTGGGGGTTCCTTTGGCTCAGTTCAACTTTTAGAGGCAGGAAGCAGTTACTCCCAGTCTCTGAGGTGGCACTAGCAGTGACCCTCTCCCCTCCTGCCTAGGGGTTTGAAGTTGCATAGTCTCTGAGAAGGCAGGGCACTAGCAATCCAACTAGGCAGGCAGCAAATAACTTTGAGCAGGGTAATAAACAGTCACAGTACCTTTGAAGTGCAGATTGTGATTCATACCATGAGGGCGTGGACTCTGTTGAGATGCAGGCTGGTGTTGGCTGTTTCTTCCATCACGACTGGTGGGCTCAGGCATTTGGCATGATTTGTGTAGAGTAAACTTAGAACATATACTGCAACAGTCATTAAAGCAGGTCAGCAATGATTCTGCCCAGACAGGATCTCCGATGCAATCAGCCATGGAGTGGGATATTTACAGTTCATTTGTACATTTCAACAAAGTCTATGGCAAATGGTCATGGCACAGCACTTAGGAGACCCGAGTCCCGAACCTGGTTCTTCTCTCACACAGCATTTCCTTCAGTGAGCCATAAGGGGCTCCTTTTCATGTCAGCACTTGGTGCTCATACTAGCAGTCACTTTACTTTACCCCCACCAGTGGGGGGGGAACCATACCTCAGACCTTGCTACAGTTCTTTCAGGGGGTCTGATGTCACCTTGGGCGCAATCCTTTCTCCAGGTGCTGACCACCTGCCGATCCTCAGCAGGGTTCGCACAGTGAGGCAGCCACCTAACATACTGGGCACAGCTTCACTTTAAATCCTCCCCACAGCAGCTCTCTAATTGATTTTTTTTTTTTTTTGGGTGGACATGACTCAGGCAAGGGGCTGCACTGTCACCACAACCCCTATGGAACATCTCTGCCACTTCGATCCCCAGTCCCTATCATGGCAGCTGCCCTCATGGATCCTCTCACAATCAGAGCCAAACAGGATCTGAGTCAACTTCCCTCTTCTCTTTGCTGCATAAGATTTCCTCCAGTTCCCCCACCAATGGGCTGGGAGGAACATTGCTGCTGCTGGGGGGCAATCTCCCCAGCCTGGCCCTGGGCCTACCCGGCCCTGACTGGAGGGCCTCCCTGCAAGGCCTAGGAGCTGGATCCAACTGTTCCTTCTTCATTGACTCCCTCACGAACTCCTTCAACCACTAACTTGAGCACCAGTTGGCACTTGATAAAACCCTCACACTGCCCAAGCCCCACCTTCCAGCTGGCCCTGGCAGCACACGTGCATGACTCCCAATGCAACAGGGCATCACAGTGGTTACCCTCCCAAATTGGCATGGGGGTTACACTGTATTTTATTATTTGCATTTGCATGTGTAAATACAAAACATTAAATGGTATAAGACTGAGGTCAATGTATTGTACTTTTTATTCTTTTGTTGATCATGAAAATATCTCTTTTGTGTATACTTGTGGAGGAATTTCGTCCTCAGTTTACTTGGTGTAATTTTCCTGTTTCTGAAAAATGCATTCAACTGATTCTGAATCCATGTGGCTATTTATATAAAAAGTGATGTGCTCAGTTTGAATCTTGAAGTGTATTCCAAATCCAACTGATGTACAATTTCTGATCTCTGCAAGTACAATAGAAAAAATTATGTTAGCTGTACTATTTTCTTGGTTATTCTTGCTTGCTTGAAGAGTGTGTGTGTGCACACGCATGTGTGTGTGGGCATGTGTATGTGTCTGTGTGTGCACTCATGCGTGTGTGTGTGTGGGCATGTGTGTTGGCATAAGTCTGTCTGTGTGTCTGTCTGTGTGTCTGTCTGTGTTCTGCCACATACTGTATGTTCACCCTGCATTAAACATTTTTGGTTTGGAGTCTTGCTGATTTTATTATTATAAATTGATTGATAGTCTTTCTGATGATTTTATTATTATTAACTGGTTCATAACTTGTGTCCTGCTCTTTTAAAGCTGTTTTTCCTCCTGGTCACCCTGAATTGCCCTTTCACCCAACCCAAAACCATCCTGGGCTACTTACCCTTCCAGAGACTGCTATAGTTCACACTAGGACTGCTCAGAATCCACTGAATGGAACTAAATCAACTGGATTCTGAGCTTTTTTGGTGTTTAGAATTTAATTTCTCTATTCAATACTCAAATTCCAAATCCTAAACACCTGATCAGATGTGGAATTCAAATCCGATTCTGTTCTGCATCTGAGTACTGCCTAGCCTTAATGTTGCAACCTCCCCCTGCCAAATAGAACCAAGAAAAACAAGCATTTGTCAATGCCGAACATTTGTTGTGTACAGTGGTGTGTGTGTGTGTGTGTGTGTGTGTGTGTGTGTGTGTGGGCTTGAACAGAATGCGGGTTTGGGGAGGATACCAGCAGTGGGAGGAAGTGGGAGGGAGTGATTTAGACCTGGGAGTCAGTTGAATAACCAGTTATGACTGACTTACAACACATTCACTGATTTTTTTTTTTTTTTCAACCAGTTGAAAACTTATGACTGCAACTCAATAAAGAAAATCCAACCATTTTTTTCAACTTGCCCCATTGCGGAATTTTATTTTTGTATTTAGAAGTGGTACATTTTGAGTGCAATTAGTGGGAAAACTTTGCAGCACATTCATTTACATAGGGTTTTCTAAATTTTATATAACACTACTACCCATGCTACACAAGTACACAATACACAGAGAAATACATTTGATGATATAACTATTTTAGGGTTTATTTCAGATATTTGTTGGTATGGGACATTGACCCACTGGGTATAAAAACTAAAAGTCAAATGAAAAAATATAATGGGCCATATTGTTCAACCGAGCCCAGATTCTTAAAACAGCAATAATTAATGGCTTGCTTTTTTTTCTATAGGGAAACCATGGCAGTATTTGCCATAATAAAGAAGTGTTTATTATGGCAAACACACATATGATTTCCCTCACACTGCGCATGTGCTCGCTCGAGTTCCTTGCTTCCTGACCGCTGTCCCCTTCCCTTCCTCCCGAACCGCAAAGCAACAAGGACACAAAACCACCACAGAGACTTGTCAGTCTGTCATTTTTAAAAAAAGTACTTGCACCAAAAACATTACCAGATGAAGTATCCACATGAAAATGGGGAAAAAATTAAATGAAACTGAAAGACGACCACGGACCGCGTGCTCTAACGTACTCTGACCGCGGCTGCACAGCAACCTTTTTTTAATTTATATAATTGCTGAGGTGAAAAAGCAACCCAGCAAATATATAAAACAAAATATGGGTCGGGTGTGTAAATTCAAAGTTTACACACACCCTCGGGGTTAGATTCTATGCATAAACCCCTCGAGTGTGTGTAAACTTCTCATTACACACCCAATCCATACTTTATCTGATATGTTATAACCTCTAACAGAGAGCAGGTTGTTCCCCAGGTAGAACAAACGTGTCAAAACTAAAAAAAAAAAAAAAAAAACTGTGCGCCATTTCTCCCAATCTGCCACCCAAAAATGAACCACGATTTTGTACTTAAAATTAAAGAATAAATAAAAAAAAAAAAAATATTAAACTGCACATAGCTGGAGAAGGAGACAGAGGAAATTATAATGTGGGGTAGAATATGGACATAAGGATGCCTCAGTTTTTAGACTACATGGCAACACTAGCACACTCTATCTCACCCATGAAAGTTTTTAGTTTCAAAACATTCTGTTAGGACAGCCCAGTGTAGGAACAAGATAATCATGTGTCAGTAGTGGAAAGCTGTTAATCACACCATTAGTCACCTTGAATGTCTATGAACACCTATGACTGCTTAAATACTCAGTTTTTTCTTCTAATCGCCAGTTTAATGGAAACAATTGCTCTGTAAACTGCTTCATTTCCCACCCAGTAAAACACAGGAACCTCAGCCTGCACATAAAAGCCAATTAGTTGATACATTCCATGGAAGGACCCATTTTACAGTGAAATAGGAATGGTGGGGTACAGAAAGATATGTCCGTTTTTCAGTGAACTAAATCTGGATGGCTGGGACTCATAGGAGCAATAATAACCCAGTTACAACAGGCAAGAATCTACACACACACGCACACGCACACGCACACACAAGAATATCGGAAAACTATTTTGCATCCTGGTCCCCAACTCCCAGTCCCTGCAGTAAGTTTTTTCTTCAGCCAGCTTTCATGTTTAAAAGTGATCCAGCTATTGATCATCAGTGGCGGGGGGGGGGGGGTCTTTATGTCCCTGGAAATTGAGGGCTGCCCAGAGATATACAGTATATTAGCATAGCGTCAAGCAGATTATGAATATTTCTTCACTTTCTGAAAACAGAACTATACAAAATGAAATTTGATAGTGTGGTGTTCAAGCACTAAAGTTAACTCAAACACCCAGGCAAAAATCCAACAGTAGTGTGTGCTCTAAGTAAAACACATGTGAATTGTTAAAGCACACAATAAATATACTCAAATTAAGCTGCCTGCAGACTGACTGAGAAGTGTACATTAACAATTAGTCCGTAGCAGTGACACCAAAATCATCACTGATTGCTCAAAGCTCACTGCATTTTAAAAGACTGGAAATCAGTAATGGGTAGAGAGGGATACCCTCCCCAGACTAGAGTAACGTTGACAGCAATGTTGGGGGGGGGGGAAATTTTCAAAAGGGCCTCTGGCCCCAGGCCAGGTGGTACAGAGGCAAATCATGCAAGACAAGTGTCAGAGGCTGGAAAAAAGCTATGCTAGCTAGCAACCTGAAGTGAACCAGCCTAAGCAGGCCAGGCATGAGTGTCCCTCACATACAGACAAATCAGGACTGCTAGGCCAAACTACTACAGATTACTTCATGCAGCAAATCTTCTGATATCTGGTGCTACACAATACACTGACTATATGGTCATCGTCAGAACATAATGAAATACTTTACAGTCGCAGATATTTATTGCCCTGTATTCTACTGTATAATATTATTTTCCAACACTTAACAACTGTTGCATGATTTTTCCTCACTGGGTGGGTTCAAACTTTAAGCTGTTTCATACGTTACACACATTCCCTTGCTAAAACTTGTCAATTTGTGTGGAAAATAAAATGTCTTCACCAAGTAAAAATAAAAAAGATAGATTCTCTCACACATTAACTAACCCCAGGTCTCTCTCAGTAGAGACTGTCTCTGTCCCTCAATTGCACGGTGTACCACCCAAATCCCGCCCTTTCCTGGAGCATGTCTGATTCAAAGAGGAGGCTGTGGGACTGAAATACAGCAGCCTTCTTTTTCAGTCCCACAGCCTCCTCCTTGAGTCTGGACATGCTGCAGGAAAGTAAACACCACAAGTAAAGTAGCACAAAAGTGCAACAAAGCCACAACAACAAACTTCTGTTCTTTTCCGGTCTGGAATGGATAAGGCAACAAACAGCAGCAACTTACCTAGTGTCTCGGCCTTTAGGTTTTTTTTTCTCTGGCTGGCCTGGTCACCTCTGATCTTCTTCTTCTTCCTGCCTGACCCTAGGCTAGTTGGTGTTGCCGTTCATGCCATTAAATTTGTGGCTTGCTACCGTGTGCCTGGTCTGTGGCCTGTTCTCAGTCACTGCAGCCAGTCATCCTGAGGCCCACCCCAGCCACCCACCCATCGGCACCTTGTTGCCATTTAAGTACCTTTTGCAGCCTGTGCCCTGTGGATTTTGAATTTTTCCGCCTGGTCTACACTCTGTTCCTCCTGCCTCACAGGTCGGGTGCTCATAAGTCAAGGATCTCACTCCTCCATAGTCCTCATAGCCCACAACAGGCAGGTACCATAGGGCCTAGGCCCGATCACTGCTCCTCCTCCTCCCACTAGTCCACCACACTGTGGTTGCACTGTCTCCAAATGTGTTCTCCATGACTCCGCCACCACTCTCCTCAGTCCCTCCCTTCTGACCTCTGCCAGTCTGCTCACAGCCTTCCCAGAGAGTCCTGTACTCCATCCTCCTTCTCCCTTGAACAGAAATCAACTCTGTGAATGAGACTGACTCTCTCCCCCATCCTGTTTTATCTTCTCTCCACTCTTCTACAGTAGACTGCAGTGGCGAGGACCTTGCAAAACCCACTGAGTCCCTATTAACTTACTCCCTCTCGTCCGGTACTGCTACCCCATCTGCCGCTTCTTTGCTTTCCACAACCAACGAGCTGACTATAGCTCATGCAGCACACACAACTCCTGGCTCCTCCCACTCTCTCTTACTCTATTGGAGGGGGATTGGAGCCAGGGGCACAATTTGATTGGTGGCTGAGCCGCTGAGGCTGTCACAAACATTTTTGAAAAAAAGACAATGCCTGGCAGCAATGGCCAGGGCAGGGCTCGCAAAAAGCAAAATTGTGGCTCCACTGTGTCGGGGGGAGGAGACTAATACAGTATAGCCACAGGGCAAATTAGCCTGCTGTCTGCTACCACAACAACGGAGTCGGCATCGACTTAAGACAAATACAACATCAGTTAATTATGGCTGCAACTCAGGGCAATTGCAGTTAATTGAAACTGCCTTGAATTGCAGCCCATGATTTTGACAGCAGCTCCGGGATCTAGAATGATTTGCTGGTGGGGGGAGCTCAAATGGGAATGCAAGGATGACAGGAACAGTGGGTAGGTGCAGTGCATTCACACTGTAAGTGCAATGGCAGTGTGAACGTGCAACCAGGAAGTCAAAGTAATGCAGGGCTTTACACATCTAAGGACCGAACCACGCCACTATTGGTGTGGCTTTGTCCTTTGAAAACTTGGCCAACTCTGCCCCAACAACAGAAACTGAATCATTCCCAGCCTGCTGACCCATTGACCTGCCACTTGGAGCTCTCCATGGGGCGCACACCCCTCACACCCCTGTGTAGCATCTCTCATGTCAATGAGTTTCTCTGCACCTGCGCACTGCGATGAACTCAAAAATTGAGAGGAGCCCTGCTTTTCCTGGAGAAGCTTTCCCACATCCTAGACTCTCCCCTCCCTTCCCTTAAGCCTTCTAGCTTTCTCTTGTGGTGGTCCAGTTGATGGGTTCTCTCCCATCTGTAGGGTGCCATAGGTGATGGCATCAGACTGAGTCCTGGAGTTGGGGGCAGCATCAGTCCTCCCACTTCCAATGGCAGCATGACTGGCTTGACTTGCAATCAGTTGAATCTAGACCCCCCATCCCTAGCAAGATCTGTTTAGTACGTCATGCTCTGATTTCCCCAGTTCCAACCAGGTCCCTCAAGCCCCAGTCCAGCCCTAGTCCAAGTTAGGGTAACCTCACCACCATCCAATCCTGCAAGAGGCATCAGTGCTGTTATTCTCATCCTCCTCACAGGCATTACCAAACTGGTCACCTAACCCTTGACATCTTTCCAAGCAGCATCCCTCACTCCCCGAGTGGCGGCCAACTGAAAACAAGCCCTGGGTTGCCACCACTAGATGCTTTACTGAGTAAAGCATCTGGTAGTGCCTGTGACCCAGGGTTTGCTTTCAGTCAGTCTGTCCCCGCTGGTCGGGTGGGGGCATGGTGACTGGGTTGTCATCCCATCACAGGTCTCTCCTATACTGGTCTCTGTTCCTAGAGGGAGAGATGAATCACTGATCTCTTACTATATTTCATGACTGGCATTCTTACTTTAGCATTTGTTTTATTTTGCACTTTATTCATCTGGGGTAGCCTAGCTGAGATCCTTCACTGTGGTTCAGCTGTTACCCAGTTTTACAGTTGAATGAACTGAGGCACAGAGAGGCAACTTAACGGTCTCTGGATCATGCAGTAAGTGGATCTTGTAGGGTTTAGAGGCTCTTACTAACCCAACTAAACACCAGTGAATTATTTAAAATAATTGGTTCACTGGACTACCATGGGCACTACCCTTAACCACCAGGGCTTTTCCTTATTAGCCTGCCAGGGAGTTCTAATTAAAGGAGAATACTCAGCACACCAGGAGAAATACTGAGGGACCTTGAGGTCCTGATTTAGCAATCCGCTATGTTAAATATTTTTTTTTTAAATCAATTAGTTGCAGTGCAATTTATTATCTGGTTGACCTGCAACCCACTCCCCAACCATCACAGCTCTGCACTCTTATTTCCCAGAGTCTCCTGAGGCTAGTCCTCTTATGACACAACTGACAGACTACACTTCAGGGATGTCTATGTGTAGGCATCTGTTAATGGAATATTAATGATACAAAACACGCTATATCATGCTTACTCTAATGATGCCGATTGCACTACCTCAGTGCAATTGGTGGCAGTAGAATAAGCATGATAATGCACTGGGTACACTGATATTCCGTTAAAGGATGTGCCGGCACATAGACGTCCCCCATAGTGTAGTCCATCAGTTGTCACCAAAGGGCTGGCCGTGCGGGAATCTGGGATGTAAAGTGTGGAGCCATGGTGGGCAGGGGATTGCAGGATTAACCAGAAAATAAATTACACTGCAATTGAACATATTTAACATTGTGGCTCGCTAAATTGGGACCTCAAAGTTCCTCAGTATTTCTCCTGTGGTGTTGCATATTGCCCTTCAAAGTACAGGTCAGCCACAACAATATAAATGTGGACACGCTCCCATTGGTGCTGAGGTATGGCTCGCTCACCCAACCACACAAAAAACCCAGCCTTTTTATATTTCTTTTACTATAGTTCTCAATCGCCTATTTTTCTTTTTCCTTTTTCATATCTTTCTTGACTTTTAAACTTTCTTTTTCATACTGCTTCCTTACCCTCTTTTACTCTGTCTCATACTTTTGTGTAAACTACTAACATTTTACTCTTTTATTTTACAGGTCCGAGTGCACGTCCCCACACCTACTGTTAGATAAGTATTTGTTTTTTTTTTTTAATTCAAACTTTATTAGAGTTTTCACCATTACACTTGACATGTACAGACCATATAACATACAGTAGCAAAACACAATCAACCACATACGAACATACGAAATTTGCCCGCAGATAAAGGCCTAGAGGTCTATCAAGTCTGCTCGAATGTGCAGCTAGCACCCCTTATTCTGCAGCTGCCCCTCCCTTCCACCCTTCCCCTTCATTAACCCTTCCCCTTGTCCTGTCCCATCCTTGTTTGAAGCAGTCCACTGTTCTACTGCATACCACTTCAGCAGGTAACGCATTCCACCCAGCCACCACCCTCTCTGTACAAAAGTGTCTCCTCATCTCCCTCCTGAACCTTCCTCGCTCCAGTCTCATATCACGGCCCCTGGTGTCCCTCCCCTCCCTTACTTTGAACAGCCCTGACTTGGAACCTTTGTCTGACATGGAACCTTTGTAAAAGAGCCATGGCTCAAAGGTATTTGTAATCCTAGACTTGATAAATAAAGTCCCTCTGTACCTGTCTTGTTTATTCCTTTCATGTATTTAAAGGTTTCAATCATGTCACCCCTGTCTCTCCTTTCCTCCAGTGAGTACATGGTCAACTCCTTCAACCTCCTCTTGTATGATAAGTCCCCCAGCCCCTTGATCATCTTTGTCGCTCTGTGCTGCACCACCTCCAGTAACTTAATGTCCCTCTTCAGATACGGACGCCAGTACTGCACGCAGTACTCCAGGTGTGGTCTAACTAATGACCTATACAGTGGCAGAATCACCTCCTCCCTCCTCGAGGATATACCCCTTGCAATACAACCCAGCATTTTGTTGGCCTTTGCAGCTGCCTTCCTACATTGTGCCGAGTTGTTCATTGACCCTGTAATGAGCACACCCAGCTCCTTCTCCTCCTCTGTCTGGGCTAGCTGCACCCCCTAGCTGGTAACTCCTCCTTGGGTTCTTCATCCCAAAATGCAGCACCTTGCACTTTTTGGCATTAAAGCCCAGTTGGCAGGTGTCTGACCAGGTTTCAAGCTTTGCCAGATCATCCTGCAACCCCTGCCACCCCCCTAGGTCATCCACCACCGCGCCTACCTTGGTATCAGCAAATAGACTGATCTTGCTCTTGATGTCCCATGATATGTCTGCAATGAATATCCCAAACACTGGTCCCAACACCGAGCCCTGTGGAACACCGCTCGTCACTGCCCTTGGGTGTGAGAGCTCCCCACCCACCATCACCCTCTGTTGCCTTCCCTGCAGCCAGGTTCCTACCCATCTCACCAGCTTTGCGCCCACCTCTGTGCCTACTAACTTCCTTCCCAGCCTTCCATGTAGCACTGAGTCGAATGCCTTACTGAAGTCCAGATACAGGACATCCACTGCATGGCCCCTGTCCAGTTGCCTAGTTACCCAGTCATAGAACTCGACCAGGTTGGTTTGGCATGATCTGCCACGTATGAAGCCATGCTGTCTGCTGTCCTGTAGTCCTTTGGCCTCAAGGAGGGCCACCAGCCTCTCCTTCAGGATAGTCTCCATTAGCTTACCCACAATGGATGTGAGGCTCACTGGTCTGTAGTTTCCCGGTTCATCCTTGGGGCCACTCTTGTAGAGGGGCACCACATGAGCCATTCTCCAGTCCTGAGGTACACACCCCGAATGTAGTGAGGCATTAAATAGGTCTGACAAAGGTCCTGCAAGGACCTCTGCCAGCTCCTTCACTACCCTGGATGGATGCCATCTGGTCTGGTGCCTTGTCCACCCTCAGTGCCTTCAAACCCTCTCAGACTCTGCTCTCCATGATTTCCCATCTGTCACTACTTCCCACCCTGCTTCTGCCATTTCTCCCACCTTGGGTGTCACCCCCCTCTTCTCTTTAGTAAATATTGAGCAGAAGTACTCATTTAGTGCTTCCGCCTTATCGCACCCTGCTTCCACCCAACCCCCTCCTTCCTAATCCTTACTATGTGGTCCTTACAGCTCCTTTTCTCCCTGATGTACTTAAAGAAGTCCTTCTCCCCCTTCTTAATGCCTTGTGCCAGCCTGAGTTCCGTAGATGCTTTGGCTCCCCTACTGCCCCTTGTCACCTCCTTCGATTCTGTCAAGTACTCCTCCTGTCTTCCCCGCCTCCCTGTTTTCTTGTACTTCCTGAAGGCAGCTCTTTCTCCTTAACTTTTCCATGACCTCCTTGCTCAACCAGATCGGTTTCTTAGCCCTAGCCTTCTTGCTCTGGGCTTTGCAGCAGGTTTGGTTGCTCCACTATCCCCAGCTTTATGAGCTCCCACCTCTGGTTAGTGTCCATACTAGATTGAATTCTGGCCAGGCACCTTTACCACTTCCCCATCCTCCCAAAGTTGGCCCTCCTGAAGTCCAGCACTATTGTGCCAGATTCCACTCCTTCCTTGCCCATATCCAATGTGAGCCATACTGAGTGGTGGTCACTCCCTGACAGTGGTTCCTCCACTGTAAGTTCTCTCAAAGTCCCCATTTCCAGCACAAGGTCAAGGGTATTCTCTAACCTGGTTGGTTCACTGACCATTTGCAGCAGAAAGCTATCCTGGAAGGCATCCAGCAGTACCTGCTCCCTTCTGTTCCTGGTTGTTGGGGTGCTCCAGTCCACTCCTGGCATGTTGAAGTCCCCCACAATCACCACACTACTCTTCTCGCAGGTCCTCCTGATCTGTCCTGCTAGTTCCTTGTCTAACTCCTCCGTCTGAGATGGTGGCTTGTACACCGCTCCCACTCTAAGAATCCTATTCAATCCTTGTCAAGCCCCCACCCCGCCCCTGCCCCCGACTGGCACTGATGAATATATCTACCACAACGTCCTAAATTTATGGCACAACTTCCAGTTAGAAGAACAGTTATTCTAGTCTTCTGACCAAACCCTAGATCTGGGGTTTGAACTTCTCTGTAATGATTAAAGAATATTGAGGCCATCACATCTTTTCTTGTACAAGGTTAAGGAGCCCCATAGGCTGGCTCTAATATGTTCTGTTTTAAGGTTTAATAGCAATTCCTGTAACCATTCTGCGTAGGAGATTTTGTTGCTATTCACCCAATTCCTAAGAACCAACTTCTTCAATGTTAAAGAAATCATTGCCATATGATAGTGCCTGGTCCTGACTGGAATTTGTGAGAGGTCTCCCAAAAGACAGATCTCCATAGTAAAGAGATCCTCTAGTCCCAAAAGGGGATCTAATCTGCTCTTGATTTCTACCCATACTGCCTTGATGGGTGGACATTCCCCAAAAATGTGTCTAAATGTCCCTTCATGTTGATTACACCGGTTACACGTAGAGGTAGGAGACCTACCAGTTTTGTGTAATTTGACTGGGGTCCAGTACATATCATTTAAGATTTGATACTGAATTAGATGTAGTCTATATTGGGAAATAAATGTATGCATGTCCTTCCAGATCAGATTCCACCTATCCTTTGAATCTGGAAATTGGTTCAACCAGTAATTAGGGGTAGAACACTGTGCATCCAGTGAGTTTGTCAGCAGAAATGCATACAGAAGAGATATTGCATGAGGTTTACCATAAGTCAGGCCCAGGGATTCAAACCATACATCTCTTTCTAGGTCTACATTTAGAAGTTTGGAAAATTTAATTAGCAAGTGCCTTAACCGTGTACGGATGTGAAGTCCCCAGTCAAAATGTCGCGGACATTAAGTTGCAGATAAAACGTCGAATGGACAAATTGTCACTGGACAATAAGTATAGTGGTAAAAATAGCATTAGACTAAATGTCACAACACGATTGAGCGCAGGACTAAATGTTGCATTCTGTAGGTAGCTGTACAAAATGCTGATAAGAGCTGATGTGCAATACAATGGAACTGCTGGTACAAAATTTATTGGGCATGTTAAAAGCATACTTGATGTAGCTGGTAAAAGCATATAGTGCAATACAATGCAGCTGCTGGTAAAAGCTGTACATTCTGTAGGTAGCTGTACAAAATGGTGATAAACGCGTACTGGGACTGTGCAAAGTATACTTGATGTGCGATACAATGCAACTACTGGTACAAAATTTATTGGGCATGTTAAAATCGGGGAGAAATAGAGATTAAAGTTAAAATGTCGCCAGTCATGTACGGATTCAGCTACATTCTGACCGCGACTGCTTCATACGTCGCCCAAATTAGTTTCTTCTAATAGACCACAACATATTGTCCGTAGCGAAAATTTAGCACGATGAATTGACCATATGCCGCCTTAACTGATACACTTTAAAGGACCATCTTTGTTTTATATTATATTGAGTAAGGATTGAAGCTGTATCTAGGCACTGACCCCTGGAAATTAAATCCCTAATTTTCAGGTTTTAGTTGGGGGATCCAATTGGCAGGGATCTGTCTGCCACCTATTTTAAGGTTAGGGTTACCAATTAGTGGTTGTAAATTACTAGTGGTGTTCTTATATCAAAAGAAAGAACAGAGTTGTGTGTGTACTTTGACCAAGACTGCTATAGTTGTATTAACTAGTGCTAGAGGTACAGATTTAGCGGGAACATATAAGAGAGCAGCCAGGGAAATTCCTACTTTATCAATTAGTTACAGCTCCAGGGTCCACCAGGCTGGAACATACAGATTAGAGGCCTCCGCCCCATGGGGAGAGATCCACCTCAGGTATTTACCAGCCTGGCTGGCCCAGAAGGAAATCCCAAAGTGCGGAAGGTGTAACCCCCCACACAGCTTGGAAGCTATTAATTTATTATAAGCCTGCCTGTGTGATTTCCCTCTCCAAATAAATGATGGGATAATTGAATGCACTTTTTTGAACCATGCCAAAGGGATCCAGGAATTTAACATACTTAGAAGGTAGAATAATCTCGGGAGGACATTCATTTTGATCAAATTAACCCTACCCCATAATGAGATAGGAAGAGACTGACATGTGTGCAGGTCTTGCTGAATATGAAGAAATAAGGGATCCAGGTTATGTTTCCTCATTTGAGTCTCCCCTGTGCCAAAATTAGTCCAAGGTATTTGAGAGTGTAAGGACACCGTTGTAGTCCCATAGAGGATATATCATGTTTGATGAATTTATGGTTCAAGGAGAGAACCAAGGTTTTACATAGATTAATTCTGTAATTTGAAATGATACTAAATTTATTTATTATGGAAAGGGCCACCGGGAACGTTTGCACTGGATGAATTAGATGGAGGAGAACATCATCCGCATAAGCCGAAAACTTAAATATTTGGAAACCCACTTGAATTCCTTGAATGCCTTCATGGTCCCGCAACATGGTCAATAAGGGTTCAAGGTAAAGATTAAACAGGAGAGGGGACAAGGGACAACCCTGGCATGTACCTGAGTGAAGTGTGATTCCACTCGTGAACACCCCATTACAATAAATCCAGGCTCTAGGGGACTAGTATCGAGATAAAACCCATTCTATAAATTTAGTTGGAAATCCAAATTTGGCCAAGGTACAAAACAAGACTTGCCAATTAACTCTGTCAAAAGCCTTCTCGGCGTTCAGGGAAAGCAAACCAGCCGGAGCCTCTAAGTCCCTGGACGCCGAGAAGATGTGACACAATTTGCAGAAATGATCTGAAGAGTGATGGTTCCTCATAAAGCCTACTTGGTCAGAATGTATCATTTGAGGAAGTACTAATTTGATCCTGTTGGCCAGTAGTTTTGCTAGGATCTTAATGTTGCAATTAAATGAAGAAATTGGTCTATAACTCGAGACCTGTTCCAGATCTTTGTCAGGTTTGAGTAAAATTATAATTAAAGCTTCCAACAGAGTTGTCAATTTGGTTGGAATTTAACATCCACTCAAACAGCCTGAATAACCTGGGGCAGATCTGCTTGCTGAATGTTTTGTAAAAATTAAGAGAATACCTTTCAGGTCCTGGAGCCTTATCAGGGGCCATAGCAGAGATGGACTCCAGAATTTCTGCCTCAGTGGAAGGGACTAAGAGTCTCTCCTGGACCTCTGTTGTCAAAGAAGGGAGGGAAACTGAATCAAGGAATTAGTGTACTACTTCCACCCTCAGTAAGTTAGACATGGGGCTGTATAACTCAGAGTAATATTTAGCAAATTCCTCCGTAATTCCTTTGGGAGTGAGATGGAGAGAACCATCCGCTTGGGATTTAATATTTGCCACTATTCTGGATGACTCTTGCTTTTTCAGTCTTAAAGCCAGTAAATGGCTGGCTTTTTCCCCCCTGATCTATGTATTTTGTCCCCATTTTAAGGACAGCATATTCTGTTTTTTCCGTGAGAAGGGAACCATATTGATCCCGCAACCCTATCAGGCGAATCCTGTCCCCTTCAGATGTGTCCAATGAGAGGGACCTCTCCAGATTGCAAACTTCCGTCAAGAGGGAGAGAGCTTTTTGTTCCCTCCATTGTTTCCTCTGAGAAGCTAGTTTGATAAAAGTTCCCCCTTAGGACACATTTTAGGGTGACCCAGTCCAAATCAGACCACCTAGTAGAATTCAAATGCACTTCTGTGTGGCTTGCAATTTCATTAATAATACTCTCTACTAAGGGCTGTTCCTTAAGGAGTTAATTATTCAGTTTCCAAATCGACTGCTTAGGGGAGTCAGCTGATACTGAGAGGGAACCCCACGTAGCAGAATGATCCGAGATTACCCCAGGCTCTATCTTTGCATCCAGTATCCCCCCCAATAGTGATTGGCTAAGTAAAATATAATCAATTCTAGACTATGACCCGAGTACTTCTGACAGAAGAGTATAATCTCGAGCATCTGGGTAGAGACCCAACACCCAACTTCTCCATTAGCTCCTTATATTGTTTTGCCACTAGAGGGAGCCTGATTAAGTTTGAACAATTTGCTCCCAATACCTCACTTGTCACATTTTACTGCTCTCTAGTAGCTGTTTTCAGTTGGTGATCACCCCCTCTCCAATCGTCGAAAGCTATCCCGCCATTGTGCACTCCCCAGATCAGCCCTCCTCCTCCTGCTCCTGTCAGGCAATGTCCACCCCAATCCCGAGCCTGGCAGCACTGGTCCTCCCCCTGAAATCTTCTGGGCTGTGCATTGCTTCTATGAACATCTGTAGCCTCCTGAAAAAACTGGACTCTCTACACTGCTGGGTGACGCTTCATAAACCTGATGTTGTTGCCCTGGTTGAAACCTGGCTGTCTCCCTCAACTCCTAACTCTCATGTCTCTCTCCCCAGCTACACTCTCCACCGGTTGGACCATGTCGGCAGGAGAGGTGGGGACTGTGTCTTCTATTTGAAGGATTCTCTCATGGGGCTACCACTCCCCCCGCCTGACCTCGACCATGAGGTCCAGGCACTTACTCTAAAGCTGTCCCCTGACCCAGCTAGATGCCCATTATTCCTAACCATAGCCTACATACCCCCCAAGAACCAATCCCAGGCCCTGGGCCCACTAATTGACTACCTCACCTCCCTACCCAACTCATCGGACCAAATCTTGGTGGGCGACTTGAATATAAACTGGCTCTGCCCCTCGTCCTCCTCCGACCGTGAGGCTTTCGATTCAATTGACCTAACTCAACTGGTCACACAGCCTACTAGAAAAAACCCTAGGGAGGGACAAGCACCCTCCTGGATGTGGTCCTCACCAACAGGCCAATCCGCATCCACAACATCCAAATCCTCCCTGACTGCCTCAGTGACCACTCCCCTGTGCTTTTCAACTGGAAACCCTCGGCCCTCATCCCGGTCAAAACCACCTCTCGAGAGGCGACTTAGGCCTGGGGACTCCCTAGGCCTTATGCGCCTTGCTCCACACTGATTGGTCCCTCTGACAAGGGCAACCAACATTGACTTGGCCCTGGCCTTCTTTGTAAGCACTTTCAACTTTGCCTGTGATATCTTTGCTCCCATAACTGCTAGGAGGTCCAAAGTGAAACATGCCCCTTGGATCAGCCCTGCCCTACTTTGGCAACTTAAGCAACGCGACAATCTTTGGCACCTTGCTGTTGCTACTGGCCATTCAGCTGACAGGCAGTCCTATGCTGCCGCCCGCAACCAGTGCACCTGGGCCATCTGCAAAGCAAAGGCGGAATACTACCAAGCCTCTTACCTCCTCCTGGGGGAACCCCAGGTGCTTCTGGGACAACATCAAGCAACTGAATGGTCACTCCCAGTCCCCCTCTCCTTCTCTTCTCAACATCAATGGTACCGCTCTCCTCTGACCCTGCCCTCATTGCCACCCACCTCAATAACTCCTTTACCGACCTTAGCTCAGTACTTCTGGCAACTTTTCAGTCCACTTCCTCCATCTGTACCACCACCCATTGCCCGCCCTCTTTCCACCTGTGTCGTGTCACCATGCAAGAAGCTAGGCCTTACTTGCTAAAAGCCCTAAAAGGTAACACCATCGGTAATGACTCACTTGATCCCTGCCTTTTACGGCAGGTCCTGGATCAGGTCCTCTTACCTATTACGTGCATTTTCAACAAATCACTCTGTCTCGGACAATTCCCCTCTGCCTGGAAGATTGCCACAGTTACCCCTGTCCATAAAGGTGGTGACAGGACTCTTCCGGGTAACTACCGACCCATCTCAAGCCTCTCCCCCTCTCTAAGGCGTTAGAGAAAATTGTGGTGTCCCAAGTCTCTGACTTCCTCTGTAAGTACAATGTTCTCTGCCCTGAACAACACTGGTTCAGAGCAGGTCATAGTACCAATACAGCACTCCTGGAATTTTCCAACTTCCTCCATGCCTCCTTGGACTCTGGTGCCCTGGCTGGTGCTATGTTCATTGACCTGTCTAAAGCATTCAATACCGTTTTTTCATCCTCTTTTGCTCTCCACCCTCGACCTAATAGGCTTTGCCTCTGCACCTGTTTCCTGGTGCACCAGCTGTCTCTCCGTCCACTCCCAATGTGTGAAAGTCAACGGTACTCT
This sequence comes from Neoceratodus forsteri, assembly GCA_016271365.2. Taxonomy (NCBI): domain Eukaryota; kingdom Metazoa; phylum Chordata; order Ceratodontiformes; family Ceratodontidae; genus Neoceratodus; species Neoceratodus forsteri. Next base: position 345,784,541 of record CM028134.1, on the reverse strand, counting down.
CTCTGAAACATGCCCCATTCGCTCTGGGGTGCCGCAGGGCTCAATTCTTGGACCCCTACTATTCTCACTCTTTCTTAACTCCCTACCCAGCAGTTGTACGGGTAAGATGCTTCTCTATGCTGATGATGCTGTTCTCGTTGCCTCCCACAATGACCCCATGCTGCTACAGAACTCCCTCCAACTAGTCTTTGACTCTCCGGCTACCTGGTTCACTGAGCACCCGACTTGTGTTATCAACCTTAAGAAAACAAAAACAATGCTCTTCTCCCACCCCAAAATAAGTACAGCAAGTTTCCCTTAGCTGTCCGCTCCACACCAATCTACGTCATTGACCAGGTGCAGTCCTATAAATATCTTGGTATAACCTTGACCCTGCACTTTCATTCCATGGACATATATCTGACCTAAATTCTGTCGCCAACTCATGGCTAACATTCTTTACCGGCACAAGAAATGCCTCCTCCTGATGCCCTCCGCCTGGCTGTCACCTCCTCTGTCATGTCTCTCATTGACTATGGCCTTCGTCTATGGCTCAGCAGATCCGAATGCCTCAACAAGGTTCGCCACAGTTAATAAGGCCTGCAGACTTATCACTGGTGCTCCCAGACTCACTCACACATGTGAGCTGTACACCCTGGCTACCCTACTCAACCTGGAAGAGCGACTCATGATCAGACATGCCAGCTGCGCCTTTAAAAGCCTGCGTGTGCCTATCCCCCATGAGGCCTATCCAACTCCATTCGCCATACTGCACCGACCCTAATCACGTGCAGCTCGTCAAGAGCTACCCTAGTTATTCCGAGAGCCAGAACTTCTCAAGGTCAGAGGGCATTCCCCTACCGTGTGCCCCACTGGTATAACTCCCTCCCTGCCAGTGTCCCAAACTCACTAACCTTAGCTTGCTTTAAGCCCAGGCTCAGAAACTTCCTGCTTAGCTCTCGCAAATGCAACTGCCGCTAGCCTAGTGTAAAAAAAAAAAAAATATATATCACTCACACACACACACACACACACACACACTCTGTTTGACAATGCTCACTGAGCGGCCCCCCCCTTCCTTTCCCTACTAATTCCTCCTCCCCTATCTCCCTCCTTCTACTCCACCAGCTCTCCCCGACCATAAGTTTTGCACTTTTGTTATCTTTTGCTTCGTTGGAGATTGTATTCTATTGAAACAAAATTGTAATTGAACTGTAACTTTTTTGTTTGTAAGTACTGTGTCCCTTGTACTACTGTTCTGATGTCCTCTTTGTGATGAGGTACCTTTGTAAATAAGCCTCTGGCTCAAAGGTTTCTAAACTGATGTTTAACTAACTAACTAACTAAATAAATAAATAAATAAATAGAGTCCTCCAAGGGTCACACAGCCCTAAATGGTCAGTCATATCTCTGATGGCCCGCTGGGTCAGTGACAATCCCCTTCTTCTAGAATCAGATTTATCTAAATCTGAGGAGAAAGGGAGGTTCCAATCCCCTCCCAATATGCATTGGTAGTTAACTGAGGGGCAAGCACTTGTAAAATTTCTGTAAAGAAACTAGATGCATCAGCATTGGGGCTGCACACACTCCCCAGTACAGTAGTCCTTTCCAGGAGACCTTTCACAAAAACATAGCTGCCGTTACTATCACTGATAGTAACTTCGGACAAAAATGGGATGGCTTTTGCTACCAATATGGCCACTCTTCTACTCTGAGTGCTATCACCTGCTTCAAAAACTTCACCCACGAATTGCCTTCTAAGGAGCTTCCCTTCCTGCTCTAATAAGTGGGTCCTGCAGCATGGAGATATCGCTCTTAAGTAGATTAACGTGTTTCAACACCTGGTATCTTTTCCCCTTATTTCGGGCCCCATGAACATTCCACGATGTAACCCTCCTAGGGTATGCCATCATCACTGGTATATAAGTAGACCAATAGGTGCCATGGTCTGAAACCCATGTTAAAAGTTTTCCTTCCTACCTGTCCATCTTGCCAAGTCATCCCTCCCCCTCCCACCCATATAAAGATACCAAGGATGTTTCCCTCCCATTATTGAGGCCATTGAGGTATCAGCGTGGCTCAGTTGGTAGCACATCCACCTCTGGACCAGAAGGTCGTGGGTTGTCGTCCCACACCGGGATGGACTTGCACCTAAAAATTGCTGGCCTCCGAGTGCAGTATTGGGGGGTGCTGTACTGCTGGGGTATGCTGTCCTTCGGGTGAGACATTAAACCAAGGTCCCTTCTGCCCATCCTGGTGTTGCCTTGGTGGGTGTCCAGGTGGAAGTAAAAGAACCCAGGTACTCTTTGTAAAGAGCAGGGAACATTCCTGGTGTCCTGGCCAGTATTCCCCTTCCCATAAAACTGGTTCATGCAATTATCCAGGCTATGTGTTGGTGATGTGTGATATGGCCTCCACCACACATTCAGTCACTTCACTACCGGTCTAGCATTGCTTGTAAAGTGCTTTGGGATACTGTGTATGAAAAGCGCTATATAAATGCTGATTCTTCTTCTTCTTCTATTACCTTCCCTCCAATCCCCTCTAACAAAAAAAATCTATATTTACAAAAGCAGAGAACACCCTCCACTCCATTAACTTCACAGTACGTGGTGTCTTCCCCCGAAAAGCTTCCTCCCCCCTCCCTTCTCTCCCTCCCCTACCATCAAACCCTTTGAAACAACTGATCATACCCCAATGGGTGTATCCCTTTAACGTGGTATAAACAAGACTCACTACCATCCTAAGGGAGGGGGAAAGAAAGGGTTATACATGGGCCTCAATTTGCTTTGGAGGGATATCCCCTTGTCTAAATGCAAAGGGTGTGGTCCAGTTGTGGTTCATGATCCGAAAATCTACATTTAAAAGTGTTTCTACATATTTATGAGCCTTTCAGGTCCCAAGGGGTGCCCTGAGTAAAACAACTGAGGCCAACTCTTTTGCCTCAGCAAGGCACTAGTGGGGCAGGTCTGCTGCTGGAGACTATTATGCATTCACCCTAGGATAATTTACAAACCCTTAATATCTCTCCTTGTAAACATCAACAGTTTCCTCTTATTAAATCTGTATGCTATCCATGGCTTAGCAATAAGGGACTGCACCCCTCAAGTTCTTCTGCATTACACAAGGGGAATGGGTACCATGAAAACCCATAAATCTTAAACCATCAGTGCCTAAGTGTAAAGACCAGCCAAATGGAGAGGGTAGATACTGGATTAAGGAAAAACAAACCAAAATAAAATAACATGCCAAACAGCTATCCCTTTCCTGGGGTTAAGACCCCTGTAATTATGAAGTGAAAGCAGACTGAGCTTAGACAGTTTCTGTCCCATATCCATGGTGTAACTCAAAAAAGCAGCTTCCCATTAGCAGTGCCCTCTGGAAGGGCTCAATCAAATTATGTTAACTAAACACGTAAACGCTACAATGATTACTCTGAATTAGCTTCAAGCTACCCAGGCCTTTACACTAAAAGACCCAGCTGGGATCCTCGAATTGTTGTAGGATTGCTAAAAGATGGAATCGGGTAAAACGTACTTTCACGTTAAACATGTCTCCAACCCAAAAATCCCTTCTATAAAAACAAACGCCTGCTGCTCTAAAATCAAACACTGTAACCCTGGGGGGAATAGAAAATGGCAGACCACTTTATTTTAACAGTAAACATTTATTGTAAGCACCCAAGTTAGTCCATATATAGAGTAACAGTCCCCTGTGGGGAAAAAACAATTTACGCTAAGAAGTCCAGCACTTTTTGAATGGATGAGCACTTAACTTAAAATCCTAGGGGGAGAAACACTGTGCAATGGGAACAAGGTCCGTATAGCCAAACCTTGGTGCACAAAAATCTGGGACTGGCACTGACTGCATTCACAGATGAGTCTCTTCGTTAAGATCCAAATCCCTAAAAGAAATCTGGTAGCTCAGAAAAAACTTGGAGATGTTTTCTGACGCTTCAAAAGCATCTTCAGTACATACTCACTGCAGTATGACCAGGGCCATCAACTGGAAACCCTATTATTCTCCGGAAGCCGCTTCAGCCAGCAAGAAACAAGTTAGGCATCACTTTATTCAGCTCCACTTCTGCTTGCTTCGGGTCATCAAAAGGCATCCATTTACCATCGATGGAGACCTGAAAGCTGGCCGGGTACAGCATACGAAATTGAACATTTGAGGTCAAAAGCTTCGCCACAATCCCATGATAGGCCACCCGCTTCTGGCAAACTGAGAATGGGAGGTCTTCAGCCACTCTGACAAAGCTTCCCATTGCACTGTCTTCAGTTCCTTGACCTTCACCATCAGATGTTGTTTCTCTTGGAAATTTAGAAATTTAAATATGAAAGTCCTTGGCTGAGCCCCTGGAGGGGGCATCGGTCTTAAAGCTCGATGGGCCCATTCGATTATGTAGTCATTCCTGAAAGACAATGGGCCTGCCAACTTTGCAACAAATTTTTGTGCAGACAGGATCAAGTTAGAGCCTTCTTCCCATTCTGGGAGCCCTATAAGAACCATGTTATGGCGGCTCAGTCCCTCTAAATCCTCCACTTTAGATTCCAATTTCACAATTATTTGCCTGGTGGCTGCCATGGCTGGGTCTAATTTATCTATTTTCTTTTCCAAGGAAATTACTCTGGTCTCACAATCCCCGGTTCGCTGTACTACATCTTCCATAACATTAGTGATTGCCTTCATTTCCTCAGTTAATGAGCGCACCTCTTCCCTAAATGAGTGGAATTCCTTCAGGAATCTATCAAGGGTGAGGAAGGTCTGCTCCTGAGTGCTTTGACTGCTGAGCCATTGAGCTTGTTTGGGCCTTTGCCTTCTTAGCGGTCTTCTCTGGCGTAGTAGGCGGTGTGTGGCGCGAGAGTGCAGATCGCACATCCGCTTCCATTCTGTTCCGTTGCTTTACAGGCTCAATGGTTTGGATGCTCTGTAAGTTCGCCTTACAATTCTTACAGTATGATAGCTAAAATCCCAGGTTTCTTTCTTAGTTTTGTTGGTTTTGGAGGAGTGAGTATCAGGAGCACTCAAGAAAGCAGCTAGTCGGTTAGAAACATCATGTGATCTCCGAGATAAGTATTTGTGTTTAATTCTATTTAACTTTTTATGTAAATACATCTAAAAGAACTACAGATTCTTTGCAACTTTTTTGCTATTCATTTTTTTAAGGTCCTCTTTCAGGATCCTCACAGAGGAACCTCCGGAGCAGGTAAGTTCAATATTAAAATTGGAATTTGGTTCCCAGGGCCCTGGTAATTGGCAGCAGTTGGGGATGAAACAGAATAAAGAATCTGCTGGCTAGCACCAGAGTAAAGGGGTGACTCGCTTGTTTCTTCGGGGTCCCCAGATATGTTTCAGCTGTTCAGCTGCAGCAGCATCTACTCGGTCTCACTGTTGAGCCCAATTTCAGTAAACTCTTCAGAAACACAGTAGCACAAAATGCTTCAGGAAGGGGTTTGCTGGCATTTTGGCCCTGTGGTGAGACAAAGATGATGATCGGCATGCTACAAGGGGAAATTTATATTTGTGCTTCTTAATTACTGAGAGGAAATTTGGGACTTAAATAAACTGGATTGGTAGGGTGGCGGGCATGAGACGGGGATAATTTACTATATATGCATCTGTACTGGCCCAACTAGGAATATCAGGGGAGAGTCACACTGGCCCATAATAATTTGCATTATGCCGTGGGCCAGTAAAACTGTGTTGAGATTGAACCTTGTAATTATAATTGGGATCCTTCATTTAACCTTCCATCAAGATATCCACTGTAGTGTTGCTCTGGGTGGGTGCTGCTCTGCTAAAGTGCCATTTTTCAAATGAGTTACTACAGCAAGGTCCCTTCTACCCAACTCTGGTCAATCCCTATCCCTGGGTCCTCACCAATATTCTTCCTGTCACTAAAAAGAGGTCCAGGTGACCAACTCCCAAGGATGCACCTATAAATGATCGGCCTCTGATCAGTGTGCCTATGCTGGTAGAAAATTACAAATAAATACATCTGTCTGTTATCTGACAGCTGGAGCATGCCTAGGGGGGGAAGGAGGGGGACCTATGTTATTCAAAGCCTTCACTGCAGCCACAGCCTGGACATCTGGTTCTTTGGCAATGATTAGCCTATCTAAGCATGGCTCCAAGGTGAAGTTAAAATCCCCTGTCATCAGGATGGGGATGATGGCCTCCCAAAGGTGAGCTGTACTCTGAGAGGTCAAGGAAAAACTCAGAAGTATCTGAATTATAGACATAAACATTCACCAGGAGAGTGGGGCCCTCCAGAGTGAGAAGTCTAGCCACCACTCACCACCCACCATCCCTCAGAATTCGAAGTTTGATGGCTGACTGTCTTATTTCAAGATTTTATGAATAATGTTGGTATTCTGGGAAATTGACTGAAAACCCATGGAGACCCCACAGAGTGTGTGTGTGTGTGTGTGTGTGGGGGGGGGGGTCTGGATATTGGGGGAGGAAAGAAAAGGAGGAGGGTCATATCTTGCAATGAAGAGCTGGTGCTGTCATCCAGGGCACCATAGCCTCAAGAAGAGAAAACCAGAGGGATGGGAGCTGTGGGGAGGCAAACCATAGGAAAAATGTAGTGAGCATACTCCGCAACCTTCCATAGGCTGCCCAGCACATCATCTGCCATATGTCCATAAGTGTGGGTGTACCAGGGAAATACCCCTCATGATATCAAATGATAAACTGCCATGACCCACATGCAGGAAGGGAAAAGTCATACGCAAATTGACAGTATCTGTGCTGCTCCCAACTGACCCACCTACATGCATCTCCATGAGGAAGGGATGGGGAAACACCATAAATAACCAGAAAATACTGTCCCTAATAGCCAGCAGAGCAACAGGGTCCCTTCCACAACCCCCTAGCCATTAACTGTCCTACTGATGGCAGCCTGGAATGTACCCCAACAAGCACAGAAGGGCGGGACAGAACAATCGGAAAAGGCCTCTGGAGAAGGAATGAATGCTGAAATCTATATAGTGCCTCCCTGAGCACTGTGTCCCCACAACATATCCTCAGATACCCTTAGTAACAACGGGGGTATACCCAAATGGCCAGTAACCCACCAACAAGGCAGCTTAAGATCTATCACAGGCATGACAGAAAGCTCTAACAGTACCCCTGGCATAAAAGGCAGAACTTAGTACCAAAACAAAGTGCTCTTCAGATTCCCACCCCGAGGTGCTCATGTTGAGTCCCCATGGAAAACAAGTTACACACAATTAGAACAGTGACCTCAGAAACACACCAGAATATAAAACATAAATAAACATGCCAACTGTCAGCTAGAGGAGCCAATGTGAAATGTTAGGAACAGTCAATGCATAAATTAGTAGAGGCCCATAGGACCATATAGGCCGGCAGAATCACCCCCACTCCTGTGCAGAGTGGGTTGAGAAACAGTTTGATGGAGAGCTGATGCCACAGCCCCCTGCTTGGCCCAGAGCACAGAAAACGGGGCTCCAAGCTACACAGTGACAAGCCAATCTGCAAAGAAAAGAGATATTAGTTTGACAGTGTCTGTCACTACCACATGCAGAAGGTCTCAGTCCCCAAAATAAGTAACATAGAGAGGGCAGCTGAGAAAAAGGCAAAAGAGGAGACATGCTCACACAACTGGATCACACAGACCATCTTGTCCCTCTCATCCATTGTCCTGCTGGGGAGGGCACTGTGGTTTGGTGGAGGGCACCCGGCAGGCTTGAACTGCAGGTGAGGGATTCAGCCTGGGGATTGGTGGCCACATTTTCTAGGCAGCCATCTTATAGCTGGCAAGACATGCCCACAGGCAGGTGGAAGCTGGGGAGGAACAGGGGCAGGGCCATGAGAAATGGGGACCAGATAGGCCTGGGGTAGGGGAGCTGGTGTTCTTCAGAGGAAGGGCTATGAAACTTGAGTGTGCAGTGATGGCAAGGGAGGTCTGAGGAATGGAGAGTTCTAGTGGGTCTCCTGAGGTATAAAGTGAGAGCAAGCTACGGCAGTGGGGGGAATGTGGTGGTCCAGGAACAGGGCCAATGGAACCAGGGTGGCCAGGGGGACAGCATGGACCAGGAAAATTAGGACTGGAGCAGGGGGAGAATTAAAGTGCTCTGGGGCAGAGCTATGCATGGGCCAGGCAAGCCAAGTGAAGGGGGAGCTGGGGTGGTCAAGAAACTGGGCCAAGGGAACTGGGGTGGCACAGGGGAGCCAGTATGAGCCAAGGCAATCTGGGGATGGGGCAGGGGGAAGCAAGGGTTGTCCAGAGTCGGGACCATGTAAGCCAGGGGGGCCAGTGATGCATGAGGCTAGGGTAGAGGGTGCTAGATGTTCTATGGGTGGGGCTAAGGGAGGCAGGGGGAGAATCGGGAGGCAGTGTGGGAAAAGTATGCCTGTGGCTGGGGCCGGAGAAGTTGGTCCAAGGGATGTGCTAAGGGAACCAGGATGACCTGGTGGTGAGGCACGAGGAGCTGTGTTGGTCCATTGGCAGTGCAGTGAGAACAGGGGGGTCAGGGTGGCTCATGGCTGTCATTGTCTGGGGTGGTCAAGGGGCAGAGCAGTGGGGGACAGTGTGGACTTGGACAGCCTAGAGCTGGGGCAAGCGAGAGCTGGGGTGGCACAAAAAATGGCAGTTTTGAGTTATAAGCATACCATATGGGAGTAGATATGTACTAAGAGTTAAGCATGCCATATGCATGCAGATTTAGAATGTGCTATAAGTGTACTATATTAGTTCTGATTCGTATTGTGCTATAAGCATCACTAAATACATAATACAAGAAACATGTTTAAAAAAAATGGTGGTGGAGGGGTGGAATAGGCTGCCAGAGGAGGTGGCCTGTTTGAAATCACTACAGAGATTAGACTGATACAATGGCTTCAAAAAACCACACCAGAAAATGGAGCATGAAGGGGGAGTAAGGATCCTCTAGGGTGCTTGTTTAGTATTAGTAAAGTAGGAAACGGCAGGCATGATAGGCTACAGACCTTATTTTTGAATTGATGGATTCTGTGTAAATTAGCACTTTTATTAGATGTAGTAGTGCACCTCCAGAAAATAATTTTTAGGTGTTCTATGTGTGTTAAACTGCATGTTTAATATAAATAAAAGTGATGGAAAGAAATAATAAAATAATGGGTTGTCTTGGACGTTATAGTGTGTGGTGCCTTACAGGTTTCAGTATTATTTTTGAGTGATGACAGAGCTGTTGTTCTCTGTTAGATCTGGATTGTTATGGTGACCAACACAGAACTGCTAGAATAATTTTACAAGCTGTTCTTCCACTGCTGAACCATCATGGATGTAATCACCCTATACAAGACCACTTTCGGAGAGGATGTGGACAGATACTGTACACTTTGGACTGAATGGTTAATGCATCTGTGGGATGAGCATATGTAAACACATTGGGCCAGATTTTCAAAGGCTGTTGTAGGGTTTATGTCAATCCCTGCATCTAAGCCATTTTTTGGAGCAGCTGCGCTGAAGACCTTTGGCGTAACTGCACCCCATTTTCTATTGTCGGGCACAGTTGTAACAGTTTCTTCAGTTTACAACAGCTTGCGGCAATTATTTGGCGCATGCTCATAAAAAGGGTCTCCTGCATGCTGCATGCTAGACCAGGGAAAGCTGGTCTAACTTGTGGCATTTGGCGCATGGGAATGAAAATCCTGATCACCAGCCGGGAGAGTGCTGCAAGCCCAGTGCGCCAAACAATCGGTGCACCAGGGCTTGTGGCATTCTCAGGGCTTTGAAAATCTGGCTCATAGTCTGGGCATCATGGCCCCGAAATAAGTGGATATAAAAAAAAAATAGTCATCAAATTAAAAACATAAACCCCCTGAGCGGGGTATATTCTTGGTAACAAGGTGACAGTGGCAAGGAGAAGGGGGTTAGAAACCAATACGGGGAAAAAAGGATGTCAGACATGTTTTTATGTGCTTATAAATGATATATGAACTTGATTTCAACTGTTCAGTGAGTGAAATCCACACAGTCATTTGTATGGCATGTAATCTCATTGCCCCATTAAAAATAACAGATTTCATCATGTTTCAGATGGTCTAACACATCATGAGTGTTATGCAGTGTTAATATCAGTGTTGTCTGTTTGACTATCAGCATGTTTAAACACTATGTAAAAGAGTGAATTACACATGAAACGTTATCCAGATAGTTTGCACAAATGCCTGTTATTGAGTCTTCATTGTGATGAATTAATGATTGAAAAATGTATTAATCACACGATTCCTATGCTGTGGATAATGACTGTGGGGCCTGTGTATGAGGATGGGTCAGTTACGTGCTAAAGGACATGTACCTAGTACTTTTTCAGCTCACTCCCTTTAACAGGTGTGTACCAGGCATCATTCACAATCCCTGTCAGCACGTCCATGGCCCCTCCCCACATGCACACAGGAGGTGGAGACTGGTAGAATGCAGGCAGAACAGAGGACATTAGCAGATATCCAATTGAATCACCATCCCACTGGTGGACTAGATCCCCTGCTCCATGCAGAGCAGGGGATTGTGGGTACCAGTAATATATGGGTCTGTACACTACGAGCAGGTGCTGTTCGGTAGCTCCCAGCCCCTCGCTGCATGCCAGGAGGGCTGGGAGTTGCAAGATAGCTGTGACTGAGTGCCCTATTGGGCCACCATCCTCCGGTTGGAGGAGGAACATGGTGGCTACAACATGATCCTGCAGGCATCACTGGCACTCCCCTCCTCTGGCACTGTGCGTTGTTTTGCGTGATGCATAGTCAAACTCCACCCTGGGCACTCACCGCCACCATGGCCTGGCAGACAGCTATATCCCCAGCTGGGGATCCAGTGTGACTTTGCAATGTAGTACTGCCTACTTGCCACGTATGTGACATGTGTAGGCATTGTGCCTAGAGCCTTATATGAATTCTAAATTAATACTAATTCAATACTATTGCAAGTATTAAACTAGTATTTATTAGCCTTCATTGGTATTCAGTTGCACAATTCAGAAGTAGTCATTTGAACTTCAAAATGTAAGGCCTTCATTTGCAGAAAGACTAGCTGAATACTAAATGAATACTGACTAATTACTAAGTTAGTCTTCAAACATTTATCTCATTTAAGTATTTTGGCTCATGGGCCAGACTGCTTTAATACTAGTGAATACTATGCCAAAATGACAAAAAACAATTACTATCTCAATACTAGTGATGAAGACAATTATGAACACTAGTACAGTATTCAGACTTTGGTGAGAGCGGGTGTTGGCAGGGGTCCCCAGTCCCAGCCAAGGTCCGGATTCAGTTCAGGCTGGTGAACTTAGTTAAGTGTGGGGCCTGCAAGTCCCCACTGGCATCCTGCCAATGACATTTTCCATCTTCTTCCACTGGGAGGTGTGGCGTGCAAGGATGTCATGGCACACGCCATGCGTTCCCGTGCAACATGCACAGATGTCTGCCATACCTCCCTACCTTCTGGCTCAAGCTGCCTTTCCCCAGATTCTACCAGGGGCCAGGCCAGCATCGGGCTCTGCCCACCCTGCCTACTCAGAAGAGGGAAGAGCCTGGAAGGGACTGATAGTAGACTGAGTTTTGTCTGAGGGAATGCCCTGGATGACACTGCGATAGACAGGTGGTGGTCTGTCCAGTAAGGGCAGGATAGGCAGGGGGTAGGGTTCCCAGGAGGCAGGACTTGTATCTGCCACAGGAGGTGTCCTGGCTATTTAAGTGGCTGCGTCAGGGAGCTTTGTCTTCTTTTGCCCCTGTCTGCAGTATATACCCTGTAAGTCCCTCTCATTGTAAAAGATGGGACATGAAACCAGGGATAGGGAATCTGCCATCCCATTATAGGGGATCACCTTAGCGGTCAGGAAGGAATTTTGCCATTTTTTTCCCACAAGGTTTTTAGGTTTTTCACCTTCTCTGGTGGGATTTGAGGAGAATTTAGTAGTTAGATAGGTAGGTTGTGAAAGTCATGGATGCAGGACTGTAGCAAGCATGTGCAGCCAAAGGGGGTGGCATGGTAGTCATGCAGTAGCATAAAGGGGGGTGAACAGGGTCATTGCTCCTTTTAAGGTGGGCCCTGAGGCTGGGGAGAGGTGAGGCCTTAGCGGTCTGGTGCCAGAGGTGCACCAGCCATAGGTGAAGTATAACTTTCTGACACAGGTCACCAATTGGCGGCACCCTCCACTGGGGAGGGGCACTGTAGAGACTGGCCCATGCAAAGCCACTGCTCATACCTCGGTGGTCTATGGTTTTCAAAAGGTGGTTAAGTAATAGAATGGCTCTCAGAAGGGGAGGGAGGGCTGATACATTTTTGGAACAAATTGGTTAATTAGTTGCTATGACTACCTTGCTGCGTACATCATGGCTATTTGTGAATTGCAATATGATTCTATTCTAATTGGTTCATATTAAGAAACGCATGGCACATTGTTTGTCTAGTTTGTTCAGGTAAAGGAAAGGGATGTGACCTATAATGTGCTATGCCATTCCGTGTAATTCTGAAATCCTGAAATTTTCCATTGTTGTTCTACAGAGCTCATAGCTGATGTGTGTGGATGCCACCTAAAGTCCTTCTTCCTCCATTTAATTCACTTAACCTATCTATAAACCTAGTTTATCCACACACATATCCTCCAACTGACGATTCATTTTATTGGTATATTATTTTGTTGCCAATGTTAGGACATATAAATATGACTTTTGTTTTGCCTGTTGAGAATCCTGCCCATTTCTCATCACTGGAAGTAATTGCTTTCCATCAAGACTATTTTATTAAATGCAATGGACAGGAAATGAACAGAAAATGTCATCCAGAAGTGCAAACATGAACAGTAAAAATAATGCCATTGTGATATTTTGCCTAATGAGGGTAACCTATTTGGAAAAAAAATGACTGCATTATCATTAAAGGGGCTTAGCTCGTTTAAGAATGTAATTATTCAGGAATAGCCTTGCTGAGCTGTAACATCTTGTTATCAGTGGGGTTCTGCTTCTACTTAGTTATAAAGCTAAGAGGAGTGGAGCAGAGGGAGGTCAAGTGAATTGCCCAAGGTCACACAGTGAGAGCCCTTTCTACAAAACTCTATATGGGTGCATGGGGAAGGCCTAAAGGCCACTGAAGTGGGCACCTCCATGCATCCATCAGGAATGATGTGACACCTATAGAGGGCAGGACTGACTTGGTCCATGGCCCTACATGGACAGTCGGGTCAGGGTTCATAAGACGGAAGGGCATGCCAGCACTTTCAGTGCAAAATTCAGGCAGTGGAAACATCAGGAAGGCTGCATAGACAATGTTTGGGGCATCACAGCAGTATGCCTACTCCCCAAGCCGGCTTGCTACCCAGATGGCTTTGGGCTAGAAAGAAGTGCTCTGATTGGTCAGAAGCATTTCCTTGATTTGAGTGCTACAGTGTTAGCACTTGTTGTATCTGTAGAAATAGGTCTGTAGATGGGAGGATGTGCAGGCCAGATTATAGTTATCAGGGGCCCAATGCCCAAGAAAAATCTGGGCCCCCCATACACATACAAGGCCATATCCATTAGCCTAGAGCCATCAGCTATGTATGTCATTTTAATGTCAAAAGTGAATAGAGATTATTTTTGTTTGCCATAGAGCTTTTTCTCCCATGGGCTCAGAACCAACAGGCTATTCAGCCCTGTTCCTGCCTCCCCTGCCCAGCACCCACCACCCCAACTCACCTTGCCCCAAAGATTCTCCCACAGATTGCCCTACATGGAGGGGGCCAGAAAGGGGAGGTCCATTCTCCCCCCACCTGGTGACTCTCATCCAGAAACGGGTGCTAGTGGTCAGGCGATGATGTAAGAACGGGGGCAGGCAGAGCTTCATTAAGCTGGCACCAATCCCTTCTCCATTTTCTCCCTTGTCCCCAGCTGCGACGGCACATAAGCGTGTGTGCATGGAGGCACTCACGTACTACAGAACCACAGTCCCTCCCTTCCACGTCACTTGTACTCTGGCACTGCCACCCGGCCTCCACCAAGTGGCAGCCAAGGCGCAAGTCAGTGGAGCACCCCACCCTGGGAGAGAAGAGCTCTCCATCTGATATTCAATTCTCTCTCCCCTGGCCAACCACTGGTGACCTGAACTTGTTCCCAAAGCTAGGTCATCAGCATGGGAAAAGGTAAGGCGCACTAGACGCCTCAACCCTCTTCACCACTGGCCGGTTGAGGAACAGAGACTTTTTAATGATAACACGACACTGTTTGTGATTGCAAAAACTGTCAGCTTCAGAATTCTTGAGAGTATTCTCCTTCTTGTTTTTTTTTTTTTTTTTTGATGATCCCTGTGTGTATGTTTTGGAGATCCACTGAGATACTTGTGTACTGCTGATGACTCCGTGGGCCAATTATTTAAATAACAGCACAAATGCAGTGCAAAAATTTTCTGCACTTTTCCCTGACCTATTTGCTGCTGTATTCAGTCAGGAAACAGTACTATCAAACTGAATACCTGGAGTGTCAGCACAGTGCTAAGTGCAGCAGCACTGCCCCTGCACAGACTTGGGCTGTATATAGCCACAGAAAATAGCGTTGCCTTAAATGGGATAGCACCAAGACCTCTGTGGGCTATATCCAGCCACAACATGCAAATGAACCCATTGGGCATGAAAGACGCTATGGGCCCATTTGCATGCCATTTATGGACTCATTTGCATGGGGCACAGTAATCCCTTAGCACCCCTTTCCCAGCACATAAAGAAGACCCCTAATGGTACCATTCCACAGCATACTGGCATTCCCCGATGTCTAGTGGTCCCCCCAGCACTCGTTTCTGCACAGTAAATATGCTCTGTCTCGTGGTTCCACTGCCCCGATTGCCCATTTCAGTAATGTAAATATGCTCTAGTGTCTAATGGTTCCCCCAACCCCCAACCTCCTGTTTCAGTAATGTAAATATGCCCTGGTGTCCAGTGGTTCCTCCTGCCCTTTTACAAAATTACAATGAAGCAGATATTTCACCATTTAGAATCCGCTGCTTCTATTGCATGTTTCTATTATGAGCAGCAGCTTCTAAACGGGGGTGGCTACAGTTCAAGGGTGACTTTAGTTGATAAACACCCTTGACAAGTTGCCATCCAGATTACCAAAATTGCCTTTGAATCTCATTTTGGCAAGTACGAAACATTTATTTGCATTCTGAGCTGTTTTCAACACAATATAGTGACAGCAGTTACCGAGATTGACTGTTGCACAGCACTTATAGGTAAACTGGGGTCATGGTACTGAGACATAAGTCAGTGCTGCTGTTTACAAATATTAAGGAACAGACAAGTTAAAGTAAGGCAGTGCTTAAAAATGTTTTTTTTTTTTAATTTAAAAAACATTTCTGCAAGAAATACTGTTTACTTGCTTAGCCCTGATTGGCACGCCAATTCTCTGTACTGCTATATGGTTGCTGATCTACTGTTCTGCTTGCTCTGCTCACTCTGTCTGCACTACACTGCCCAATTTCATCAGATCTTAATCACAGTAGGAATGAAGTTCTTCCAAACCATGATTCACTTATTTTACTGGTAAGGTACTGTATACTGGGTACTGCTTATGCTCCATGTGGGGGCAGGGGGATGGGGTGGGTAGCAGTAGGATGGAGGCATCTGTTAAGTCTACCGTTTATGGCTTATGCTCCATGCAGTAGGTGATAAGGAGGTTGAGGGAAAAACTGTGACATCTGTTTATAGAACAGAAAGAGAGAGAGAGTGTGTGTGTGTCTACTTTAGCTGCCAAAACAGTGAAAGTAGAGAAAACTGGGGAGAGACTAGAGGAATCTTGTCAACTAGCTGATGTATTTCACCATTTAGAAGCCGTGGCACCAACACAGAAACATAGACAATGATAGCAGAAAAAGACGAATGGTCCATCCAGTATGCTAGAGGTCCCTATCTAATCCAGAGACCTACTGTCCCTCTATGTTTCTACCCTCCCTCTCCTCTCCACTTTCTCCTTCCCGATTCTGTTGCCCCCCCCCAGTGACCAATATACCCTTCATTCTGTCCCAGCCATGCTTGAAACCAGCAACTGTTTTAGTGCACACCACCTCAGCTGGTAGACTGTTCCATGTCTCCACCACCCTTTCTGTAAAATAATACTTCCTCATGTCATTTCTGAACCTCCTGTCAGTTTCCATTCATGGCCCCATGACCTCGAACTAGCATTCAAGCTAAAAAAAGTTCCTCACAGTTCACCTTGTTTATTCCTTTTAGGAACTTGAAGGTCTCTGTCATATCTCTCCTCACCCTTCTGGTCTCCAGTGAGTATGTTCAATGCCTTGAGGTGCTCCTCGTAAGACCTACTCTACCTTGTTGGCTCTGAATCATTTTTGTCACCCTGCACTGCACCATCTCCAGCCTGTTCTTGTCTTTCCTGAGTTGAATGATCCAGAACCGGGTGCAGCACTCCAGGTGTGGCCTCAGTAAAAATCTATAAAGGGGTTGTACTATCTTCTTCCTCCTGCTGTCAATACCCCTTCAGATACACCCCAGCATCCTACTTACCATAACTTAGGCCTGTTGCACTGGCTCCATTGTTTGAGGGTATCACTGATGGTAACTCTTAGGTCACATTCCTGAGCCATAGTGCTAAGTCTCACTGCACCGGTCCAGTACTCTGTCCTGGGGTTCTTGCTCCCTAGGTGCATTACTTTACACTTCTTAGCATTGAATTTCAACTGCCAAATCTTGTACCACCCCACCCCTCTAGCTTTTGTAAGTCACTCTGCAGTTCCCTGATTCCCTGGTTGCTATCCACCTTCCCACAGAGTTTAGTGTCATCTGCGAAGAGAAACAGCCTCCAGTATTGCTGATGAACATATTGAAGAGGACTGGGCCCAGAACAGATCCCTGTGGCACCCCACTCGTGACATCCTTCTCTTCTAATTTGACCCCATTGACCACAACCCTCTGCTGCATCCCCTTTACCCAGTTTCCTAACCAGTTCACTATGTCCTTAGCAACACCCAAATCATCCATCTTCTTCAGCAGCATCTGCGAAGCACTGAGTCAAAAGCCTTGCCGAAGTTGAAATAGAGTAAATATATGGTGTGGCCCCTATCGAGTTTCCTTGTCATCCGATCAAAAAAAACTATCAGGTTCATCTGGCAGGACCTCACTGCCACAAACCCATACTGTTTCCTATACCGGAGAAAGTTGCTCATCGGGTAGCCCCCCCCCCCCCAATGGAGCGGAATGACGTCTGCCACCCTCCAGTCTTTAGGAACTACCACCGTCCATAGTGAAAGGTTGAATAGTCCTACCAGGAGTTCAGCCAGTTTCACTGACGGTTCCCTTAAAATCCTCTGATGCAACCCATCTGGTCCCAGGGCTTTATCTATATTTAGGGTCACCAGCCCTTTCTGGACCCTATCACTCGTAAAATATCTTTTTCCCCAATATATCTGAAGAAATGTTTTTCCCTGTCCTTGACCCCTTCTGCAGTATGCAGTTCTGTCTGCTTTTGCCTCCCCAAGTGCCCTCTTTGCATCCTTATTTCTCAGTAAATAGTCTCCCCATTCCTCCCCCCACACTTATCTTTGTACTTGTAGGCCTTTTTCTCAGCCCCCACTGCTTCCTAGACTTTTGCTGAAAACCATAATGATCTCTTGAACTTTATTTAGTTATTTATTTATTTAAAAGTTGATAACTGGGAAAGGCGCACTGAGCTGGGGCTCATTTCCAGGTGCAACCTGGGGAAATGGGATACAGAAGAATAAATAACAATCACATCATATAAGCAGTTGAAGACAGCAGAGACATCACTGTAACAGATAGCCATCGTGAGGACTAATCCAATACTAATACACTAAGTTTGACCTGTATACAATGAGGATCTAAGCATGGGTGACTCAAAACAGCTACGTAGTTATGTACCAGGCAACTGGACTGAACAGAAAAAGCTTCAGAATTATACTCAGGGGGAAGGGGGGAAGGGAGGCGAAGGGCAGGGGAAGAATGAGTTGTATTTGCTGCTTGAGGGATGAGAATGAGGAGGAGTTTTAAAGGCTAGGGGGTAGTTGGTTCCTGAGGTGGGGGAGACAGGATGAGAAGGCAGAGGCCTGAAGAGGACTGGCTATGAGGGATGGAGAAGGTACCGGGGTGAAAGGAGCGCAGGGAGTAGGAAGGTAATGGAGCAGGAGTGAGGGTGGAGGTGAGGAAAAGGGAAGGAGGTCGAACCAGTACTTGTCAATGAAGATTAAGGAGTGGATGTGTCTTCTGTGTGAGAGGGAGGGAAGGTTTTAGGAGGAGAGGAGAGAGCAATGATGAGTCCGAAGTGGGGAGTTGGTAGCGAAGTGGCAGAAGGAGTGGAGGAGGGTTTCTAAGTGGGAGAGGGTGGTGGTGGGGGCAGAAGCATAGATAACATCGCTGTAATTGAACAGGGGGAGGATGGTCTTGGAGAGCAGTGTGAAGGGGCTGTGGGATAACAGATGGACCAGACACAGAACTTCAGGTACAACACACACTCTGTGAGTGATGTTTATTTAAAAATAATAAACTTCAAAATTAAAAAAATAAAACAAAATTATTTTCAGAATTGCAGGTGGTTCACTTTCTTCAGTGACCACAGGGAACATAAGCAATGGTATATCCCTTTGAATCTTCAGTACATCAGTTTGCAGCAAAATTATGCACGTCCTTAAAGCAGGAATGCATGGTGCCAAAGAGCCTCTTAAACAACCTGCAATGTACATGCATTTTAACATAACAGGGGTTTTCTGATATCTCTACCCTGGTAACAATTCTATAATACAGTCACCTAGTAATTGTTTACCTTTATTAAAAACACCTAGTGCCGTGGTATTTTCAACATTTACAGGTTAAATAAGCATTGGGCATATACTTAATGTGCTTTTATGTCATAGTGATTTTACATACTTTAGGTCAACAACAAGGAACACAGCCTGTTGTTTTAAATCAGTTTGGAGATCACCACAATAACCTCCCTGTACGAGGACCTGAGAGGGGAAAGAAAAAATAAGGCTGGACTCTATGGACTAGTTAAAAGGGGGGGGCTCCAGTAGGTGGCCAACCATACAGACTAGAACTGTAAAGAACAGTTAAAGCAAGGAAAAGGGAGAACTGTTGCAACAGCTTTTCAGAATAAAGATATGGTCCTTTAGAGTGATAGGTTCTCCCTGTCACAAGCAGGATATGATGGGTGAGAAGGGGGATGCAATCCTTATTCCAATAGAGTACTCCAAGTTTGGGGAGAAGTTTTGCACACTTGGAGTCGATAAGGACAGAGTAGTCAAGGTGAAGATCGAGACAGAGGCCCTGGTATTTAAAGGAGGTTACAGAGTCAAGGGTGGATCCGTCCAAGGTGGTAAAGGAAGGGCGGAGGTGCAGGTTAGCCAGCTTGTTGGGGGTTCTGAAAACCATGGAGATGGTTTTCTTGGTGTTGACTTTTAGAGAGTTGTCTTGAAACCAACCAAGGACATGGCTGAAGTTGGATTGCAGGTTAGGGTGGATGGAGTCATGGGTAGGGCCTGAGGTGTAATGGACTGTGCCATCTGCTTAGAGGTGGATGTTAGAGTGTTGGCAGACAGTTGGAAGATCATTGATAAATAATGAAAAAAAAATTGGACCAAGAATAGATCCTTGGGCGACTCCAGAGAGGATGGGGATGGGAAGCAATACAGAGTTGCCTACCAAGACAGACTGAATCCTACCACAGAGGTAGGAGCTAAACCACTTTACAGTGGAGGAGGACAGACCAACTCTGAGGAGTTTCTGTTGAAGTGGGTGGGAGACCGAGTCGAAGGCTTTGGTGAGGCCTACAAAAATTGCTGAGGTGATGTGCCCATGGTCCATGGCTGCAAGAATAGAGTTAGAGACTCAGAGGACATAAGAGATAGTGGAGTGCCTTTTGTGGCAGCCAGATTGGTAGTCAGAGAAGAAATTTGAGGAGGAGAGGAAGTCGGACAACCTGGAGAGGATCAGTGTCTCTTGGAGCTTGGCTAGTGCTGGGAGAAGGGAGATGGGGTGGTACTTGCTTGGAAGAGGTTCCTTATTACTTTTGGTTACCTTGCTCATGCATAACTTAGATGCCTCGAGAATTGTTCCTTTTATTACCTCCTAGCTCACTTCCCCCCATCCAAATTGTCTACCTCGACTAACGTTTCCTTGACCAGTTCCCTCAGCCTGCAAAAGTCCACCCTCCTAAAATCAAGGACTTCAGTTCTTAATTGGGGCTTTCCAGTCCTTAGGGAGTGTTCAAACCAAATGGAGTTATGGTCACTGTTCCCTAGTGGATCCCCTACTCTCACGACTTCTACCACTTCCAAGTTGGTAAGTACCATATGGAGAATAGCAGTCTGCCTGGTGGGTTCCTTAATGAGCTGTACCAGGAGACAGTCTTGGAATGCATCCAGCAAGGCCCGACTTCTGGTGATACTGACCACTGCAACATCCCATTTGATGTCTGACAGATTCAGATCACCTCTTACCACTATTTCTCTCTTTGCTACCCTCTTTCAAGTTCTTCCGTGAGCTCCTTGACCCTCTCTTCCCCCTGCCCTGAAGGTCTATAGACCACTCCTAAACATAGTTTCTTGCCCAAGGCTACCATGAGTTGCATTCACAGCAACTCATTCACACTAATATTACCCCTGATGCATCCATTCTGCACCATCTCAAGGTCATTTCTGACATAGAGGGCTACTCCTGTCCTCTGCCTCTTCCTGTATCCCTCCTGAACAATGAGTACTCAGGAACCATAAGGTCACAGTCATTATTTCTGTAGCCCACTTTTCCATGATAGCCACAAGTTCGGCCTCATTGTCTTCCATCAGAGCTTTTAGTTCACTAATATTATTACCCAGGCTCCTGGTGTTAAGGGATACTCCCTTCCACCTGACCCCTGGATCCACTTTGCTATTCACCTGACTATACCTTTGTGTTTCCCATGCTCACAAAACTTCTTGTTTTTTGTGCATTTAGCATTCCCCCTCTTTAATACCCCCTCACATGCCCTAGATTGTACCTTATCCCTTTTTATACCCACTGAGCTGCTACTAGCCTCCAGATGTAAGGGAATGCTGGCTAGGATCCCCTTCTTTTCACCTGTTGCCATAGTTCTCCTGGCCCCAGTCTTCCCTGCAGTCAGTTTAAATGTATGATACAGACATCAAACTTCTGGCCCAGTGTGCAGGCCCCCTCTCTGGTCAGGTGGAGCCTATCACCCTTGAACAGCCTCCTGTCCCAGAAGTCCCACAGTCCCCCCAAACTGGTAGCCCTCCTCCTGACACCATCCCTTAAGCCACCCATTGAATTCCTCTGTCTCATTCCTCCTAATTCTATACTACTTCCCTTCCTTATCACATAGAGGAAGGACCTCAGAAAAGGTCAGGAAGGCTGAGTGTGCTGCCAATCTGTCCCCCAGTGTTCGAAGGTTTCACTTCACCATCTTAGTCATTTGTACCCAGGTGTACAAGCACCCCCAGCTCCCCCATTCCCTCTCTGCCATCCTCACTGTTCTATCTATATCCTGAATGATGCACCAGGATAGCAGCAGACAAAATCCCTTCCTTCCAATCCCCCTCCCACCACCCTCTCCACATCCCTAATCATTGAGTCTCCAACCCCAAGGCTCTTCTGATAGACTTGCTACTGTTCATCCCCTTGGGTGCCATCATGCTGACCTGACCCACACCACTGACTGACTCAGAGTCCCTCCCAGTGAAGTCATGTAACTGAGCTGCCATCAGGGGTGCACAACTATTTGTCATTTGGATGGTGTTAGGCCAGACAACATATTTGTGGCTAACCCTGCCTCCTTTCCCCAACCCCCTCCCCACCACTGTCCACCCCCCGTGCCAGTGGACTGCTGGGGAAGTGCAGGAGGAGGGGTGGTCTCCAGTTTACCTGATTAGGCAGCTGAGATATTTCTATCCTTGCTGCCACCAGCTGAGCATGGAGCTCCACCACAGTCCTACAGATGGAGCAGTGCCCCTCCTCCAGTGTATATCCCTAGAAAAAAGTGCCCCACAGCCACCACAACTGACTGTCTCTCCCCTGTGCCCCATACCAAAACCTTAGGCAACAATTTTGGGACCAAAACAGATGTTTAATTGGACTTGTAGTTCTCACCCAGATAGGGTGTAGTAATAAATTCAACTTCAGCACAGACCTTTAAATTAAGCGGGAACTTCCAGGAAGTATCAGTAATAACACGTAAACAGGCAGCCTAATTGATTTGTAGTGCTCACCCAGACAGGATGTTGCTAGGACCTAGCTTAAATAGATCCAAAGAAACAAGGTACTTATTGTCTTATGCACAGCTTTACCAGTGTTGACACGTTCAGAGTTCCTGGCTGTTGGCCGTCTCTCATTGACTCCCTGGCAGACTCCTGCGATGTCCTCTGTGCTCGTTCTTTAGTGCAGAGATCCTCTAGAGTACACTGTACTTTTGTGCTGGTGTCTGATATCCTGGGCTTAGTGGCAGCTCACCTAATAGGTCAGTTCATCCAGAGGAGGTGCGGTTTAGGAGAGATTGAGCTGGGATTGGTCCCATCTGCAAGTCTGAGACAAGCACTGTTTAGAACAGGAAGAATCACCTTTCTGGGAGCTCAGCAAGCCAAGTGGTGGCTCTCAAGGATCCAATGCAGTTGCAAGTTGCTGGGTGGGGGGAGGGGGGGAGAGAATTCGTGAATTACATTAGCAGTCAATTCTCCCAGCCTTGGACAGCTCGGTGGTGGCAGGATCAAGGTTGGAACAACACTGCAGGGGATTTAAACTCCAGCAGCTGGTGTTTCATATCCTGGGATTGCTAGTGACTCACTTGATAGGCCCTTTCATTCAGAGGAGGCACAGTTTAGGAGTGGCTGAACTGAGATTGGTCTCTTCTGCAAGTCCAAGATAAGCACTGCTTAGACCCAGAAGAAGCACCTTTTCTAAGAGCTCAGCAGGCAGAGTGGCGGCTCTCAAGGATCTGGCAAGTCTCTGAGTTGCTGGGGGGAGAGAGAATCCGCGATTACAACAGTAGTCGATTCTCCCATCCCCAGGGCAGCTTACTGGCAATAGAAGCAAGACTGGAGCAAGACTGCAGGGGATTAAAACTCCAGTTGCTGGTGTCTGGTATAGAATCAGTGCACCCATCCAGTCAACAAATAAACAAATCCTGGTCATGCTAGCAGTTCACCTAATAGGTCCATTCATCCAAGTGAGGTGCAGTTTAGGAGAGGCTCTGCTGAGATTGGTCCCCGCTGCCAGTCCAAAATAAGCACTGCTTAGACCAGGAAGTCGCACCTTTTCTGGGAACTCAGCAGGCAGAGAGGTGACTCCCGAGGATTCAGTGCAGATCTGAGTTGTGGGGTGGGGGTGGGGAATCAGTGAATTACAGCAGTAGTAACATATAAGTAGCATAAGACCTTGGCTTATGCTGACATGTCACATATATGACTATTACTGCTCATATCATGAATGCATACTTTATTGACATCACAAACCCTTGGTCTTGTATTATCACTGACGACAAAAACAAGTCCAACATGTAAAATCAAGTATTTTGCAGAAGACTAATATGCAAACAAATACTCTACTAGAAACACAAATACAAATATCAAAAGTTAACCCTGTGCACAGCCCTTGTTGCATCTGTTGCTTTTGGGGTCAAATGTCAGCCAGGTGGAAGCCCGTTGCAGTTCCGTGCCAGTAGCTTTGGTTCAGGAGGAAACTAGGAGCACACAGGGCAGATGGCTAGGCTAGGAAATAGTCCTGCCACCCTGTTGAGGTCCAGTGAGCTTGCTCCCCCCAGGGTTAGCTGCGGTTCCCAAGGCCAATTCAGAAGGCTGGCAGTGCCATCATTCGAGTGACAGGGAGTGGAAGGGGCCTACAAAAAGAATGAGAAAAAAAAAAAACAGGTAGTCAGGTTGGCTAGTGTGGGCCACAGACCTAAACAGAATAAAAAAAATATGGGAGAGATCTGCTCTACAACCTCTTATAGAAATGCCAGACACAGTGGAGAAACAGCCCACCCACTGGTATGCCAGTTCAGTATTTTTTAATAAATAGAAACTCAAAGGCACAGGCTGGGACATATGACCATCTCATAGTCCACCTGACTACTTAATCAGAGTGTTTAATAAGGTCTCAGATTTAAACAATGAAGTTTATCCATAAGGATCACTGTCTTCCTAGTCCAGCTTAAAACAACCCATTTTTTGTGTTGCTTTTAAATAGCTATCTGTTCCTAACCCTCACGATTATACTGTAGCTTCAAGGAACATCCTCTCTCAGATCAGTGCCATCAGAATGATGGCCTGGGTAAACCTGGATTCCATTGCCCATAGAACTGTGCTGGTGGTGGGCTAGTGGGTAATGAGGCTGGGTGGTGGCTCCAGGCCCAAACAGTGAAGCCCACACTGAGGCTAGCAAGAAAAACATTTACAGAAAAACAAAAAACCTGCTGACTTTGGGATTTGGGTTACCTAGTTTCCCAGTTAGGGCTTTTGGTGAGTCTACACAAAAGAAGGGACAGACTTTATGTATTACCATTTGCCATTCTTTTCCCAGCACAGCTTGGCACACACCATTGTCAGCCATGCTGAGCCACATGCCAACCACAAGACTCATAGCCTTAAGAGGAGCAATCTGGGTTTAAGGGGTGAGGGAGAGCGAGGGGCCGGCAACAAACCGCCAGGACAGTAGGTTGGTGGGTGAGGTAATAAATTAAGGGCAAGCTCAGTGGACCATCTGTCTCCTTCTACCGTCAATTTCTATGTTTCTAAGAGATCATGATGTTTATTGGAAATATTGGCAACTGGAATTACATCAATTCCCAGTGCCACAAAGGATACTGAGGGCACTATGTCCTGACAAAAGGGAACATATGTCATGTCAGTATTGTCACACAAGTGAAAATGATTGTGTTCTGGTGAAGACTTGGAGAAAAAATCTCAGAGAGAAAGCACTTGGGATGACTGATAAAGGAAGAAGCCCAAGTTAACAACTTTAAGGTTATATGGTCTGAAATAAATTAAGGAGAAAAGATAACTTCCATTATTAGCTCGTGTATGTGACATTTTGGTGTAGCCGCTGCATTTCTTTGAAAGGTTACTGGAAAAATCCTGTTTTTCATGAATTTATATATGCTAATTAGATCTACTTATGTATGATCTAAGGCTCATCAGACAAAGTAGAAATAAATGTTCGAAATGTGAAAACTTGAGTTAAAAGGAAACTTTGAAGCTATCACAGGCACTTTCATGGAACAGTTTTCTATTGAGTTGTTTCACTAATCTCTTTTAACGGGCAATCTTTCCCATAGCGAGCTTTCACTTCTATAAGGACTATCTTAATTTAATATGTATTCTTTAATTACAAAAAAAGAAAAATGTGCTTCAAACTCCATATTGATTTAACTTGAGCAGTTTTTTAATCTGTAAGGAAAATGTAATTTAATGCCACTATCTAGGCTACAGTAGGTTAAAAAAACCTACGTCTTGCAAAAACACTTTAGAAGCTACACTGCAGGCAGTAAGGAACTGCGGCACTAATATGTTTTAACTGCTACATAGAGAAACATGTGGGCTCTTCATTAGTACAGTGTCAGGGGAGCTGACTGCCAGGCCTGCAACCCAGGTTAGCATGCCAAGCTCAGAGTCAGGACACCACAGACTGAGGTTGGAGGCTAAGGGAGTGTCCGCTGGTCACTCTTGGTGTCCAGGGTTGAGAAGCTGGTTGCCCAAGTATATATACAGATATGTATGTGTGTGCATGTGTCTGTGTGGAGATATGTGTGTGTGGTGTGTGTGTGTGTGGTGTGTGTGTGTGGTGTGTGTGGTGTGTGTGTGTGTGTGTGTGTGTGTGGTGTGTGTGTGTGTGTGTGGTGTGTGTGGTGTGTGTGTGGTGTGTGTGTGTGTGTGTGTGTGTGTGTGTGTGTGTGTGTGGTGTGTGTGTGTGTGGTGTGTGGTGTGTGTGTGTGTGTGTGGTGTGTGTGGTGTGTGTGTGTGTGTTGTGTGTTGATGGTCTGCTGGAAATATCAGATATTTTCCCAAGTGCAATTTGACCTTATGACCTCAACAGTGGCGGAGCCACGAGTGAGGTCACAAGGTCAAACTGCACCAGGGGAAATATCTGTGATATTTCCAGACAACCCATTATGTATCTCATTTATGTAATGTAAAATGCTGTTTTTGTTTTTATTTTTACTTCTGTTTTTGTTTTGTTATATACATTTTGATTCTTTTCTCCTGCAGTGCTGTGTCCATATTGTTAGTAAGTAGGGACAGTAGCATGGTTGCTAGGGTGCTCACATGGTGGTTTTGGTAACATGGCATTTCATTGGACATGGTTTTGTGTGGGTGGTCGGAGTAGGATTGAGAAATATGGCGGTGGAGCTCTCGCTTAGCGGTGCAATGATTTTTTTTTATATATTTCTTTGTGTTGTCACAGCAGTTCTCTATCTGGTTCATCCTGTCTTTTCCTCAGAGATTGATCAGGCTGTGGAGGACGTCCTTGCTGGGTTCAGAGGCAGTGTCGGGTTCGGAGTCGAATTTGGGGTTGGGAAGGGAGGGAGACATTGAGTGTGCTGCGTGGTTGAAATGCTCTGTTCACAGCTTTGTTTAGCGGTTGTTTTAATTCATGAGGGCTATAAAAAAAAAAAAAAAAAAAGAACCTTTCAGTGTGAATGCTGGTTTCACACTGAGGAGGTTCTGGGTTAGAGCTGTATTCTGATTGAGGGGTGTTTAGAGAAGGTGGCTTGTGTAATGGCTGTATGTGGTGTTGGAGAAAGTGAAAGTATTCTGTGTGTTGCCAGAGTGAAATGAAACTGACAGTGGGAGCTGGCTTGTAAGTGAGCAGGTGAATTCTGATTGTACTGCTTGTGGTGCCAGCTCACACCAATCAAAACGTTTTTGAGTAGTTGTGGTGAAGTGCAGATAGTGCCTGGTTATACCTACAGTGAGAATAAATGCAATATTCTCACTGTAGGTCTGCCCAGGCAAAAATATTGCTGTTATTTGCCACTTTTTATCCTCACTCTCATTACATATATATATATATATATACATATATATATACATATACATATACATATACATATACATATACATATACATATACATA